>OZ023215.1:14387670-14557670 GCA_963995525.1 Escarpia spicata | reverse complement strand
AACAGCTTTCAGTTAATAGACGTAATTTTAAAATGTACTCAAATGTTTCTAAAGATATAATTAAGGTTACCTCATCAACTTGATCTCTTCGTTCATCTCATATGGTCAAAAGTCAAATCTACTTTTGAGCATATCCACTAATACACATACCCGGTACATTACATACTAATACATATCAGCTTATTTCTAAAACCTTGTTGTAATATACCTGGTAGTTTTGGGGAAATGGTCAGACAAATAAATAATTACAAACCTTATTTTTGACCAGGTCCAATCAAAACTCAGCAAAAACATTATTTACAATATAACTTATTCACACAGAAGGCTTTCACTTCAAAACACAAAAACGTCAATTTGGATATTTTTGACTGGGTAAAACTTCTGAATTGAAATGTACAAAAAAGTCAGCCTTTGCAATCAGTTGCTATGATGTTGAGTTCTTAAGATATTCCAATACATGTACCATGTACAAGTGTTCATTTACACTCCGAGGACAAACCACAGAAGTACATTTTTTTTCAAAACATAAAATATATCATTTTACCTACGTTTTATTGTAAATTTGTCTTGAGTGGCACATATCGGGGTAAGTTTAAAACTGTATTGTCCTGACTTGAGACAACAACCAAACTTGACCACCTGACAATGACGTCCATCCCACCACTGACCTGATGACATAGTTGACCGCAGCATTAGTGTGGTCCATCATCTGGCTAGACTGGTCAACTGGAAGTTATTGGTACAGATGGACACGAAATTGGCTTGGCTACTGATGAATGAGATTTATTCACATTAGTGATAATGGTTCAATACGACCGCTGGCTGGACATATCAACTGGCCTTGCATGGCCATCCAGCCGCTTGGACATACCACAGCACTGACCAGTGGACATGGCTAGCTGCCATAATGACTACCTAACCATCAAGAGCATTATCAGCTCACAACTTCAATCTACAATGCATCGTGCACGTAGAATATAGATATAATGTGTATGGATATATTACACCTACGATCCTCTTTGGTTTATACACTGTCTGCTTAGAATTGTATATATTACAGCAAAATGAATCTGAAATGTACTGATCTAGACTAGGAACTACACTCCAAGCACATTTGAATGATGTGCTTATTTATCAATTTGACTACAAGTACATGGTGTGCCTAGCCAATTTGTTTGGTACTTTGGTACGTTATACAGCAGGTAAAGCTCCTTAACTACATAGACAGCACATCCATTTTATCCAGATGAACTGTACATAATTCTCATAAAACAAACTAGCTGAAAATTTAAGTTTAGACGGTGACTCTTTGGGACAAAAATGGTTGGAGTTTTGGTACATGTCCCAAAATGGTTGGTTTTGCAAGTATATATATATATATATACACATGTACATGTTGATTGTGGAAATAAACGTTCATTCATTCTCAATAAGACTTAAACATATTGTATTGGTGCCTGCACACAATGCACATTATTATTGTCTAGTTGTGGAATTATGTGTATTTCTACAATAAACATTTATAGTTGTTCATTAATTAATCACAATATTTCATGGAGTCAATGACTTATCATACATTTTAATGGGTAGTATTATACCCTGATAGCAACAATGCAATAATAGTGATTTCACTTTTCTAACTTATAATTATAATAACATACATTGACTATTAAATAAACATTACCCACAAAAACACATTTCTAATGATACATTTGTCAGCAGTCAGCACCACTTAATCTAAATTTGGTTGTAATTACAGAATATACTTAAGAATCATTTTATCATTTAAGTGAGTTGAGATGCACTATTTAACATAAAACAAGGCTTTATTGTCTATTTCTTCTTACCTTGCAAGTAGCTGCAAAGGTTTATTTTTCTAGACATTTGTCGTAATGAATGCACCCAAGATGCACTAACAAACAGTTAGTTGTAACCCAACAACAATGTCAATAATAAAAATTAATAGAACAGTTGCCTTGTTTTGTCGAGTGCACAAGTCATGACTCCAATGAAAGATATTGGCCATTAATCAGCATTATTGCCACAAACGCCGCACAAAGTCTTAAAAGAATGCATTTAAAAACCTCCACAGTCTGCGTAATACCCCCATAAAAGCAACACTACAATAATGACTGTTTCGCTCGATTAGATAATCAACATATTTCGATGCAAACTCTGTTGACTGTTCTCGATGCTTCGCTGTTTACACTTTCTACCAAACACATGGATCTCTGTGTCAGGCCAACAGCCAATGGGTGCCGCCGAGACATTTCCCTATCTAGCTTATTTGAGAAAAATAAAGACAACAGCGATAGATAAAATATATTTCACAATGTTTTATACATATATATATATATTTACAAATTTCTCTATTTCTGCATGGACTACAACTGAACTTGCACACCACGTTGACAGTTAATACTGGAGACTTCATGCATAAGTTGGGGGTCAATATATATGGCAAGATAATGCTAGTGGAGGTATTTTAGACATGTACCAAAATGGTCGGTCTGCAAAAAATGACAAATAAGCAAAATTTTCAGGAAAATTACTTTTTTTCAACATTATGATATCTTTCCTAATTATGAGAGGCTTTGGCTTTTTGGAACATGGGTGATGGTCCAAAATTTTTAAATGTCCCAAAATAGTTGGTATAATATAAATATACAGTATATATATATATGTATACCAAAAACACACTATTATATTAGACCATAATATATATGTATAGTACACTAGAATTAGTATCATGTCTTGGCAGTAGCTGTCCAGTATAACATGCTATGCATGTTTTGCTCAACCTACCAACAAGTAGTTTCAGAAGATATGTTCTGTCTCTGATCACAAACCATTATGTTCGATTATATGTGGTTTGCAATATTACAATGGTCGCAATACACAATTACAATTATTATAGTTGTAATCAATCAATTATGATTGCAATCATAATCGGGCCTCTCAGTCAGGTATCGGTCTTATTATCTCATGATCAGCAAATGGTGACATAGTAATCTTATCATAACAGATGCACCATGTTGATTTGTTGAGAATGGGCTAGATAGACAGTTGTATTGCTACAAGTACACACAATACACCATGAGCTACCTCTGAAACATGCTTATTATGTGTACAGCTTGAATCAACCACACCGCCACTGTTTCAGTAAACACTGACACAGTCATGAGATATTATTTATAATTATATAAAGTTTATATCAACTTTATCTCTATTTTATTGGTGCACCTGTCTAGTGGTTGGAACTTAAACACCCGACTGTTGAACATTTAATGTAGCTGTGAGCAATGATTGTTGAAAACATGCACGGTGTTACAAAAAGGTATTAAAATTTATGTATTTTTTATTAAATGTCAGACCTGTAACTGGCTGCTTGAATACGTGAGGAAACTGTCTTTTGCGTAGACTTTTGTGCGTGTAGCGCCAACAGGAGGATGGGAATTTTGGTGGTCTCACTAATTGTACATTTCTTATCCACAGTAGTTGCACGGAACAAACATTCACTGCATTCCTTTTGACAGCCAAATATGACAAGGTTCCGTCATCTTTACTAAAACATGTAATTATATGTAACTGGAAACTTCAATTCTAGTCTGGATTTGAACAGTCAGTTCACTCTAAACCTGAACTTCTTAAACACACGCTGGGGTCACCTTATACTATACGAACAAAAGTGATGAAAAACTCCCGAACTGATGTATAACTTTGACAATAGGAGATCCGACCAACTGGTACGAAACTGTGTACAGCCAGGATCAATGTGCTATGACTGACAGGTTATGTGCAGGAGGGATAAAAACATGATGTCAGAGACACATGGTCATCAACATTGCTGTGGCATGTCAACAGATAAAGATGTCAGCAGGGGTCTTGTCACCATGCTAGTGGGGACAGATCAGCATTTTTTCTTTTACCTAGGCGACAATGTTAATGTTCTAGTGCTGTACGTAGGCAAAATAACAATTCGGATTTTCTCACAATGGCACAAGTTGTTGTATATAATGTTGATGACCTGCTGTAGAATTTTCATCAAACCATACAACTTTGTTTTCAAGAAAATCAATGTGGAAGACGAGCTGCTCCCATCAAATGTTACCCAAAAAATTCTTATGCAGTGAATCTTTCTAATCAGCTTAGTCTGTACAGTTTAAGAGTAACAACAAGACTGCAAAGACCAAAATGTGGAAAGTATGAACTGGTGCATATAGTATATAACAGAGCTATATTATACTGTCCTCATTTCACTTATACGTATATAAATAGTAAGGCAATCTTCCGTTCCATAATTTTTACACTTTTTTATATTTTTGCACTGAATCGTAATGTGGTGCAGTGCACTATTTTGTATCATATGATCACCAACGGAATAATTTATCATAATTAATTAGCATATGTAGTATCAGCTACTTGAATTATTAATTGCATCCTTTTTTACTGCTTGCATAAAATACGACAGTGATTGCGTCATTTCCATACTTTAATTTAGCTAAGGAGCTCTTCTGAATGATGTATATAGTGAATCATGATGCAACCTATCCACTTAAGTGATGCACTGGAGACTATAGTAATAATATATTAAATTATAAACATGTCACAACACTTGGAGACACGTGTACCTAGTGAAAACATAACGAGATAAATAATTAACAGGATAAAATATTTCCTTACTGTAAACACAACTTGGAGTAACAAATGACTGAAATAAGAAAAACATGGTTCCCAGTTTCGAGTTTTCCAACTTGCCCACCTTTTCGTTTTAGCCTCCCCTTACAAGTTACAAGTGATGGACAAGTGATTCTCCTGGTCGCAGTGAGACACTGTGCAACACTCAAAGTGAAACCGTTGCCACAACGACAACAACTCACTTACCTGAATGTGTTTGGTTAATGGCTTTATAATTTTGTAAGCACCCCACCCACTTTGACACCACTCCTGACAACCGCATTTGTCATTTCTGCAGCAGTAAACATACCCCCCACCTCGACTGCCAAACAAAAAATCCTGTGAACTGGGGTAACTGAATCTCTGAATCTGATTGGTTACATCTCAAGAAGCCACTATCGGCTATGATAATATTAATCTATTTTAAGTTGTTAATTTTATGGCATTTTAAGTGTATCTCCTCTGAGGCAGTGAGATCCACATGTGAGAGAAGAGACAGTATCTACCACAATCCACTCACACACTCCCATAGACCCCTGTTGGGGTGTCAGCGATAACATTGGTGTCATACTCACTTCCTGCTCGGCATCTCTCACACGCCCGTCCAGGAAGCAACTCTGGCCGCTGGGAGCGAGATCCGGTGGGTTAGAGATAGAGACCACTATTATGCGAGTCCATGACAGGTTATTCATTTACCCATGTGTGCAACATTTACCCTACCCCTAACCCCCCCATTTTACTTCCCCTGACATAGACACCAGATAGATGGCCCCAATGGCTTTTACTTTGTCTCTTCCGAAAGACACAGGCAATGTGAGGTGAAGACAATTTTACCCAAGTTTTGAAATGGTAGCAGGTGGAATCAAATGCTGGTTAACAGTCCACTGCGCTAATCATTAGACTATGGTGCCCCACTTGCCACTACACATCTTAGCATAATATAATACATCGCCACAAAGACCCCCGCCCTTGCTATACACCCTCCTGACATGACTCCACCCAACATGCAAGTTCATAACACACATCGGTTCACCAGAATGAAGATGTATTAGCTTCATGTCTGAGATCCACCCAGCAACCCTGGTAAACCATTGTATTTGGTGACAGGAGAGACCCGCCCCACTCACACTGTAGGTCGTTGTTTGACCTCTTAAATGTAGACCAAGGTTCAAGGCTACAGTCAGCTGTTTCTCCCTTTTATACCTAAACATATTTATGAAGTCGTTAAAGATTCAATTTTTCATTAGCGATAATTTTAATTAATTTTTTATCATGACAAACATTATTTGTAATTTCATATTTTAATATTACCTATCTTAGGTCCTAGTACTGTTTTATATATATTTTAAAAATATATTTAATTATTTATTTGTGCTATTAAAAAATATGCATTTACTTTACTGTACAGTGCATCGATTCACTAAGTAGGATTTAGCGCTTAATAAATACAGTATTATTATTTTTATTCTACAGGTCTGCCAATCTCAGATTTTCCGGAATTTTCCCAGATTTGTGGTGAAACTGTCGCCGTCCTGGAAAAGAAGACTCTACCAAAATTGTAGGCCTTTATGTGCAGTTGGAGCTTTTCATTGGTTCAATTAGTTGTTTTGGATGTGCCTCAAGAGGTGGTAGAGTTGGAGGACCTAGCCTAGGTTTGGCCTCTTAATGTTATATTGTGTGTGTGTGTGTGTGTGTGTGTGTGTGTGTGTGTGTGTGTGTGTGTGTGTGTGTGTGTGTGTGTGTGTGTGTGTGTGTGTGTGTGTGTGTGTGTGCGCACATGTGCGTGCATGTATGCATGTGTGTGAACGTGTGCGCATGTATGGTACTCTAGAACCAGTTCAAAACTACCTTAAAAAGTCTGAGATTTTGTTTATTCAAGCATGAAAACCTTATCACTAAGGATGCTCTCATCCTACACACTATCATGTAATGGCTAAACGTAGTTGTCATTACTTAGCATCCGTGTAGGGAAAGATCCTAATTCGATTGTGCCGTTGGATTAACACAGTGGATTTAAGGTACACACATAAACTACAACATACAGACAGAAAGGATTTGATGTACTGGAGGAGAACAGTGACTATACCGTTATTACAGTAGCAAGAACTTCAAGGAATCACTGGGTAAAGTAAAAGCTCAAAGCACTTTACATTTTACTCCCTGGCAGACCTGTTCAATTGAACACCATCTCGACTTCTCTGGGAAGCATTCAGCCATGCTGCAAATAATGCGCGGACACTATTTATACACAAATATCCACCACTACCTATAGCCAGGTACTCATTCACGCAGCTGAGTGAACTGGAGCAACGTAGAGTGAACGAACTTGCCCAACGTTTGACACCGCACATTGCACCACTGCACCACTGCACCACTGCACCACTGCACCACTGCACCACTGCACTCCACATGGGGAGCAATTACTAGGAAACAAGTACTGGTTCCTGCAACCAGTGAGCAACTAAACTATGTTATTTTATTTCCTAATTCCTAAATATTCAACACATGGACTTTAATTTTTTTTTGTGAAAGTCACTATATATACACGACAAAACACTGTTGAGCACTGTTAAAATGTCAGACTCAATTTCAAGAAATCCGTGAAGAAAGTGATATTATAAGTATCTATAGTGAAACCTGTCTTAGCTGACACCTGTCCAACAAATACCTGTCTACAATTGACATTTTTGAAAGTCCCAAATTACTAGTTTGCAATTGTCAACTACCTGTTCAAAGTGACAGTGACAATCTAGCCATAATGACTTTTGGACAGTCCCGATGATATCGACAAGTTTTTCTGTACATGTATAAATATCCACTAGCCGGTATAAGTTTTCTCTAATTTATAAATTTGACTACGAAAAAAACCGTGTGACATTACCATTCATCTTCAATTGTTGTTAAGTAATCGACAATGCTTAGTTCGGTTAATATTTTATTACTTTGCTGCTCGACTGTAGACTATTATTCAAAGAATTTAATCCGATTTGCTTCACAAAGCAGATGGCTCAAGTGAGAAAGTATTGATCGCTCCAACACAACATGTTGCACAGTTGAATGGAGCCATTGTGGGGCGAGATTACATGCTGTGCACAATTCATTAATGGAAAGTCTCACTAGGCCAGCATTTGCCTTGCCAAGCGCTACCAGATATCGCATATCACACTGACATGACTCGAGCAAAACAGTTAGCCAGTTACGCTGAACGCACTGCCACAGCAACTGACATCAACTACTTGATAGAAGTAGAAAAACAATGTTTTGGGCCTAAATAATAATACAAATGTATACAGATCAAATTATAAATTATAAAATTACATAATTTCAGTGAAAATGCTCGCACACACAAAATCTACGGTGTATATCTTGATCCTGACATACTTATCCCTTGAACAGATATGAAACCTACACATTTTATATAGCTTAATAATAAAAATCAGGTCCCCAGTAAGACTACAAAACATGTCTTATTTTATTAGGTGGCTTTTGAAGTACATTTTGCATAAGGTTTTGACGTAAATCAATTACAAACTAAATTTTGCATAATATATGATATAACTGATAAACCTTGGGATAGACTGTATAATTATAATGTTAATTATTTAAAACAGTGAACATCTACCCAGTGTGCATGATTATGCAGCAGCTATTCATGTCAGTTGCTACCAGTATGCCAAAACCCAGGTATCAGCGACTGCTGATGAGACTATTACGTAATTGAAGAGCAGGTGAGATCACCACCAATCAAGTGCAATCAAGGGCATCAGCATTGGTGTACTTGTAGTGCCCACAATGTCAATAGTACTCAATACTTACAACTTAGAGATATTAGAGGGCTGATCTATATTACTTGACCTGTGCAGCCAGATCAAACTATTATTAACGACGAGTCAGCATTCATGCCCAGAAGTGTGAAGAATTTCAGAGGTACACACACAATTTGTATCATTTTCAATCAAAACTATATATACAGAGAAGGACATCTACAATGTTAACTCACTTAATGGGCAAAAACATTCAGAATATAATTCGATGGACACTTTGCAAACAATACTAATTGTGTGGGGGAAACAGCTAAAGTAAATGACAGTATATTAATTGGTGAAATGTTGAGTAAATTATATGATACAACAAAGTGATATGGCTCCAGTCTTGTTACCTACACTAAATAGTAAATGCTGCCCTGTTCTCTACCATGCACAGGGTTTTTCGATTTGAATTACATGACAAACGTTATGGATATCACATTGCCACAAAATATTCTTGTTTAGGCCTGACCAGGGTGGAGTGTACTTTCAGCTTCATCCTGACTTCTTGTGAACTCCTAGTTAGGATCCACGTAATTAGCCTAAGAGTTTTATTTGCTTTATGGGTGATATATCAATATGGGTCTTCCAATTAAGATCTCTCTCTGTAATATACAACCCTAAGATACATATGACTGACAGGTTTCGGCCTGATATCTTCCATAATATAGCCAAGTTTTAATCGGGGTGACTTATATCCATCTAATACATATAGCACATTCCGACATTTTTCCAGGTACCGATCCACAACAGATGCTCAGTAACAAACATCTGAGACTAGTATTCCAAGAAAAATTGCACAAACATTTTTCGCCCATCTTTCTCAATTAGACCGATAGTAATCATCACATTCGGCACGGAAAAACCCCTGATAAAAATGGCGGTGAAAGTGAGGCAATGTAGCGAGTCATTGAGTGATGACAGGTGGAGCTGTTTACATAACATCACCAACCGGCTGGCCGGACAGAGGCAGGGGAAACATAATGCATGGCAGCTGGCAGGGTCAGCACTCTCACTGGTGCAGCACCAGATGAATACTGGTCAACAGATTAACAGCGCACCTGTAAGCGAGATTATAGGGTCCGATTAACGACTCCTACATGTTTGACACGGGGAAACAGCTGGCATTGTGGATACCACGCACAATTAGAACACCCCAAGAATGTCACCTCGTGAATTTTCTGTAATTCCCTCCAGCATAAATGATTATGTGACGTTTAGAAATGTACAGAAATGTTTGTGTATCAAAAGAATGCTAGCACGCTGAAGAGTGTACAAAATGTGTACGTCAATTGACGTCTGTTGTGTGCACAAACACACTGGTGGTATTTCGGAGGGGATATGTCAGTGAACGCCAATAGTTGGTCCCAACGTGGGTGGGTAAACATCTGACGTGCCACTGTGTGTGGGAACATTGCCTGTTATGTTTACACCTTCATTCATATTCCAGGTAAGGCATTTGACTAATCATGTGGAATGAGATATTAACATTTCTCACCTTTACGGCACTAAATGACTTTGTATCTGGTGTTAATAGTTCCTTTATGTTAACATTCTGCTTGCTTCTGTAATTCAGAAGCAAAATTCATTCAAGCAAACTTTAATAACGACGGTGTTGTGGAATTCCAGTGATCTACTTGACAAAGAAAAATTTCTGATTACAAAGCAATCACAGAACATTATCGCATGAAAAGTGTCAGAGTTTTGTTATATGATGAATGAAAAAAATTACATTTAAATATAAGATTAAAATTACTGGTGCCTGATAAATGTAATATTTCTGAAAATGACAAATTTAGACGGACCAAGATCTACCATTTGCTCGTAGCCTTATAAGAAAATGTTCCATATTTCAATTCAACTGGCATATCACCCCTCTCTTATTACATTGCCTATGCTGGCATTACCAAATAAGACCAATATATGTAATGTCAAATAACTATCCAAATTTATTTTAAAATAAATAAAACATTTATTTTTTCATTACCACTAATTTCATTAATGTAGTCACTGTTGTGAAACTCCTGCACGCATAAACTGTGAAATTAGATTTATACTGGGCTCTCGGCAACATCCTATTCTGTATCATTTCATTCCATGGACACATTATGTTTTGCAGTCTTTTTATCTTCAATTATTAATAACATTTTATCACATTATTTACACTGTATTGCAGTATGTGTGGTGACAGCACATGATTGCATGCTACAACAAATGCCAATAGTATTATAACGAAAACTATAGTTATTAGGCCAACAAAGATACTACCGGTTCATAACATAATCTGTCTAACTGATGACCAGTTCTATTACAAAAATTACAATTACATAATAGAACTTGGGCCTAGTTATAATAAAAAAATTAGAACAGAGTATCCCCTGCACTTCTTTCACCTCAAAGATATCGAGAATGCATACCATGTCAAGTTGTTGACATACTCAAGTTCCAAAGTCAGGAACCAGTTTGCAGACAAATGGGATTACTTTCTCTGTGACAACAATATAAAAATGTAGACAGCAAAGAATCAAGAAGCAGTCTTTTGGTTGCATTAAATATTACAATAAGAATATTATGGATCAACCTAATGAATTTATTTTGTTTTGTAAATATTGATGATTTGACAGCTCTGAGTCAGTGGTACGTGTTGAGGCCAAGGGTAAGGCTAGTTTTTGTGGGAATTTGTTTAGTTAATCTTGAGTGCTTACATGTCTCTGTTGATAAATAACACTTTGTTTACCTGATCAGGGCAGTCGGTTAAGAAGAAATAACAACAAATGGACTTGTATGGAATAAGAATCAGCTGATGTGTTCCTGCCCTGGTATGTGTAACTGTCAGTGGTACGTGTTGAGGTGAAGGGCAAGGCTAGATTTTGTGGGAATATGTTTTGTCAATCTTAAGTGCTTACATGTCTCTGTTGATAAATAACACTTTGTTTACATAATCAGAGCAGAAGGTTAAGAAGAAATAACAACAACTGGACTTGTATGGCATAAGAATGAATTGATGTCTTCCTGCCCTGGTATGTGCAACTGTGCATTCAATTACCTCGACCTTGTGCTGTGCCTCAATGTTGATTTGTCGCATTAGGAAACATGTCTCTTGTAATTTGAATGCATTAATTCTGTTATGGCATGGCATCAACGGCAGAACTTTGGCAACATTTAGAAGCAATTTTCATGTGTACTCATGGTATCCACAGTAGCATGACGGTTAGAGCGTCAGACTGTCGATTAAAAGGACCAGAGTACAAGTCAGTTTCAACAATCTGGGCACATAGTTTCCCTGCAATAGAAATTATATAAATCCCATTTTGTTAAAGATGAAATTGTGGAGAAACCGTTGGTTCACAAATACTTTCCCCAAGTGCGTACGTTGACACATCTACACCAAATCTATTTTTTTTATCTGGCTGTGATACTGATAGTCACCTCAAATGAATCCCCTGCTGACATAACTTGTTGCATGTGCTCTCTGATTCTCAGCTTTGAATCCTTGATGGGATCTCCTAATGGTACACTGGTTCAGGTTGTGTTAAACGATTGCAGTTAATCATAGTTTATTCTGGAATCGGCCCTAAATGTATAGTGAATAACTGAACAGCGAATTTAAACTTGTAGCATTCCCAGTGTTACGTAAACAATGCAAATGGGTTATCTGTGGAACAAACTTTGACCTCACAACAAACCTTTGTCCCAACATAACTAGCAAACATCAACTTGTGACACAGCAGCAGATGGTAAGTTCCTATTTTGCAGAACAAAAACATCATCTTTTCTTCACTGCAAACTGGGTGAACTTTAATTGATTGTTTAATTGTTTATATGCCCGGGTCACTCTGGATGATTTGTCATATTAATCATGTGAACGTCCTATTAAGCATTAGATTTAAAAAAATTCTTGAAATTGCCAGTAGTTCTGACTGTCCTGCAGACCTTGGTAATACGTGTATTGGAATAAAATTTACATCTCAAACAAACGTCATTATATCGTCTGTTCATACATCAAATTTCTTTATGATAACTCCTAAATTATGCATTCAGCAAGCTTTGAAAGAAACGTATGAAACCATGATTAACTGGCCATGGCGACATGCTGCCTGTTCTAAGATCTAAAGACACATTCTTAGTTAGGTCCCGTTACAATTTATGTACGGTGTCTTTTCTTTTGACACACATTAAATGTTTGTGACAAGAAAAAGATATGTATGTTGTATGAGTAATTATCACATGTTATTATGTGTTACGTGTACATGTGTGTACATAATTATTTTTACCATAATTAGCTCATTTGATCAATATTATACATATATAAAAGCGTATTTTGTATTGGGCGAGTGTCAAAACACAAATGTCATATTTCTCGGTCAGCAGCAATGTCCCTGCATTTTTGTTTACTAACTTTTTGACATTTCTTGTCTGGAATCAGACTACCTGTAGCCGACTTAGTAATAATCTCAACTTAGACTTAGCAACAGCCAAACAGCTACAAGCCTACATGTTGGATCCATCAAATAAATTCAACTAATATTTAAAGTATTAGTCTTTACTACTTTAGATGAGAGCTCTGTCCATCATCCTTAGCACTGACTGAACTTGTCTTGTTAGTAGGAATCTATTAAAGCCGGTCTAGCCCTGGCCTATAAGGCTAAGCTAGCACTAACTAAGCCTCTAAGGCTAAGTCCAAGACAGTAGCACTATATTAGCAGCTCATCACGACCCATCAACTTAAATTAATCAATAATTAATCAATCGTCGTCGACATCGTTCATTACATAAGTGCCATAAATGGCATAATAAAGTCACAATAAAATTAATTTAATAAGGTATAATTTAGTTAATCAAATTACCTATCGCCATTAACACTTAAACGATTTCGTACACTGCATGTTATATAATATTGACCAAAAGCAGAACTGTGTTCCCGGAAACCTGATATTGTAACCGCTTCTTTGACTTCGTTTTACAGTGCCGGAGGTAAAGCGCCAAGCAAAGTGAGGAGTGTCTCCGATTCGAATAGTTAGGCTATTTACTTGAACAGAAGCTAATTTCATTAAGACAGTAACTTATGGAGTCACTCATGTATGCAGGATTAAATATGTTCAACACTTTACTATAAATTAGTATCACCAAAGCGTGTTATTACCGCCTGGTGTACCTGTAAAACATTAAAATGTTCGCACGCAAGACGCATATTGTGCCTACCTGGACGCCGTCGGCGATGCCCATCTGCGAATCCAATCCGGCGCTGTCACTTCCAATATTTGGCGCTGCCGGTTTTTCGGCGATCGCGAACCACGTTCGGTCCCTGCAGTACAAATAGAGTGCAACCAGAGCGTGGTTTAAGATCACAACCATTCCCTGACTAGCGGTTCAGCAATACCCCTGCCGGGTAACGGCGAATTTATGCGCTTGAGTTTGCCATACACTCTGCATTTGACGTCCATGGTTTACGCGATGGTTCACGGCTGGAAGTGTTTACGATTTCCTGCGCTGCCATTGGTTGTAGTAGTAGCGTGATAGTGTCGCCGCCTTCTGACAAACAGCTTCACCCTATCTGAAGGAGTGTAACCATCTGTTATATTTGACACTACGAATTTACATGTACTGGTGTAAGAGAATAACGTTTCCCGTGGAGTTTAGTTTGGTGGTCGTGTCGCAGATCGCCAGGGATAAATATAAACAACACAAAATACTGTTCAAATGTTGAAACAAACAAAGAAAAAGTAGTTGTAGAATATATTTAATACTGCTGTGACGCGTATTTAGAGATTTATGGGGCAAATGTAACTTCATGGGCAAAGTGCACCTACATCTACATTGGCAGATGTTACTTATTGGCCCATTTTACCAGTCAAACAATGCAATACGATGGCCGATGCCAGATAATTTTGATACGTTCAGTTTTTGCAGAAACAGCACAACGAAAAAGTTACACCAATTGGTATGTGTTACCCTTATTAATTAATATAATAAATGCTACAGTTTTAAATGGTTCCAACAAAAGTGTGACATTACATTTGGTAAAATCAATGATATTCTAGTTCTGTCACCTTCGAGCTTGGAATGAAAATATTAGAGAGTGACTACAAGAATTATATAGTATAACATTATTAAATTACTGTTGGTGCACTTTTAACAGACCCTATAATGGTTGTCGGTATTGTGTCTATCATATATCACCGGTTCCCCTGAGTTATATTGGCCTACGCGGTTTTCCATCACAGTCGCAGACCTATATTCATGTAATTAGCATCGAGTCCATAAGGCGGTGCCACCTTTAACCAAGTTGACCACGATTCCCAACGACATCAAGATACTGCATATGGGTATAGGCGCGGGAACAGGGGTACAAAAAGGGCAGCTGCCCCAGTAAATCTGAGCCTGCTGAATGTACCTCGCCGCAAATTTTAAAAGCACACCCCCCCCCCCCCATTTTCCGATGTCATGATCAAGTAGTGCTCAAGCTCCGTACTTCTCAGCTCTCCCAATGTTAATTTCGTTCCCGCGCGCCAGTGCACGTGGGCCCCGATATGCTAGCTTTAACTGTCCTATGTAGGGATGGCTCAATGATTTTATTAATGCTGGCGCATTCAATCAACCATTTAAAGAACCAACTGCAACCCCTAGCTCCTAAGGCTCATTACAAAACTCTAACTGCACCCCTACTCCTACGAGCCAACTCTCCCGTGAAATCCGGAAATCTCCCAGAATGTTGGTGTATCTCCCGGAATACAAGCGATTCAATCTCCCGGATTTTCTCTGAAAATCTCCAAACAGCCACCCCCCCCACCCTTCGAGACAGCGAACCGGCGACAAATCTCCAACAACACAGCACCCCCCGTCCCCCGTCTTCCGGTGTCAAGGTCCGAGACAGCGCGACACGAGAAGTGTGCTGAACCGCTGATGAATCTACCGGATTAAAACAAAAAAGTTGTCAGGTATACTTTAAGCTCAAATCAAAAACCTCCAACTACACCCCCCCCGACATCAAAACGGGGGTGCGCACCCCCAGTCCCCCCACACACATACACCCTCTGGATCCGGAAAATACTTTAAACTCAACGCCACGTAGAGGCTTGTTCAAACAAAACAGGGCTGCATGCGTCACCATGCCCTCGAATAGATCCGCGTCTGTTATGCATGGTGAATCCACAATTAACTTTTCATAAATGACCCATACATTCCCAGGGATTGCCATAAGAAAGATATGGGACTTAACGTCTTATCCGCTGGATTATTATCAATAATATATTTTCTATAATGACTCTCTATTCCCCGGGACGCCTTCAGTATGATCTCATATAGTGACGCTATATCCCCTAGATTATTACCATCAGTAAGATCTTTGTAGGACTCTCGAGAGTTTTTACTCTCGAGAGAGAAAACTGGACTCGAATTATGTACTGCCATGTGGAACCATGAGCAAGTTCGTTCACTCTATTTTGCTCCAGTTCACCCAGCTGTAAGAATGAGTACCTGGCTATAGACAGTGATCGATACTTGTGACCGAATAGCATTCGCGCATTAATTGCATGGTGGCTGACGCTTTCCAAGAGAAGTTGATAATTAGTTATTGCATTCGATTGGATAGGTCTGTCAGGGAGTTAAATGCCACGCGCTTTGAGCAGTCCGAAGGATTGGATACTGCGCTAAATAAGAACTTACGGTTTTTTTACTTTTCAGCGACACCTTATCCCCCTGTACTACCGTCAGTGAGATATCCTGTAGTGACGACCTATCACCGGGATTTCTATCGGTAGGCTTAAGGTCTGTTGTGGTTACTCTCTGGTCCCCGGGATTCCCATCAGTAAGATCTCCTGTAGTGGGATCCTAGCCATCGGTATTACCGCAGAGCATCATTATGATCATCGCCAGTAATATTTCCTAGATCTGTAATACAGGAGTCGAGCCCGTAGCGTGGCTGACTGGGGATGCATTTTTCGACAAAAACCTCCAACTGCACCCTCCCTCCCCAATATTTCCAACGGTGCATACCTCTTTGAGATTTCCAACTGCACCCCTCTTGCGGCCCCCCAAAACTCAAACTGTACCTTTGAAGTTCAAAAAACTTCCAACTGCAACTATAACATAAAACATCGAGCGGATCTCTTTTCCCTCCATTGATACTCTTTTGCCTCAGTGGGTGGGTGTGTATGCACCCATTCCCCAATCCCTTCCAGCCTTCGGGCCTGGTAGTAGCGGCCAGCTTCTCGCACTCTCGTGAGACAATGCAAGTCGTAGCTGCTTCATGTTGGTTGATTTCTATAATGACGCCTCGTACGATTGGGCTTCTGGTTAGTCCAGTAACAGTTCCATAGTCGTCGGAACGGGGAGCTTGGGGGGATGAGCCCCCATATTGAAAATGGGAGGATTAGTTCCCCGATATTTTATAAAGTCTGTAGATTTTTATGAGCATCATCGGAGTTGCATCCTGTGAGGTGAAACTGCATTATTTTGTGGTAGATTCGTGAAAATCTTGAACACTTTCCCCATAGCCTAGGGTACCTTACCCCATCCTGGGTAGCTTCCTCTTCTGTTGTTGTGCTGAGCTATTGGAGGATTGGAGTCGACGTAACTTGGGAACAGGACTGGGTGTTTTGCTGTTGAGACCGTTGATCCTGGTTAACTCGAGCGTTAGTTCAGATGATCAGAATATTAACAACATATTTATTACCATTTGAACATTTTAAACTGTATTTTAGCTGTGTATTTCTTCCAATTTCTTCAACTTATGTAAGAAAGGGGGAGATATCTAGGAGAGTGTCTAGAGGAAGATAAATCGCCACACCAGCCAGTTTTGCACAACAAAGAAATGTTCTGTTTAACGATCGTTCCGTTATTGTTTACTCTCCACGTTGTCAACGTACTTCGACAGTGATAACGGCTGACACGTTGCGGGAGTTGGCGACGTTGGTGGTAATGAATCCCAGTCGGGTGTCAACTCAAGCAGTCACCTATATTCGCAACTTTGGTTTTATCCGTTGGTAATGTTATATGTTCTTGCTGTCTTGTTTCAGTTGTTTAGCGTATAGATCCGTCATCTAGATCTCATTAACCACATCTTTGCCTTGCGGATATCCCAGACGAGATTCAACGACACATCATTATTCATCGTTCTTTCCATTTTTTTCTTTGCTAGTCGTGCCTCGACACACGGCTATTTAGAATGCCTTTTTATAATTTCGACACTCCATTGCACCACGGTGCCAGCATTTCATATAATTCATAGTTTCATGGCGTACGTTTTAGCGCTGCTAACGTTCTCCATCCTTCGGCACACTCCATCCTTCTAACGTCGTCTCATCTCTTGTCGGAATCATCCAACCGTGCAGCAATTTAGGCGAAGCGAAGACTACTTTCACATATATAGTTCTTCTAATACCTATTGTCAGGTATTCTGCATGTATACATCTGCGTGCACCAACACAATGTGGATTGTGGAGTGAACGGAATTGCTCACAACCTTTGAAATGGCAGCGAGAGGATTCGAACCCTATTCTTCTTCACTGAGCAGCAGTCATTTAAATTTTTATGAGTACTTTTCAGTTCAGTTACGGACATCGTCATAGACGAAATTCCGCTTCCTCTTCGAGAGTAGGCCTGTCAGTTTTGATTGGAATTCGTCACTAATTGTAAGCAATGAAAGCCGTTAAAAAGGGCTGTCTGTGTTGGCATTTGACTTCCTCTGTGTACAATGCAAATTCAACGTCCCATGTATAGGCAGAAATAAATGTCAACTAATGTGATCACGATTACCTTGGTAATGTTTTGCAAACCCCATTTTAAAACGTTCAGAATTTCAGAATTTAGCATGGTTAGTGCATGGAACTCGAACGCAATTTACTCTAAATGTGGTCGTAGGCCCTTTGTGTATGGTGATAGTCATTGTTTACAAATTTATCAAAACGCCACACATATACACGTGCAATGATCGCCAAATAGTTCACATAATGTTCCAAGTACCATAAAATATACCAACCTTGAATCCTGCTTTCCCTTAATTCAGAGGGAAGAAATATAGCAAATGTGACAAAGCAACAGTATTCGAGGAGCAACAGCCATGTGTAACGAGACACAACAAAATCCGTAACGTGACTGAATCGCGTATTTATTCCTGCAACAAGTCGAGTCGAGTCGCCTCGAGTGCGGTCATGCGTGACATACTCAGCCACGCATGAACGACCAGGCGTCCCCGGCACCAAATGCGTCAATTCGTCTGTTCGAGACGGAACACGGACATAATATGACGCCTGGCAAAGCTTTGTTCGTATTGCCAAGTTCGGCGGAGGGTCAAATAGCCTGCCTTAATTACTGAGCACAAATCGTACAAGAGTTCTCTGTGACATGACGAGATTCCCTTTAGAGTAATCTATTCGTATTTCCTAAACATATACAAAGTTCGAGTTTTCTGCAAGATGAAAGGATATTAAAAATAACTAATTTGCATATGAAAGAACATTGCTAGAACACAAACAATGCGCACCTGTATTTAAATGTTTCATACACTAAAAAATGTACTATACTCTGTTATGTATCGAACAATTGATGCTCCAGTGAGTCTGCCTAGGTTCCGTTTTAACTGTAATCACGTTTGACCATGTGGTCGTTAATAAAACACGTTTTAAATACATCACATATCCTAAGCCCATGCAGTTCGTCTACTCCTGTTTGTTTTTGTTACTCCGTTTAGTGTAGACATTGGATTACTAAGTTAATTATGATCTGACGTACATCAAGGTCGGACTGCCACTTGCTACTGATCTTCAATTGTTAAGGTTGTTCGTGGCATTGATTCACTTCTCTGCTCGTTGGGAATCAGCTGCGTATTTAGGAAGGCTATTTGGCCATGCTCCCGGTTTGTTTTTGTTCCTAAAACACTCGCGCGCACACTTACACGCACACAAACACCCGCATGCACACATACACCCGCACGTATTCACACACGCATACGCACACAAAAACACACGCACGCACTCACGCACGCACACACACACACACACACACACACACGAATATTAGTATTTGCTGTTCTTCTTGTCAGACGTAGGCCCAACTTCGATCGTTCAGGGTCGACCCGAGCAGATGCCCGTTATGATGGGTTTGACTTTTTGTCATCAGATAACCGGAACAGGCGTGATTGAAGCCGTGAACTCACACATGTGGCTGGAATCACTATTAGTTGACAACACTTAAAAGAGAACATCCTAACTTATCCCTGGGGAAGAGTGTTAACAATCCGTTCACAATACAACACCAGTGTTTTTTGATGTCTCGCTCAAAACCGCCGCACGCAGTGTATTATAGTTCATTGGGTACGTTAACACAATCATAATCTTTCCAGGATCTAACATTCCGCTTCGTTGACGAACAAACGTGGTCTGAACTTGCGCCAGGCCTGTGGGTATCCACAGCAAGACGTAATGTGGTGTTTTCATAAAGCGTGACGCAATAGTGGGCTAGGTCCATTGTTTAGTCCGAGGCTGCAGGCGAGTTCTGGCGAGTAAGGGACTCGGTGGCGGAAACGGACAAGCGAGTCTATGTGGGCGGTGCGGTTTTAATGCCGTGCACTTGTTACACTCGTGGAGGAGCAGGTTTTGCCGGGCGGCAGCGTGGTTGAAAACCGGTGTACCAATGACAAATTCAAAGTTATATTATTTGAGTAGTAGGGGAAGTGCACCGATATTGAACCCCCTAACTTCCGAGCCTTCTTTCTCCATTCCTGTACGTGATACCGAGGACTATTAAGGATCAGCCCAAGAGTTACTACAAGCTCTCTTTGCAAGCAGGAAATAGTCAATGCATTTGTTATGTTTTCAAAAAATGCAAAAAAGTGTTTTATTAAATGGTCCAATTTGAGTAATGGGGGGGCATACAGTGGTCCTGATATTGGATCAGATGGTCCAAATTACGTGCTTCTGGTTTAATATACGTCATCCGTCAATTATTGATGCTTTGAAAGAAACCAAGGTTCAGCACACACTTCAGACTTATAAAACGGTAGTGGCTTAATGCATATACCACGAAAACTACAGCTTTCCAGTGAGCATACAAATGACATGTGACGACTCGGCGCCAAATAGATTCGACATAATTTATTCTGAACTGAGAATATACAATTATATTTTTTACGAATAGTGGAATACGCCAACAAAGTGATTGCCATGATAGGATCTGTCACGGATAAACGAACAAACCAACGAACTTATAGCCTGTAGAGTGTCTAATAATGGCAAAAAGATACCAGTCAGTGATTGATGATCCATGATCACCAAATTAGGAATACGATCTTTTATCGACACATGTCACATCGACAGTTATTGGGCAGGCCTCCAGCACAACTCGGATGTATCCATGTCCCACAGTGTATACATTTCACCATGGTTTCTTTTTGCTCTTCATCACACAGTACACAGTACCAAGACTCGTCACATTGACCGCTTTTTTCGTTTTGG
The DNA here is from genome assembly GCA_963995525.1 of Escarpia spicata. Taxonomy (NCBI): domain Eukaryota; kingdom Metazoa; phylum Annelida; class Polychaeta; order Sabellida; family Siboglinidae; genus Escarpia; species Escarpia spicata. The sequence continues at coordinate 14,536,735 of OZ023215.1, read as the reverse complement.
CCGGCAGGAGAAAGCTGCCGTTTTTGTCTTTTTTCCTATCTTAATTGGATCTGTTGTCTTTCTGTTTATTTTGCCAACTGTTGAGTTATGCTTACTTTTGTGCCTTTTGACTTTTGGTGTTAAATTTTTTATAGGGACTGGAGGCTATGATTCCCGACTCGTTCTTCTCGTGGCCCTAGAAATCGCTAGTTTTTGGATGGGAGACAGCATTGCAGGAGTGATGACCTTTCTACCCAGCTTTGGTTGACCTGTCAGCTGCCTCGTGATTGGGACTAATGCTTCATAATGACCAGCATCTTCACTCAGATTTAGGTAGTTGATCATAGTTGCCCCCTGCACTCATGCTACACACCACTGTTGTAGTAAAGCATCTCTCACCACTAGTAAGAGATCCGATTTGCTTCATCCCTCTGTTTCCAAGGATCCGGCCAGACTTCTGCACAGTTGTTATACCCGATTAATCCATGTTAAAGACGTTTGCAGCATCGAATCCGTACGGGTCAACTAATGTTTCTAGTTTATCGTTGAACTCGTACACACTCTCACGATTGAACCTTTGGCTCTCGTAATAGAAGTTGCCTCTGCTTGACGGAGGGAGAGTTCGGGGTATCTCCTAAAAAAATCACGGTACCAATGTCTGCTAGCTGCTTGTTTTTTAATGTTGAAGCAATGCCTTATCCCATTCGCTTCAGCCAACTGATATGCCATATCCATCATATCTTTCCTGGTCATACCAATCAGCATATTCTCTAGTTTTAAAACATGTTCCACTAACATTTTCTCCAACTCTGGCGGCAGAGTGCAATGGCGACAAAAATATTTTCTTGGACCATTAGCGATTTTGTTGTTGGTGTTTAGGTGCCGCTTCATGGTAGCCTTCGGAATCCCGTAGATCCTGCTTGTTACGTTGAAGCCGGGGTCTCCATTTCTGACATGACCACTCTATTCAGTTCATCCTGGGTCCATTTTCTGTATTTGCCTCTGGAAAATAAAATTTGTAGTCTCAATCAGTCAAACAAATCCGACATTCCCAAGTATTCCCTTGATTTGATATGGTATCTTGTATCTAAAACTAATTAAACCCATTCTCATGTTTTAGTTTTGGTCGTTCTGACAGGAGGGGCTAGGTTAGAATACGGGATGTTTTGCCCAAATGAGGGTGATCGACTTGTGATGCTTGCTATGGGTATGTATACGTGCCACATATGCAAACATATACATTTTACAAAGCTCATAAACTTACTAATCACATTTTGGTATATGCGATGAGATTTCGCTAAAAAAAAAATTACCAAGGTAATGCAATTATTTATTAAGTAAAAGGCATTCTTGCTTGTCTGTGAAAATAATAGTCATGACTATCAAACTTTGCATCACGCCTTCAAAGTTGGTTAAATATTACAACGAGATGGATAAAATACATTGTTATCACCTTTTGCGCGTCTCCGCGCTGGCCGCCATTTTCACTCTGCGCATAGACGGTATGTTGTGTGAAGCATCCGCCGGGCGTCACTCCGATCTAATTACCATATCCAGGACGTAGAACGGACGGTGGTCCAATTTAAGTACAGGTCCAATATCGGTGTACTTCCCCTACTAATGCATCTTATTTTCAAGTTCGAGTAGGCCTACATTGTATTATCCATGCAAGTGCAAAACTTTGACACAAGTAATACGGTGCAACGTTCGCACATTTCGTACACAATTGACCAACAATTCGATTGAAAACAACGCAACACTTCCGCACTTAACTTGCACCTAACGCAGGCGCGGGTTCAAGGGGTGTGTCTGTGTGTGGTGAGCCTCAAGGCTGGTGCAGTTGAATGTTTTAGTTGGCCGTGAAGGAGTGATGCTGCGCCACCCATTGGTCAAATCCTAGATCCGCCATTGTAATGTTGCAAACTTATGTTTATAACGTAGCCTGGACCTATCCGTAAGAAACCAATAATTGCCCCATGTGTCTATGAAACAGAACTAAAGACAGTATCGCAAACAATAAGGCAGAAAACGCAATCATTCAAGTTACGCCCAACATAATATCCAGAAGAACATGATTATAATTATAGATCTACCAAGCCGCAAGTAAAGACGGCATCGCAAACGACAAGGGAGACAACACAATTGTAACCTTCTATCAGACTTTCTCCCCATACAGAGTTGTACACGTCGCTATCACGAACCTGGTCGTTCGACATCTACACCAGGCAAAGACCAACTGTACTACATAACCACCAATGGCAAATTATCCTTTACCAAGGAGCTGGTTGTGTTATTTATTTCTGTCTTCTCTGTGTTTTAATTTAGTTGTCATTAGTTGGCTTTAAATACTGTACTTTTGGATACTGACTAAGAAGCGGCCTAGATAATACAGAGTTAAAAACATAGACAAACATAACACAACAAGGTTTTACTGTGAGCTACTTATTCTCCAAATGCAACCGTCACTATGACCTTTGATCGACATAAAGCATGGCAGGGGAAAGTGCCTATAACGCATCCCCTTACCATTGATGTATTGTACAGTCCAACAGACCATGATGATAACCAAATTAACTACAGTAGCTGTTTTAGTTTGTAGTTATGTTTAACTGGTAGTCGTTTCACGTGTATATTTCTTAGTTTCACAGTTATGAAAATTAAGAAAACTTATTTTTGGTGAAATTGGGCGTCTTGAGAACATTGTTCTTAAAACGCACCCCCTTGTTCACAAAACGCACCCCATCATGTTTTGTAATAGTTCAATAGTCACAAAATGCATCCTCCAATAAAACAATTTAAAACTTTTTCTAGACCTGCAGTCACACTTATTTCACATTGTATAGTGAGTTAACTGGACACAGAACTGTTGCATTTAACTACAGAAACAAGATGGGCTTTTAAAGCCATGGCGATCATAAGTGTCTTGCTGTTCAGCTTTTGATGGTCTGGTCTAACTAGCGTGTAGCGCCTTGGTGCAGTTCCTAGAGCTTCGGACTCTCAACCGAGAGAACCCGGGTTCGAATCCTGTGCGGCGGTGTTGAACCTTGGGCAAGTTCGTTCATTATGCGTTCACTCAGCTGTATGAATGAGTACCTGGCTATAGACAGTGGTGGATATTTTTGTACGAATAGTCTTCGCGCATTAATTGCAGCGTGGCTTGATGCTTCCCAGAAAAGTCGAGATGGTGTTCGCTTCAACAGGTCTGCCAGGGAGTAAAGTGTAAAGCGCCTTGAGCAATCCTGACGACTGGATACTGCGCTATATAAGACCTAACCTTTTTTTAATTGTCACATAGTCCAGTCGATCTATGGTTCAACCTCAAACAAATTGCAATAGTAAATGTTGAGGCATTTTTAGATTCTACTTTATGTTTATGTTACCAGAAAAAAGTCCACCAAAATCCACTTGGTGGAACATTGTCATTTTCGCGTATTGCAAAGTGATCGTAGGTTTCACTGAAATTTAGGGGTACACGTAATTAATGTTGTATAACTTAGTTTCTGTGAGAATACTATAAAGATGATGTATATCGTTGGAAAGGCAATGCATTTAGCTGTGTAATAGTACCTAAAAATTGTCATTGCAATTGATATTAAGGTCAGAATTGTCTTCTAAACACATTTACAAATTATCGCAATTTACATGTACGCCGATTTTCGGCCTAGTCCAATCAATCTATGGTTCAGCCTCAAACAAATTGTAATAGCAGTCATTATGGCGTTTTTAGTTAGCATTGTATGCCTTTATTATTAAATAAAAAGTCCACAGAAATTCACATGGCGGAACATTTTTATTGGTGACGATAATGACAAGTGGTCGAAAATCGCTGTATACCATTGGAAGTGGTATGGATATATTAATACAACGATATACATTAAGTTTCATTCCATGTAATAATAACATGAACATTATTTTCTAAACACAGTGAACCCGAATTTTAGTCGCCATGGGGAGAAGTTTGCGATCAACCAAATGTTGCTTACACATATAGTCATAAACTTGTTTATTTCAACACAGTTTATGTCCTTAGCTACTGTTTCTAAATAGTAACACCATTTTCATGAATATGTTAGTATACTTTGTATTTGGTTGATATTTTAACTCAGGTACTTATTCCAGTATCAGTTATCTTTACCAAAACTATACACTATACCAATTGCAGTGAGGTGTGTGCATATCCGTTCTTTCCGCAACTACATCCCAACGGATTGTAGTTTATCTTTGCCAACAGTTCACTCGGTCGCCTGCTGAAATGTACACGCAGAACGCAGAATCACTCGCTGCGTTTGTCAACAAAGATACAAGTATACAAGGCTGTCGTCGTCACTCGTCATTATCCTTTTGTATGGGGCAGAGGCGTGGTTCTTCTACAGAAAGCAAGTACAACTGCTTGAACGGTTCCCCCAGCGATGTCGGCGCTCCATCACGGGACTGCATTGGCAGGTCTATGTCTCCAATAAAGAAGTCCTGGAAAAGGCAAACCTCCGGAGCATCGAAACCATGTTGATGTTCAGACAGTTCCGCTGGGCAGGCCACGTCTCATCAGAATGCCATAAGTTGTATTTTATGATGAGCTTCGTCAGGGCAACCGAGATAGAAGGCCCCCCCCCCCCCCCACAGGCGCTAGAAGGATCAGCTGAAACGGAAACTCACTCTGGCAAGACCACAAAGATTGGCAACCAGAGCGACTACCATGGGATCTGTCCAAGACGTTGAGCATTCCAGAAGAGAAGCAGATGGGGAGAAGCGTAGGCGGAGGATAGAATCTGCATTTTAGGCACCTTCAGGCCAAGAAAACCTTTGCCCAACCTGCTCCAGAGCCTGCAAATCCAGGAATGCGTGCCGCCGCCCCTCCAGGGACGGGGATCTTCCCACTGATCTTCACAGGCAAACAATCTGCCCCACACAACGGATGACCGACAGCATACGGGCTGGTGCTGCTGGGAGATCAGTCACCTTTGGAATGTGATACTTGTATTTGACAATCCAGCTCTAGTCCGTGGCTTTTAGAGTTTTCTTGGATCCTTTCCACTGTTGGTTCTGAGAATTATCCTGCGGCTGTGATAGTGGGCAACAGTTGAAGTACGGGGTAGATTTATCCCTGTGAGTAACCTGTGCTAGATGCTACATTTTCAATGAAGTGCTTGTACAGGAAACCATCAAAGTTGTTTGCCAATGTTCCAACGTTGGAAGCACACAGTAGCCTGGTTTCCTGCAGTGGCCAATTCTTCAACTGTTGCTGTGGTATCATATCTTAGTCCACAGCTGGGCCCAGATATTATGTGAGAGCTCTGATGTACCAGATCGTTATTTATGTGTTGTACTATGCTTTGTTTAGATTCTGGCATCAAGAATACACCAAGGAGGTCCTGTTGAAAGTGGTAACACAACAGCACTAACAAATCGGTGTCTTCACCAATGAGGATAGTGTCGATTTTGTCTGATTAGTTCAGTGTTGTCTAACGATCATTACTTTAGCGTCCTTTGCATAAAAACAACAACACCCAGCTTTCTCAAGCTCATTGCTCAGTAAGTTGATGAATATGTTCTTGTTTTCTCTGTTGGCCAAAAAACTCCTCCTTTAGGAGGGTGACCTTGCTGACCTTCCACAGCCTCATCTGCTGATGCGCCCTCCGCACATAATCTGTGGAAGGCAACGCCATGATGTGCACTACCTTCCCATTCTTTCTCCTACACTCATCTTCATATGATGCGGCTGATCAGCACGGTCCTCCTCGTTTGGACATCACGCAGTTTGTGTGGCAGAAGGACGGTATCCCATCACCCAGCTTTGACATTGGACTCTCGGATCCTCCAGGTCTAACTAATGTCATAAGCTGTGATTGGAAAGCAGAGAGCAAGGCATGCAACACTGGCAGTTGCAGTTGCCACGGCAATAATATGTCATGTACCATCTATTGCGCGTGTACATCTGGCGATGGGTGTTGTACACCCTCTCACGATTGGGGACGATGCGTATGTAATATATTTGAAATCATCGCACCTGAAAATCTATCTTTTGGCATCAACATTACGCCTCTAGGTGATGTAAGGCTTTAGTTATAGCAATAATTGGTTTTGATGGGTGCCATCTTTAAAACTGGCGGACATGTGAATCTTAACAAAGGTCATGTGTAACATATTTGAAATTGCTGATCACAATTCTACACTTTAACATAGACATGTGTGATATATTTGGTAAGATGTTGTGAAATTTGTTTTGACGACCGCCATCTTTTAAAATGGCGGATCCGAAAATCGGAGAAGGCCAAACATAAAATATTTGAAACCTCTGACTTTTAAAACCCATGTTTTGACACCAAGATTAAGGTTGTAGGTGACGCAGTTGTTAAGATATGCGGAAATGTGATTTGGCGGCCATTTTATAAAAATGGCCGCCATTTCTTTAAAAACAAAAAGGAAAATTTTCTGCTGACTGAAACACTGTAGATGACATTCGTGCAAAAAAATTGCTTTTGACAAGCAAATTGCACGGGAAGACTATATTGGGAATTTGAATAGACACTTGTATGCATGCAACCACTGTCAAATATAGGGATTGATAACTATTTATCCTGTGTTGTATATTACAACTAGATTCAACGTGTTTTCTGTTGTTGATTGTGCTATTATTATTATAGGGGCATAACCAATAGATGCGAATCAAAGTCATTGGAGATATGCATAAACATTGCATTGGAGATAAGCATGTAATAAGATCCAATATGGCCGATATCTGAAAGTTTTATGAAATTACAAACATGCAGCCGTTATATACATCTGGTGATGTGTTTATCTTTAGCGTTGACCATGAAAATATCGGTCTTGACACCATCTTTGTGACATTATCATGCATAGTTGCAAAGCAATTGAAAAAAATATGTATTACAGTAATGAAGGCCCTGATTTCCATATTTGAAAAAAATCCCTCTGTTGTCCCGAGGACAACCAAGCTGAATGGCTTCAGGGACACCATGGGATAGAAAAGTTCACCAAAACATTATAGTTATAGAGTATCCATTTATTCAATTGCAAATGGACTAAGTCAACGTTAGATCGCAACGCTACTCCCACATGGCGGCTAAAAATCGGGGTTCACTGTGTTTAAAAACGATTGTTCACATTAATATTGAACGAATTTATACTTATTATATATCGCTGGGTAAATTAATACATTATCTTGCCAACGGTATGCAAAATGTTTATGAAATATGCAAATAAATAAATATATATTATATCATAGTCTAAAGAACGCCTACCCCTACATTTCACTAAGCCAAAACGTCACTGGCAGCGACTTTTGACCACTTGTCATTGTCGTTGTTGTGCCACCACGTTGATTTCGGTGAACTTTTTTCTGGTAATGTGGACATATATTACTAAATAAAAACACTGTCATAATTACTATTGCAATTTGTTTGAGGTTGACCCTCTTTTGGGCATAGATTGACTAACACACGTTAAAGCCATTGCCACAGGCTTTGTGGAACCACCCCGCACACGAGTTGCCTTAGAACCACCACGTGTTCTGCCTCCCCGGCACGTGCGGGTATGACACCTCTGGTTCTGACGTTGGACCCTCCCACGACCCTTACTCTTCCTTGATGCCTTTCCCTTTCCCCGTCCAAATGTCCTCCGACGTCCATCACACCATTTGCTACACCACGACGTCTGGCTTCTCCACTCCCCCTTTCTCTCCATCTCGTCCTTGCTTTTCCCACCCCTCATGCTACCCCAGTCCCTCTACCTCTCTGTGCTACCATTTCGACTAATGCGTTTTTGTAGGGAGACGAAGTTAACAGTTCTGTTATCCGAGCTTGTCGATTCCTAGCCCGCGGTGCAGCTCTGGGCATAGGCGGATCTAGGATGGGGGCCTGGGTAGCTCGTGCCCCACTAGATCCTTATTTAAAATAATAGGCTAGTTCTGCTAATTAAACGTATAAAAAGGCTAGAACTGCATTAAAATATAAAATGTACTAAACAAACCTAAGCTAAAAATATCAAGACCTACATAACAGATAAAAATAATAATAAATAAATAAGTAGAGAGTAAAATATTAATGAGGAAATAATTAAAATAATAGGATAGTATAATAGTACAAAATAATAGTAGTAATTAATATATACTACGATGTGGAGAGTGAATGGTAAAGAGACCTAGACATTAAAAGCAAGCTTGAAATAATGAGTCTTAAGACGTGCTTTAAATGTGTCCGTGCACTCGGTCAGACGCAGATCCTCGGGTAGCGCGTTCCACAGAGTCGGCCCCGCGCGAGAGAATGAACGGCGGCCATATCGTTCATTCTCTCTAAGCTGAAATTATGCCGACGCGGCGGCGAAAAAAACAACAGAAACCTCCCCCCTCCGTCTGCCGATTTTATCAGTCGAGGCGAGACAAAAGCGCGAGACAGCAAGAAGATGGTGAAATTGCGGCCGCTAATGTTCAACAGCACCCTACCCAGTAGTACCCATCCTGTCTTCCCATGTCACCAGTCGAGCCGACAACGGAAACTGAAGTTATAAAGGTAAGTTCTTATACAGCGCAGTATCCAGTCCTCAGTACTGTTCAAAGCGCTTTATACTTTACTCCCTGGCAGACTTGTTCAATCGAACACCATCTCGACTTCTCTGGGAAGCATCCAGCCACGCTGCAATTAATGCGCGAAGACTATTCGTACACAAATATCCACCACTGTCTATAGCCAGGTACTCATTCATACAGCTGAGTGAACTGGAGCAACGTATAGTAGACGAACTTGCCCAAGGTTCGACACCGCCGCACAGGATTCGAACCCGGGTTCTCTCGGTTGAGAGTCCAAAGCTCTAGCCACTGGGGTCAGCACACTGTCAGGTTTCCCATTGGCGACCATTTTAATGTTTTGTGTGATTATAAGAAAACGTGACCTATAAAGTTTCTTAAACTTCTCACCTGCTGTTATTATCATCTCATTGACATGCTGGTCGAGTTTAGTCAAAATCTCATATCTCTAGCTCTTGCAAAATGCCTGTATGTATGACACCCGTCAATATTTACAACTGGATGCAGGCAGTAATCCAGCTAAAGTGTCAACTAGCCAAATTGCTGCCAGATACCCTTCCGCTTAGTAAAATCAGCTAAAAAGACACCATTTTACTGTCGCTGTAATCAAGCAGGAAGTCCAACAGTGTGCTGACCCCCACTGCAAGACGGCGCTACACTGAAACACGGCGCTACAAGTTATGGCGGCGCGGCAGCGAAACATTTTCTACACCCTTTGGTTCGGCCGCCAGTAGATGTTTTTATGCCCCTCCTCCTAGACTACCCTCTTTGGACCCGCACCTGCTGGCAATTTATGAAAGTGATATAATTTGCTGCTAATAGGTTAGGCATCTTCCCTGACTGTCTGACTTTCTGGTCTCGATATCTCCGCAGAGTCCAACTTATACCAGCAGTTTTCGGTAAACTTTTCATTGACTTATTCTCCCGTAGACTTGCCAGTGCCTCTTCCAGTGCTTGTTGGCCATAATGACCCCTTATTGTCCGTCTTTTGGAACTAGGATTTTACCATGTGAAATTAGCAATATAATCAGATAACTTTTTTTGCAATTGTTAGATCTGATCGGGTTATGCACCAACATTAACTTAGTGTTGAACAACTAAAAGGTTTCATATTTTCTAAGCACATTTCATTAATACTATTCGGATAGTGTCTTAACTATCAACTTAGGCTTATCTTTACATTAATGATTGCATAAGCTTACATATATAATTATTTTACAGATTTTAGTCAAACTGTGAATATAATGTTTTGAAAGGGCGCTTTATAAATAATAAGAATTATTATTAACAGCATAACCAAGCCAGAAACTGAATGTGTGCCGAATAGGCCCATGCCGTATCCCTAAAACGCACACCAGTGTGCGTTTTGAGAACGAGAGTAGGGTGCGTTTTGAGCACAAGCACAGTTTGGGTTCACAAGGTCATTTTTTGGATGTGCCAAATCATTGGTCAGTGATTTAATGCAATAATATCTCTCAAAGAATATATTTTTACGAGCACCTTAAATTAGTCATGCTATCTGCAGACGTTAGTTAAGTATCACAGTTTGAAATTGTCAAAAATAGTAAGAAAAAGTGTCACATTACCCTACAGTCGCACAGATCGCCCCACGGCTGCTTTAGTTACTCTCGTTCACTGCGCGCAACGAGTGATCAGATCGACGTGGAATATATGACGTGCTGACTACGTAATATTGTCGGGATTTCCAGGTAAGTGGAGGTGTGCGTCATAGGAACAGTGTGCGTTATAGGCACTTTCCTCTAGACATATGTCAATTAGATCTTTGTTATCACGATTCGGACAAAAACGCCGCAACGTCAGATGTCTAATAATAAATAAAAAACATGTTAACAAGATAGTGCATTTTTTTAAATCGGCTTTTGGCATAACATGTTCGTTTTTTATAACTAGAGTAACTGCAAAATATTAGTTAGTCTGCACCATAAGGGTCGCGCACGTGTAAGTGTGCGTGAATGTGTTTGTGTGTTGCGTGCGTGCGTGCGTGCGTGCGTGCGTGCGTGCAACGAATGTTCAAAGTAGGCCTATAGTTTAGATGTGTTTACGGTTACTTCATAAAATCGACTTTTTTGGTTGTCTAATTTTAAATTCATTTTACATAAAGCTACAGAACGCTAGATCGTTTGTGCAACTATAGTTGTATTTTGGTAAAATAACCAAACTTATTTAATTGTTGACCCAGAATCAATTTAAGTGATTCTAAAAATGACAATGTTCATGTAATTGTTCAACACGATTATTGTGCACGTATTTATACGTTAATGTTGGAGACTTCCTTTGTTCTCTAAACAAAATAATCATGTCGCCGACGAATTGGGTGTCCAAAAGTTAAATGTCCGTTCGACAGTTGACTTTGGGAAGTACTGAGTGTAACGACCAGTTAAGTAAATGTACGCACTGTTATTAAACGACTGCGGATAGTATTTATATTATTTACACATTAGGACCTATATATTAAATTTGGTCACCAAAACACCAAAATTCGCGACGGGCTATACTCCTATAGGTCATGGACATTTGCAAGAAAACCATATTGGCACTTTTTATGGAAGCAGCTTTGCACGTAAATCGTATTGGTACTTTTTATGGAAGCAGCTTTTGCGTAAACTGTATCGGTACTTTTATGGAAGCAGCTTTGCAAGAAAGTCGTATTAGTACTTTTGCTACAAACCATGTAAAGCATGCTCAACGATAATCACCACTACAGGGTCCTACATTATAGGGTCCTACATTATAGGGTCCTACATTACTTTTGATCTGTTAACTCTTCGTTGGCCGGGCAGATCTATCAAGACCACCGACCGTTAATTCGACAGGCGAAGTTGACATTATAATGAACCACAGAGCGCGAGAACAACACGGTGCAAAGAGACAGCGGCAAGCATACGAGGCGCCCGAGGCAAGGAGATGCATGCCGCCGTCGACTGTCACGTCTCGGAAGCTCATCGATCAAACTTCGCACCGGAAACATCAACACCGTTGTTTGCTTCATTGCGTTGGCAGCCACATCAAACGTTTCACGACCGGCGCTAATAGCGCGAACATGCAGCGTTTATGGCATGCCGATAGGGCCATAAACGCGGTAAATTTTACGCGTCGAATTAGATTTAACGCGTTAAATTCATGAACCAATGGGAACTCGATGAATTTAACGCAGTAAATTCATCCACCAATGAGGACTCTATCAATTTAATGCGATAAATTGCCAACCAATGAGGACTCAATGAATTTAACGCGTTTAATTCATCAACCAATGAGGACTCGATCAATTTAACGCGTTAAATTCATCAACCAATGAGGAGTTACGTATGTACGCATCAGTTGTTGAACCAATGAACATTAATCTTAGTTACGCATTACGAACAAAAAGGCGGTAATTTATTGTAGACTATTTAACCTACTTTATGAAATGCCCTCTCGCCGCATTCAACGAGCACAAGAGTACAGAGTAATTCTGCATTCTTTTTGACACGATTTAAACGTACAGTCGATGACTGCCTCCGCCTTGCCACAACCGACCACCTATCGGCTTCAACTCGAGCAGCATGCATATCTCGGTAAGCTTCATTTCGAATTATGACTTTGGTATGGGGGGAGGGGTTAGGAGGGGGGTTGACAGAAAGAAAAAATTAACACAATAGCGTGACGTATTTTATGGTAGCCATTAGCCGCCTCCGTGATTGCTTTTACATTACAGCTATACCTATATACGTGAGGTATTCTTTGGTGAAGGATGGGGTACCTTGCTTAGCCATCCGTTAGCTGACCAAGCTATCATTTAGTGGTGATACATCTAGAAATAAAATAAAGGGGCATTTCTCAACGCCCCCCCCCCCCCCCCCAATATGCTACTTGGCAATATACATCTTATAATTAATGTAATCATATGCGATTGTTATAACTTTAGAACCCTTCTTGTGTAGTCCTAAAGCAACCATTTCATACAAGGATGACAAGGGGAACTTTTTACATACATACTTACACACAACTAATGTGATGGCATATCAACCATGTCTTCACGTAAATTAGTTAATGCACTTGGTGATTCCATACTATGTATGTTGCAGTACAGAGCGGTTACCGTTCTGAAAGGACAGGGAGACCCCGATCAATGCGAAGTGTACCAAGATTTGCCGTTAGTAATCAACAGCTTAGGTTCTTGGTCCAATGTGGGTTTACTGCCCACAAGAAGTGATGAGCCAGCTGTTTGGCGTGTCTGTAAGGACTGTTAAACGCAGGTTAGGATAATTACATTATTTTTACAATTTTAAACAACATTTGAAATATTTATTTTTGCCACTGTCCAAATCACTCAATGTTACATTCAAATTGAGAATTTCGTGTTTTCCGTTTAATTAAATTAGGTAAAGAATTATTGCAAAACTACACATTTTTCCTGTCGACATAGATATAATATATATTGTTTCTGTATAAAATATTATGTGTTGTTAAGTCTTCGGGAAAATTGTGTGGGTATTTCTCATGATGTCATTACAAATAAGTAGGTCATTCCAAAATTAATAGTACTTCTAAATGTTTTTTTCTCTAAATTAGCCATGGCCATTCAATAAGTATGGTACCAACGGTGTGTACTATTAATAGCCAGTGTAAAATATTTCAGACCTCACTGATGTTATACATATCCCATGTATACATTTGTTTTTATAGGTGGTATTTGAACAATGTGCCATGCTTCATACCGGTCCTTCAAGGGACTTCTAATTATAGTGTTACTACATATAACATTAACTAAAAAACATTCAACAAATTGCAGGATATATGGTTTGAACCTGAGGGCTGGATCTACTGGCTTGTCTGATGACGAGCTAGACAGGACTGTGCAGAACTGCATCGGAAAGAATCAACGAATTGGACCAAATGCAGTAAAAGCCAGACTATTCTCACAAGGCATCGATGTACAGAGGTGGCGAGTGCGAGATACCATGATGCGTGTAGATCAAGGAGGCATTGCTCTCAGGGCTGCAATGACCATTCAACGTCGCACATACACTGTTTCTGGCCCTAACTCTATCTGGCACATAGATGGCAACTATGAGCTAATCAGGTGAGTGTAGAAACAACAAACTGTGAAAACCAAACCTTTCTTCATATTCAAATAACATAAACGTAGATAACAAAATAACGCAATAACTATGGTTATGTAATTCACAGGACAATATTGCAATTGTGTTATGCCTATAGTTGTACGATTAATTTTGCATAGTATTGTTATTGTCTTTCTTATAAATGCATAACTACAACATGTTCTATCAATTATTAAAGAACTAGTGGCAATGTTAGTGTTCGTGCATACCATGAACACAATACAATACACTGGTACAACGCTGAAAGTAAATCAAGAACCGCTTTAATTTGTTATGATGAAAGCACATTATTTTTCCAGATGAAAATTGACGGATTTAGTCGTCTGCTTGTGTTTCTGCAAGCCTCCCACAATAACACAAACGCCACTATGCTGCGACATTTTCTGGCAGCCACAAGCACCTACGGATTACCATTAAGGTGGCGTGTTGACCATGGTGGAGAAAACAATGATATTTATGTGGGACAGTGTTCCCTGTTAGTGTAGTGGTGTTACTGACTCAGAATCGTAGCTAGTTTGCTGTAAATAACAAGGCAGATGTAAGTTTGTACCAGAGCTTTGTATTAAAGGTTCCCTTTATATTAACAATCAACAACACGTGTGAGCATTGCATTATGTATTTCTGCCCCGGATTAATCGGGAATTGCAGGCCGTTGTTGCCCAGTGGAACTATCATGGCCTGAGAACTGAGCACTACCAGACGCCTATATAGCTGTTTGTAGGGCGCAGTCTGGAGCTCGCCAACACAAACCTGACAGTCATGCATGACATATTCAGAGAGGCAGACAGTGTGTCTACTTCTGGAGTGGATGACAGCAAGTGGGATGTGTGTACACATGGGACAGTGGACGTTAGTAAAGTGCCGTATCCAATCTCGGAGCCAGCAGTGCAAATATTGCAACAAACTGTAGACCCATTGTGTGAGTCTCCAGAACTTGGTATTGACCTGTACTTGCAAGTCTGCCAATTGATTACAGACAATATGTAAGACCCCATGTTCGTGTGACCCACTCAGACTAGCCTACAGACAATATGTAGGAACCCATATTCGTGTGACCCACATAGACTAGCCTACAGACAATATATAGGAACCCATATTCGAGTGACCCACAAAGGCTTGCCTAACAAAATGTATTAAAACTGCTTCCACAAATATTTTTGTTCATCGTGGAATGGTTCCGTTTATGTTTAAAAATGTAGTGCATAACATTTCATATGCACAATGTCTTTCTTATAAGGATACGTTTGTTAAAACCATCTCAATAATTTACATTGATCGTTGCATCGGGTAAGAAGTGGCAATTAAATGTGGACAGCTTTGTTGTATATTTTGAGGCACAACAGAATGTGACATTTCCCCCTGCATTTCTAATGGTCATAGTCACAATGACACATTTACACAGTCATGCAATCATGTTGTTGTGGGCGACAGTTTTAATTACTTTTTATATAAATTGGTTTATGCATGAACGACTACTATATTACGGTAGCAGTTTAAAAGTGCACTCACCACCCAGTGGCCTTACAATTTTCCAAACCAATTACCGCATACGATGCGCTGGAAAAGAAGTCTATACTTCTGTCAGGGTTAGCGATATCCGGGTGTGAAACATACAATGTAACCTGACATATGCATGTGTTGACATTCGGATACCTCTGTCTGTCAACATGATTAAACGTGACTGGTCGACCCATGACCGGCGGACAATTGTTCATTTCTTGCATACGAAACGATGATGAATTTAACGCGTTACATTGATAGAGTCCTTATTGGTTGATGAATTTAACGCGTTAAATTGATCGAGTCCTCGTTGGTTGATGAATTTAACGCGTTAAATTGATTGAGTCCTTGTTGGTTGATGAATTTAACGCGTTAAATTGATTGAGTCCTCGTTGGTTGATGAATTTAACGCGTTAAATTGATCGAGTCCTCGTTGGTTGATGAATTTAACGCGTTAAATTGATCGAGTCCTTATTGGTTGATGAATTTAACGCGTTAAATTGATCGAGTCCTCGTTGGTTGATGAATTTAACGCGTTAAATTGATTGAGTCCTCGTTGGTTGATGAATTTAACGCGTTAAATTGATCGAGTCCTCGTTGGCTGACAATTTAACGCGTTTAATTGATGGAGAATTGGTTGATGAATTTAACGCGTTAAATTGATAATTCAACGCGTTAAATTGACCGCGTTTATAGCCCTATCGGCCTGCCGCGGTGGTCTGTTCTTAAAATGTGTTGAGTTCGTTTCCTATATGTCTATTTGTTTAAGTCGCCCGCACCGTAGGAAGTTGCATGATTGAACAAGATTGCCATACAGAGCAAAACCCCTTGTGGATCGTGGACAAGGAAATCGTTGGCTTATGGAGAGTGCAACAGTTGTGTGTAGCCCTTCTAAGAATTGTGTTACTTAATTATAGTTTGCTAAGCAGGGCGTTTTTTTATTGAATTTTCCCTGGGGGGCAATGTCTTAAAAGAACACTTCTAATGGGTAAAAAGGGCAGTTTACGCATATATTAATGATCATGTATGTATGAAAGCTTAATATAATGTGTTATTATCTTTGTATCCACATAGTTGTGGGGCCTACAGTGACGAGTGACGACTGCATCTTGGTATGAAAATAAATGTTACACATATATCTTAGAAACATGCTTTATTACAACCAATACATGCAGTAGTCACAGAAACATGTGAAGTATCTTACAAGTCGGAACGTTTGACAGTTGTTTCAAGTTGACTAGACGAGTTCCATTTCGCGGGTGAATTTCCTAACGAATTCACGCTGTCCGTAGATGTCCCAGTATGGAGCCCAGCATATTTTTGTCTTCTCCAAGAATTAATCTGACGACAGCGGGTCGAGGGTGCAGACACTATTTAGTGCCACCACGAGTCGTGCGTTTCTCGTCTGGTGCGGTGATTATCGACCACGAGGTTGTGGTGGCTAACGATCCTTTCGGGCTGCATATAGTGTGGACTCATACAGGCCAAATATGTCAACACCTTCTGATCTGAACCTGTTGTGACTGGCAAAAAGTTGGCGCAGTCCGACAGTCAACTTACAAAAAAGATCACAGCCATCACGCAGGAATGGCACATTCATTATGTTTTCCAACTGCTCGGCTGCCCCGTCCGCAGTCAGATGCGTCATCTGGGAAAAGGCGCCTGACGACGCGCACACCATACTCAACGAATGATCTCAGACTGCATAACACCACTAACTCCTTCGTGTATTTGATGACGTCCTCCTGCTCCGGATGCATGCGTTCAGACAGGTATTCGTACGATGCTTGCACGACCTCCAACCTGATTGTTCGTCTGTCGCGGCGGTTTGTACAAACGAACTGGTGATTACCCTTTGGTTGTGTTGGATCCTCTTTTGTGCTATCGGTTGGACAACTCACTTTCTCCTCTGTTCTTCCCGGGAATCGTCCATCCATCATTAGGTTCAACTTCTTGATTGCCGCATCAGTCACAGTGAGAAGATCGCTGATGATCCAATCATTCCTTTGCAACTTCTTCTGGAGTGTTTCAAATATCTCCAGGATGTCGCCCATCAGTGCGGTGATCAACGTTTGTTGGTGGTTCCAGATTACCGGGAACCCTTTGGCATCAGGCTTCTCCTTTCTGTCGCTGGTACTTTCTGGCGCCTGCATCTGTTCCTATACTATAATGCAGGCTGGTAGGTTGTTCAGCACAGCATCCACCAGCTGCAGCTCGTGTTGGGCAAACCTGACATCGTGGTGCCAAATTGTTTGACATTTCCGGCCTGCGCCGACAACATCTTCATCTGTCTCGGCGTTCGGAAGAATCGTACGAGTCCCTGTAGATTGGACTTCCAGATTCCCAACTGACGACCGAGTCAATGGCTAAATCAGATCGGTGTGCAACACACCAGAATTTTGCCAAACCTCTCTGCATTTGGTCAGCAAGCAGACTCCATAATCCACCTTGTCTGCCGGTGTGTGCCGCCTCGCCGTCAGTGGTGACACCAACCAGCTTCGTGTCTTTACCTCCTGTCAGATCCAGAGCTTTGTTCACTATGTCAAGTAGTTCTGGGGCACGGTTCTTCTCTGGCGAATGCAAATGTTTTATTATACGTCAGTGCAAATTAAATCAAACACACTAAAAGATTAAGCCCTACAAGGGGCTGGTTTGGGAGAATGGGAGCACACAGGGGGGAAAGTTGGTCTGACTGGGGGGGGGCGGCAAACGAAAGGGCTGTTGCTAAGTTATCATGAACGTACCCAACAATAAGGCATTGCCCTCCTAACTATCAACAGGCTTTATATGACAATTGATCTGAGAGGGAACAGTAATTAGAATTGTAACTCGTTACCTTTGCCCAAACTTCGCGAACCAGATATTGCTACCCACATTCTGTGGTTATCCAGGACACAGTCGTATTCGGAAAACAAAACGACGAAATTCTCGCCAGAACAGGCTTCCTGCAAATAATTATGTAGTCAGCGCCACGGACGAATACAATCGGTTAGAGAAAGCGTCAGCAGCCATCAACCAGATTGGGAAAGTGCTCAATCCAACAAACACCATGATATATACATATATATATATTATTGTTGGATTGAGCATTATAACTAATGTTGAAGCCTAGTTTATATATATATATATATATATATTCACATAGTCACTCCAGCGAATACCATTGATGTCTTGTTTGTTTTCATATATATATATATATATATATATATATATATATATATATATATATATATATAAACTAGGCTTCAACATGTGTTCTAATGTTACACAAAGTTATGAAAACAAACAAGACATCAAATGCTTACGCAAGATCAATGGTATTCGCTGGAGTGACTATGTGAAGAAAGAAGAAGTCAGAATACAATCTGGATAACCGACGAACTCATCAATAGTGCGCGGAAGACGTTTGAGGTGGCTCGGCCATGTCACAAGGCTCCCACCTACTAGACCTGCCCAACAAGCATTGTGGCGAACAACAGCTGGTCAGAGGAGAGGACGGCCAAAATTAACTGGCGCCAGTCCGCCGATCGTGAACTGCAGCTGGTCAACAAAAGATGGCACGACGTCAGAGATGACCTCATCAATTAAAATATACCCGGATGGAGCGCTTTGACTGCCTCGTGCGTCTATAGACGGGGGAGCCGCTGAGTCTATGTAAATAAGTCGGAACATGGATTACTGTTGCCACGGACAGACCATGTTGGCGTGCATGCTCAACACAGGCCGTGACATTGAAACCGACAAAAAACACCCAGCAACACTACGGCGAATCAGAACAACTTGTAAGGGAGTAGAAGACATTGTCCTTGCGCCAGAAGTCAGACATAGCACTATACCTGCCAACTCTATGCGGGATTTCCGGGAATCTACTGGATTTTGGGTGTATCTTCCGGTCTCCCGGAATACAGGATAATCTCCCAGAATTTCGCTGCAAAACTTCATTTGATATGATTATAAATTTACCTCTCAGAATCCTTGGTTGCGCTCTATGGAGCTAGCAACTTCGTATGCACTACTCTCTCTTGTCACGTGACGTGTGAGTAGCGCACATAGACGCTGATGAAGGGACCGCGAAGGTCCCGGAAGCTGCGCTGAGAAGAACCAAGGATTCCGAAAGGCAATTCAAAAGTATCATGGGTATACAATGCGTGAGTTTATGGCATAAAGGCCTACTGTTAGACAGTAAGTGTATGCCCCGTGCATAATTATTATACATGTAGGTTTCCACCGAGTATTTAGAAACTAGCAACATTTGCTGAATCGCTTGATTTCGTAGCGACATATTCACACAGGAAAATGCCACCGCTGCGATGGATGACTGCATGAGGAGGGACATGAGAAGATCGGGGAGGATGAAAGATGGAGAAAGGGAGCTATGGAGTGAGAACTTTGGACAGAAAAAAACACAGCGAGTGGTTCAGTAACATTGTACCCGACTTTCGCCCCTGTACAACAGGGAACAAGGAGGAGAGCAACACTATCCGGTTGGTTGATAAACAAAGTGGGACGAAGTACAAGCTCACGTTTACATGGGTGATTACCGTTAACGAGAATGTTTAACCTTAGGCCTAGGCTCGTGGCTACTACCTTGCGAGTGCTAGTTCGTATGACGAGTGCAGAATTTGCCCGAGGCAGGGTCATACACGTTATTAATTTGTGCGTCACCCCCGTTCAGGTAGGTACCTGTTGTGCTTGTGTAGCTAACCCCGACGCACTAAACGTACCCCCAGGCTACACTAACATACCAGTGCACGTCAGACCTCTCACAGCGGTGGTAAACATTCAATAATGCAATTAACCTGATACTGACGTCATTGTTGTAATTAGTAATGATTCACTCGCTCCCTTCGTCGTCACAGAATAAAAATGCACCGATCCTCAGAATTTTTCGATAGCAATTAAGGTACCGCCAAATTAACAATGTTATACGTCACTTTATTGCATAATCCACCTACTGGCAGACATTGGGAAACGGGAATTTGATAAAGCAAGCATCACCCGAAAAGAATCCGTTATATTTCATTGTTAAAGAAGTATTATTTTGTATTTTAATACCGTAAAGCTGTCTATATAAATACCAACCACAATGTAATAAATACAATGATGAAACAGTGTTCCAATCACCAATGTCCTGTAAACATAGTCGTCATCGGATAAACAAACGAAACTCGTTTTGCATTCGATATAGCAGGAATAACTTCACTGCTTATATAATTTTTATATTTCCTGGTGCATCAACTGATTCAGTTGTTAAATGCAGCCAATATGCGAAAACTGTTTTCATAGCCTCATACAACAGACCTGTAATTGTCATTACCTTGTCCTTATTTAGTATCACAATTGCAGGTCATTCTCAACTAATTTTCCCTATCACAAATGTTTCATTCCACCAAACTACATCGCTCGAGGTATAAAAGAACAACTTTGATTATCAACTTGTACCTTTCAGAGCACTTTTGTGGCTAAAATACCACAAATGTTTATTTCTAAGACACTATAGGATAATTAGATATATATTTTTTTACATCAAGTGATGTATTGTGATGGAATAAGCATTTTAGGATAGACAAAAATATATAAGATTTACATACAAAGACTTGGGAACGGGTAAGTATAAGATTATACCACTCGTTACCCATTAACTTATACATTACAATTTCCTTCGTAGTATTATACTTATGTCCTTCATGTCACAACAAAACACGCACGACATGCGCCTCTCCGTGTCGTCCTAGTAGGTACAAAAAAGGCAGTAACATCAATGTTCGTTGGTCACGTCAACGGTGATGTCACCGATGACACGACGTCTACATTTATTATTTAAGCGTTCATCTCATCCACCAAACGCACTTGTCAGATTACCCAGATCCACGTCGACAAATTCATTCTTTATACGCCCCTTCCGTTCCATCTGCAGCTTGATCGTTGGCAAGGCGCCGCCGTGGTCAGCATGTGTACTTGTAGACCCTTTGGTCAGTTCGTCCATGTCCTTGGGGTGACTCACGGTCAGTCTGAGAGAGCAGCCGTCGTGGATGAGCTGCCGCTCCTGCGCCAAGGCAAGCTGACTGACCACACGCCGCTCCACCTGTGTCACACGAACTATTTTCATTGGCAAAATCTATTAAGATAGTGATATAATCATATTGGCATTATTATTAGTATCATACTCACACGAATGCAGAAATTATTTGTCAGTTATCAGTTATACAAGCAGTACTGGCTATCGGTACGACTCATAAAATGTTATAGGTAATTAAAAAAAGCTACAGTGGCGCTCTCTTGTGGAGACTCAAAGATTTAGATCAGCAAAGTTAGTCCTTGTCAAGCAAAAATAAATGGAAAACGTCCCTCCCAATTATGTCCTACGTGAGACTTGTAACCATCAGATCGCCATCCAGATCGCCATCCAGAGCCAAACCCCAGGATGGCAAGTGAACAACTTATCAAGTCCAACATTTGAATTGAATTTTGTTTTTAGGCATTCATTCTGCTAGCCTTTACACAACAAGTATGTTCCTTCTGTCTTTTTTAATCTAAATCTTCCTTCATTCTCCTGTGTATCTCACCTCGTGTTTGATGGAACGGGCTCCGTAGTGGACATTGTAGCCATCCGCCAACACATCCAGGACTTGTCTATCCCATGTCAACTGGATGTCATGTGACTTCTTCGCCTGTCAATCAACACATCATCTGTCAATCACCACATCAGCGGTTTGATACAATGCAAAACGTTTTACACCTTTCTGGAGTTTGTACACTTGTGAGACCACCTCTAAAATGGTGCAATAATCATGTTTTTACTTGTAGTAGTTTGAGAATATTGCAGTTTGTGAGAGGAGACAGAGGATAAACAAAGTCTGCCACCCATTGGTACAGCTGTAACAAGCAAATGGCAAGATGATGCAAGAGATGAGATATAATTATATTAACCGTTTATATATCAGCCATTTTGTGACAAGTCTCTGTTTCCCCACATATTTCACCTGAAACATGATAATGTGAGGTTTAAACATTGTTTCTAATGTGTCTTCTCAACTATCCACCAGATGGCAACACCACAATATGGTATTACAGGGTTACTTTGGACTGGGTTTGGCCGACTTGGAATGTCACTCGATAGGCGGTTTGGCTGACTTGGAATGTCACTCGATAGGTGGTTTGGCTGACTTGGAATGTCACTCGATAGGCGGTTTGGCTGACTTGGAATGTCACTCGATAGGCGGTTTGGCTGACTTGGAATGTCACTCGATAGGTGGTTTGGCTGACTTGGAATGTCACTCGATAGGTGGTTTGGCTGACTTGGAATGTCACTCGATAGGTGGTTTGGCTGACTTGGAATGTCACTCGATAGGTGGTTTGGCTGACTTGGAATGTCACTCGATAGGCGGTTTGGCTGACTTCAGGTCTAAATTCCATAATTTTTTGATTTTAAGCTCTCTTCATTTATCTTAATGCAAATTGAATACTGATTTAATATACTAAAATATGGTTTAGCTTCTTGGTATTTATATTTATTCAATTCTTCATAAATTAATTAACTGTTTCAACTGACTTATTCCGATATTTATGTGAAGTAACTAATATATTTATTTTATAAAATATCATAGAATAGATATTATTTTCATTATTATTAAAAAAGGAACCTTGTTGGCCCAGAAGACGAGCTCTCGAACCACCAACTTTGTGAGTTCCGATCTTGAAAATGGCAGAAAGTAAACCATCTCGTTGATCCGACCAAGAAACTCATCTCTGCGGAATTGATGCTGAAATCGAATAAATTAATGTTATCTATGATGATGATTCACATAAATGGCTGATAAATTTATGAAAAACAAGTATATAATCACATCCAATATGAACAGGTTGGAGGAGATTTTACTACTGAAATTACTTCATTTTAATTAGATTTCAATCAAAAGGAAACACAGTGGAAACATTCTGCTGATTTAGCCTATCAAAAATCAGGACTTTTTAATCTATTTCACAAAATTGTGACAGGACCAAGTCATAAATAATTTAGTAGATTATCCAATGATTATACCAAAACTGAATAACAAACTGGTACAAATCAGGTGGACATGAGTGAATGACAGTTTATTCAACAACACAACAACAACAACAACATAATACATGCACAGTATGGTGTGCTGCTGCTGCTGCTGCTGCTGCTGCTGCTGCTGCTGAAAGGACACAGCTGAAGTCATGGACTTATATTCATCAAGAATAAAAAATAATTTAATCAAATTGGATCACAACTAAAATCCCACCAAAATATCTCCTGGTGAAGGCTGCTAATGGTAGTCAAAATATTAAACAAAGTTAAAATTTATAGTTATGATCAGAATTTTTGTATTTCACTGTAGCCTGTACAAATGCATCAACATGTCATATTTGACACCACTGGGAAGATTACATTTTTTGCAAAAAAAGAGAAATAAGACAAGTGAAAAAAATCAAATTGATTATGTTCATCTTTGAGAATATGTAGATTATTTCTACGAAATTTACTAGTATGATACTGCTATGACAATTGCAGAATGCAGTTGTTTATTTCAAAGACATATTTGAACAGATATTCTAAATCAATTTTCCTTGCCGAATCACAATTTTTGAAATCAAGCAAGCAAGGCCTCTCACCTTGAGTATTGGCCGCACAACACCTTCTTTAAACTGTTTGGAAATAGTGATTTCTGCTGGAAGTTCCAGGTCATCTGAATACAAACAATAATAATGTGTTTTCTTAAATAGCGCCAGTGGACCAATGTCCCAAAAAGTGTACAAATTGGATTTTGCAGGTCCTAATAAAAATGTTTGATTCTAAACAATTATGTTATATTCTCTTATTGTACATAGAAAGATGCATATTTTCCATAAATAGTTCAATGTAATATGAGTTATTTTTTTATGACAGCTACTTGAAGTCAACCTTGATTTCCATCGCGTGTCCAGTGTCATCGACGAAAATTACTATACTACATACAATTTGAGCATTTTAAATTACATTTAAACCGAAAAATGTGTTTGAACCACCTAGTACATATGCCATTTAATACGAATCAAGAGGTATAAGATAGTATTTGATTTGGAAACAGGAAACATTTTGTTCCCGTCATGGATACTTTGGTGATAATTTTAGCTCTGTGTTATTTCATGGAAAGGCCTAATTTCAATAACTGCAGCTCTTTCAGAAACATGTTTGGAAGTATAACTGAAACATAATCAGTAACAGTGATCAGTTATCTTTGACTATGCTAACTTTATTATGTGTTCATTAAGTATGATTTAGCATGCAACTATACACAGGTATGGAGTTTATATTGGTTTTTTTACATTTCACTTCCTTAAATGGTTCTTCCTTTCATAACTATTTACATATGTTGTTCAATAATCTGATCCACAACATGGTTGACAGTTAGTCAATGTACACCAATCTGTTGTATCGATGCTGGTGTTTATAAAACATTGACCAAGCATATTAACGACACAAAATCAACAGATAACACTCCAAAATAGGCCACACGTGACTGCTAACAAGTGATAACGCTAGATACTTTGCGATGACGGTGGACACAGGTTGGGCAGAACTGATTCAAAGAAGACTGGTTTTCCTTACAACTGAATAAACATAATTTACGTGGATGCCTTTTTGAAGGGATCTAGGTATGTATATATGAGTATGAATTTAGAGTTTGTGGATCTGTTGACATTGAGTTATCACACGTGTCACATGCTCATATAATATAACCATGTCCACAGAGAAGGGTTTGTAGGAAGAACTACCTTGCCAGAAACTCCTCAAGCACTTGCTGTGTCCGCTATTTGTACATGCCATTTGGCAGGACAATGTCCATTTGTCGCTACTCGGCAACATTACTGTAGTTGTTTCCAAACTGTTCAAGTGATCATCTATTTAAACTCTTCTTGATACGCATGTTTACACAACCTGTCCGGACTTGTTAGCATATCACCCAGCCTGTTGGATCTTAGTTTCAAAGGAATATTTTGTTGTATGTTACATAAGCAGATGTTATTGCTTTTGAAGCGTACACTAACATCAGGGTTCGGTATAGGCTGACAAAACAAGCAGGATATAATTTTTGTATTTGGATTTTCCTCACACAATTTAGCTTGCAGATCAAATGTATTTCCTTCTTCAATTGCTTCTTCTTATCATTAGTCACCGCAAACTACTTCCTGACAGAAATGTATCCGGCCTGTTCTTTCAACTCCATCCATTCTAACTGTAGATGATCGTCCCATGCGTTGTGTCTTGTCCTGTGAGATGCTGCTTGTGGCAGTCCAGTTGCAACGTCTTAACGGTCATGCCCCCTTTCGTCCAACTTATTTTCAAGTGACGTCCGAAGAACAGTGTCAGCTTTGTGTTGACGAGACTGGTTTACAATGCTAAAATAAGTGGTACAAATCAGGTGGACAGGTTCCGATGCCTTAGAAATAGTATGTGGTAGTTTCGTAATGTAAATGTAATGATTATTTGTTACAGTTACTAGTATCATTGCATGCAGGAACACACCTTCCTATAACTGCGTGTCCTGCGTCATCACATGTCCAGCGTCATCGCCAAGTGTAATGTCTATATTTTTCAAAAAAAAATTATCAAGTTCGCTACTACTGCGGTTTTTAATTTACTGTATTCACATTCGTTTCTGGTACAATTTGATCTAAACTGGGTAAACATCGGTCCATTGCTTGCAAAATATGTCGTCTTAGAGAGTTAGAGTCGGAAAAGATTTTGTCTACATGGAGACGTCAGCCTCTGATGCATTCCCCATTTTAATTCCTCTGAATCAAGGTATATATGTGCTCTGAGAGGTGTTTTTCAGTTTTTGCTGTGATGACGCTGGACACGCGATGACGCTGGACACGCCACCATTTCAGTTTTCCTTTCTTTAACCAAGAAATATTGTGAATAATGGAAGGGCAATCGAGGGAATTAAAGCAGAGTCGTAGCTGATAGGCTTGAAAAAGTTAAAACGGTGTACGTTTTTGTAGGTAGCTTTTTCCGTCGATGACGCGGGACACGTACTTAAAACGCCACCCTATATTTTTAACTTTAATGTGCTATATTTTCCTCAAATTTATATTCAGTCCCATAATTTTTTTCATGATTCCTTCGGTAATTTTATAAGAAAAGAATACATGTCAAAATACCCAGCAATAGCAAAGGTAAAATAATGTAGTGGGACAACCTAAACCGATGTTTCTGGACATGCAAAAAGTGGTCATCTTAGAAAACACAAATGTTTATATTTCTCGTTTTGTAAACATGATTTTGTTTCTGTACACTGCCAAGATATACCCCATTTGCACTGTGAAATCAGAAATAGGAAATACAGCACTGATTTTGTATGGTAGCGCTTCCAAATTGAGAAAGGTCAATTGAACATGCCATTTTGGCCATTTCTGGCTCCTTTTGCCATTTTATAAATTAAAAAGGTGGGCAAACTATATATGTCCTGAAGGTTCTTACTTAGTCCAATCTTTTGTGAAATTTGTGCAAGCCTGACTTTATAATTGATGGTGTGAGAGACAAAAAACGTGATTTTTACCAACTGTACATTTTTTGTGACATTTGCCCCAGTATCTGCCTCTGAAAAGGCACCATAGGTGCTAACTCCAATATCAGAGCGAGTGTCTTGACAGCAGCTAATGGGGGTTTTTGTAGACCAAGATAATTGGCTCCATTGATCCACGACAGATTTTTTCCATTTCCCTGCGTGGGATCTTTTATTTCCCCTGGCTTAGACACAAGGAAGAAATGACCAAACGTTCTTAGTGTCTTCCGAAAGACAAAGACAATGTGGCATAAAAAGTTCCTAAGTTTCGAAACGGCCCAAACTGGATTCCAACCCCGGTCCCTCGATTGACAGTTTGGTGCTCAACCACCAGATCAAGACACCTCTGCATAATTCATAATTTACCACTGTAAATTGTTCTGGAAGTTCCAATTCATCTCAAAATGTGTAATCAGATTCTGACATTACTTAACAATGGCTTCCCAAAATAACCCATTGCTCCTCTGCTGGACAATATGACACTACATTTGTCAACAATAATTGTGTATCTATAACAGTGTGTACTCAATTCTAGCCCACAAATATTTTTAAAATGAATGTTTTAGTAAACTGTACCAGCAATAACACTAATAGATACTTAACAAACAATGGTTGTTCAAGAAAAGTCTGTCTTATCTAATCAATATGTCCTGTGTGCCCATTGATGAAAACCTGTATTATCATACCTTGTAAAACATCACAGAAAACATAACAACATGCTTTTTAAACTAATCTTTTTTAACATATTTGTCATTTGGTTATTAATAATAAACACTCATTTAATCTCTGATTGGTTGCCTGTTATATGAAAATAACAAAAAGTAACTGAATATAACAAGCAAGGCCTCAACTTACCAAGACTTCCCTCTCTTCGTTGTCTGTGGATTTTCTCTGCTTCTTCCCGCAGCTGCAGTGCATGCTGGGCTATCTCTTCATTGGCAAGGTTAGACGTCATCACAAAAATGGCATCCTTGCATTCGATAGTCTTTCCCTTCCCATCAGTCAGTCGGCCCTGAAAGTGTCGTCGGATTAATCTATTGGTGCTTCTCACGTAGGTAAGGTTTTATAACACTGCCATTAAAAGGAAAATACCTTTGTTCTTGCTGGTTTTGTTCATTCAGATGTGATAATGGCACATAAGATAAATGTGATATCTAATTCACTTTATAGTTGTTTTCTGTGAAGAAAATATGAGAAGTGTAAAATTGCTAATATGTTAGACTGTCTGTTTAAAAATAAAATAACATGTGAAAGTGGAAGAGTTATCTTTATACAAGCTAAGGCAAGAAGTTATGTCTCTTAACTCATCAAACAACTGAAGGTTAAAATAATGATACCTCAACAAACAAAATAATTATTTATAAAAAAATTAATGCCCAAGACAGGTATCTGAAAACGACATGCTGAGGCCTTCACCCAACCACGGGACATTATGGCTGAACACTGATGATGAATGCCCATTACCTCAACAACAAACTGGAGATTAAAATAATTATGTCCCTTATCTCGTTAAAGAGATAGTTTTTAACATAAAATAATGGAACAACTGAAGATTAAGCACTGATGTCCCTTACCTCATAAAGACAGATTAATACAAAATAATACCTCTTATCTCACCAAACAACTGAATACACTGTATTAAGTATTTATGTGCTTTACCTCATCAAGACAGATTAATGTAAAAATATGCCCCTTATCTCACCAAATAACTGATATTGTAATGCCCCTTACCTCATCAAAGAGTTGCAGCATGATGGTGAGTACATCAGGATGAGCTTTGTCAACTTCGTCAAACAACACGACTGCGGTCGGACACTCTCGCAACTTCTTTGTCAGCTGTCCACCTTCCTCGTGACCCACATACCCTGGTGGTGACCCGATGAACTTGGCAACCTGACAAACATGGGGCCGACATCAGTGAGTGAGTGAGGACTATTCATACATAGTTATCACTAGTATCATTGGCATTTCCGAGGATTTAGGCGCAAAAGAAGTTACCATTATTATTAGATTTTATTGATACCTTGTGCAATGAAAGAATACAATAAATAATCCATATTGAGACATATTTTCTAAATTTGTTAATGCCAATGGCTGTGAAGACGAATATTCTGATGAAAAAGTTGTCATACTTATAGGGAGGTTGACTGTTCATTTTTATTGTAAAATCACATTAGATGGCAAGAACTATTCTAACCAACTTTTGGGTTCAACAGTTCAATGTTGACTAAAATCGCAGTGTTGTCACTCAAATTCCCGAGTAGCCCAGACAATTCTGAGAAAGTTTGCCTTCGAGAACATGTATCATGTGATACCGATAACCTTCATTATTAATCGAACTGGACTTATTCCTCCCTTACTTCTATTTTAACAAACATAAATGGTTAATTTAAACACACTTGGGCAGTCAGTATGCCATGTTGTAACACATTATAGTTTATACTGTATAACTTGATTTTATGATAAAAACGAATCGGAAAATTCCTCTTAACACACATAAAATACTCAAAAGAAAGCCTGGGAAAGTCAACCACATTGGGCAAAGTGGAAGGGAACACGTGTAAAAAGCCTTCAATTTCACCACACTCGAGTGGCTTGACCTACACAGCTACGGTCGTAGTCAGTTTTGTCTGAAGACAAAGGGGTAGATCGATAATCTGGTGAAGGAAAATCACCTCATGTCTCTCCTGATATTCCGACATATCCATACGGATGAAGCCCTGTAAGTCAAAGACAACGGCCATCTTAATATACATTCAAAATATGCAAACTCTTTAGTATGTTGCCATATTAACAATGTTCATGTTACATGGAAACATATAAAATGTTTCAACCAGTATTCATATTATGTGGAAATACATACAATTATTAAATCTGTACAAACATATCAAACATTACTGTAAGAATAAAATCCACAAAGTTATATTATGAAAGGTAGATTTTGAAACTATTATAATGTTATACTGGGGGAAGGAGGGGTTGAGGAAGAGAGGGAGAGAGGGAGGGAGAAGGAATTTGGATGAAAAGAGAGTAAGAGAAGCTGAAATGAAGATCTTCTATAACTAATCTAGGAAGATGGAGAATATGTATACCTTTTTGATGTCCTTGTGAAGGTATTTCGCAAGCTGCTTTCCAAGTTCTGTCTTTCCTGAATGACACAAACATACAATGTATCAGATAACATTAGATGACAAACTGACAACAGTTAATGATTTAAACAGCAAATAACATTTTACAGATAATCTATTTCGCTATATAAATCTACAGTCTGCATTGTATAGAATGATAATTCACTTCAATACAACCAGCAACAGATTTTTACCATGGCAACAACTTAAATATATTGATATAGCAAATATGAATACTTCAACTTTTCTATTAATACACTTTTGTTTCATTATCCAATTCACATTATTGTGGGAGATATGGGTATGATCTGTTGAGTGACTGTCAGTAGTGGTACCCACCTATGCCTGATGACCCCAGGAATAGGAAGACAAGGGGATGTTCATCGTCTGCCCATCCATTCTCCTTCCTCCTGATGGCTACAGACAACCAGAATCAACCGTGGTTAAACCGAGGTTGTCTATTCATCATTTGTTAACATAAACCGTGGTTACTGAGGCCATCCGTTCCTAATATTTAAATATAAACCATGGTTAAATTGAAGTCATCCGTTCCTAATCTTTTAACATAAACTGTGTTTAAACCGAGACTGTCTGTTCCCCATTTAGTTTTAATATAATGTTCTTAATACAAGTATATATATGTTGAAGGCAGACTGTACACTAAACTGTGTTTCATAAACTCAAAACATTATCCGCAATTTGAATAGTGCACCCAATTTTCAAATTGTAAACAAAACATTTAATTTCTAAACAAATTCTAATTTTGTTTAAAAGAACACAACTTGTCATAAAAATGAAGAAGGAAGGGTTACGTGCAAAATTATAGACACACAATAATTTTTCTGAATCTGTGTGAGGGCTATGGGGAATTTAGTGCACTTTTGCACCACTTAGCTCAGATTTTCCTAGTATATTGGCACTAAAGAAGTCATTCTGTTATTATTTCATTAAAATATTACGTGCTTAATAGATGGAATATTATATGGCTGGCCACTTTGATAGGCTGTGGTTAAGACTGTGACTATTATGAAGTATAAATTCACCAGCAGCGACGGTGGTGATGGCCCCCTCTTGGCCTACTAGTGCCTCCCTCAGTCGCAACTCCAGGGGAAACTTCCTCCTTTCTTCTGCTTCCCTTTTCTTCCGTGTAACTGCAAACTGAACAACACACACCCATTACACAGGTGATAGGACAGATACACCATGATATCCAGTTCTTTGGACTGCTCAAAGCATGTTACACTACACCTATGGCAGATGTTTATTGAAACGTCATCTCACCTTCTCTGGGAAGGATTCAGACATTCTGCAATTACTGCATGACGACAATTCATTCACACAGCTCTCTCTCTCTCTCTCTCTCTCTCTCTCTCTCTCTCTCTCTCTCTCTCTCTCTCTCTCTCTCTCTCTCTCTCTCTCTCTCTCTCTCTCTCTCTCTCTCTCTCTCTCTCTCTCTCTCTCTCTCTCTCTCTCTCTCTCTCTCTCTCTCTCTCTCTCTCTCTCTCTCTCTCTCTCTCTCTCTCTCTCTCTCTCTCTCTCTCTCTCTCTCTCTCTCTCTCTCTCTCCCTCTATCTCTCTCTATCTCCCTCTATCCCTCCCTCTCCCTCTCTCTCTCCCTCTCTCCCTCCCTCCCTCCCTCCCTCCCTCCCTCCCTCCCTCCCTCCCTCCCTCCCTCCCTCCCTCCCTCCCTCTCTCCCTCTCTCCCTCTCTCTCTCTCTCTCTATCTCTCTCTATCTCTCTCTATCTCTCTCTATCTCTCTCTATCTCTCTCTATCCATCCCTCCCTCCCTCCCTCCCTCCCTCCCTCCCTCCCTCCCTCCCTCCCTCCCTCCCTCCCTCCCTCCCTCCCTCCCTCCCTCCCTCCCTCTCTCTCTCTCTCTCTCTCTCTCTATCTCTCTCTATCTCTCTCTATCCCTCCCTCCCTCCCTCCCTCTGTCTGTCTCTCTCTCTCTCTCTCTCTCTCTGTCTGGCTCTCTCTCCCTCTCTCCCTCCCTCCCTGCCTCTCTCTCTCCCTCCCTCCCTCCCTCTCTCTGTCTCTCTCTCTCTCTCTCTCCTTACCTTTTCCTCGTATTCCTCCAGAAGCTGTCTCATATTTGCTGTCTTGACATAGCCGGCAGGTTTATGTCCGCTGCTGTTCTCCAGGCTTGGATCTGCCCCTGCAAATGTACGGACACAGTCTAATTAGTTGTTGTTAGTATAAATCATGTTACATAATGTAAATATACCCTAGCACCTGGACCACACATGTGTTTAAATGAACCATTCAACAAAATACTGTGATCTGAAAATCAGAGTTGCCACTCAATACGTTTATGAACAGCTACCAACAATTCATAGTGCTTCTAGGCCAGGCATTTAGGTGATTACAAGATGGGTACATCATTAACACTGGAAAAAATTATGTTCCTCAGCAAGCAATGAAGTAAGGTAAAAGTATGTCCTTATCTAAACAGTAAAGGTAAGTTCTTATATAGTGCAATATCCAGTCTTTAGGACTGCCCAGAGCATTTTACACTTTACTCCCTGGCAGACCAATTCAATCAAACACCATCTCAACTTCTTTGGGAAGCATCCAGCCACGCCACAGTTAATGTGCTAAGACTATTTATACACCACTGTCTTTAGCTAGGTACTCATTCATACAGCTGATTGAACTGGTGCAATGTAGAGTGAACGAACTTGCCAAAGGTTTGACACTGCAGCACAGAATTTGAACCCAGGTTCTCTCAGTCGAGAGATCGTAACTCTAACCACTGCGCCCTAGTACAGTATCCAGTCGTACAACACGCTTTACGCTTCCATGCCTGACAGGCCTGTTTATCTGAACACCATATTGACTTCTGTGGGTAGGATTCAGCCAGGCAACAATTACTATTCATACACAGATATCCAATGAAGCATGCAGCTGGAGGTCTAAGGGGGGCATAGTTGGGGAAGATTTTTTGGGAGACTCAGGGGGGTGCGGTTGGAGATTTCTCGGAGCATGCAATCACATGTTGAAAATTGCATTCGCACGAAAAAACAACCAATGGCCTGGCAAGGGAGTATTTCATCAATGGTCATCTTATGAGTAGGACATTCGCTGCAAAACCTTCACATTAAACAGATAACAGTCAACGTATAAACAAAACTAAGTTTCCACATAACACAGAAATGCACAGAGGAGTGAGTATTTCAATCACAATCATCCTAGATTAGAATGTAGACCAGAGGATCCCAAAACAGAGTGCAATTGGAGGTTTTTGAAGCATGCAATTGCAAGTTGAAAACCCCCACAAAAAACATCTGTGGATCTGACAGGATTTCATTAACAGTCGTCCTAGACTGGGTAGACTTACCAGCCTCTAGCAGGAGATGGACTACAGCCTCGCTGTTTATGAGCACAGCATAGTGTAGACTTACCAGCCTCTAGCAGGAGATGGACTAGAGCCTCGCTGTTTATGAGCACAGCGTAGTGTAGACTTACCAGCCTCTAGCAGGAGATGGACTAGAGCCTCGCTGTTTATGAGCACAGCGTAGTGTAGACTTGTACAGCCGGTGAAACTCGCTCGCACATTCAGTCTGTCACTGAACTCCTCTTCCCTCGTCATCAACACTGTAACACCACAAATGTAATCGATTACAATACCTCGCATTTTTTACCATAATGTATGAGAACGATTATTTTAAAATTGTCAATGATTACACGATTATGCCCATTTGTTCATTCAATTTCTGTATTCAACAAATGATGCAGGTGTTTACAATGTTCAGCTCTGAAGGTGAAATTGGGGAGATCTTATTTCTGTGAATGCTGTACATTTTCATTCTGAAAAGGTGAATTCAATTTCACACTATTGATGACGTGAATTCCATCCGCTTGATAATTACAGATGGTTTAATAAGTTTGCAAAGTAAAAAAAGCATTTCTTATTGTTTCAAACCCTCACCCAAAATATATGCTGTGGTATTGTGACTTTTGAACAATCCAGGGCTGCCTACATGATAAAACAATTTCCTTAATAAGCCCCCCCACCACACACCCCAGCCGCTCCACAAAGTTGCCAATCAAACCTTTCTCTCAAGTAGATACAGTGACAAGCCCAGCCTGTTCAGTTCAAAAGTAGATATACTGTAACCCTTGCCTGCAGTTAAGGTCCCTGGTTAGCATTTCAAAGGGATGCTTGTTTTGCAACTTCCAATAAGTTACATTGTGTTAATTACAGCAGTCAAAGTGCATGAATGGCCAGATATGTCCTAGTGTTTACATCTGTAGGGCATCACTGCAAATAATCCAACGAGCGATTAAATTTACAACACACAGCAGGAAACATTACTAACAGTCAAAGACAATGTTAATTTATTGTATTCAAATAAAAAAGCTTTGAATAATATATGAGTTTTCTATTGCAATTACAACTGTCATAATACTTATTTTATATTCTTCTAAGACATTATATTCATAACTTTCAGAAAACCATATATATTTAACATAATTTAATGGTTCTACCTAATGTCATCTTACTTTATTTCTTTATATAATTCTACACCCGTAAACTTTATAAAGTCTTGATGTGCATTAATGACAGATATTTTTGTCGTTGGCCGACAGATGCAAACATACAAGTAATATGCCCATGTGCCACGTGCTACAGCAGTCATCAACAGGCTGCTGGAAGTCCAACTTGTAACATTCTACAGAGGCACAGAATTGACTTACTGACTTCGTAAGACTTGTACTATGTTGACTTACTGACTTCGTAGGACTTGTACTATGTTGTACTGGACTAAATATGTTTTGATCAATTGTAACAAGTGAATGATGACAGTTTCTTCAGTGCATCATTATTGATAGATTTAGCAATTCTTTAATGTGTATAATTTTCTATAGTCGGATATTTTATTTCCGTAATGCGGCGGCAGTTACCGTAATGTCGTAATCTGAGGTGAATTTATGTAATGATTACGAAAAATCCGTAATGGTAGGAATCCCTGACAATCTAAGATGAGTTCCCAAGCTACAGTCAATACCTACGAGAGTCAACTGAACAACTGTCATTGTCGCCAAGAATTTTCCAGCAATCTGCCTGGTTCTATATCCACAACTGCATCAGTGTGCATTAATGTATGTTCCTCTACAAATCCAGCACAACAGAAGCAATTTATTTTCCCCATAATACTTGGTGACAACCAAGCCATACCCCCTCCCATTTATAAGTAATGATATGCATTCTGGGGGACTTTTGAACTTATGTGAACACATTACATGAATTATAAACACTTGCCTTGCAGTGAGTTGAGGTGTTTTTCTCGGGCCACTTGATACACGTTACTGAACTCATCTCCCAGGTTTGGATCAGCGTCTGCCGCCAACAACAGTCTGACTGCCCTAAAAATTTATAACATGTTGTGCTTGATTACAGCCTTATAGGGGTTATTTCCAAACATCAGCCATTCAACTATATTAAGTGTCAGTGTTTTACTATATAACACAGGTACATGTGGCTTAAGAGAATTAAAAACAACTGGTGGTTGCATTCCATCAGAGACAACTACGTTCCATGTTTGGTATATGTTGGCCAACAAATATAAGCAACTTTACGTTGTTTCAATGATGTCATTGCAGGCCAATCAGTATACATATGATGGACATACGATGGCAGACATGGATGACAAAATGCCAGAAAACTGTGATGTGTTCTCGTACTTTAAAACAAATTAACTGAATGGGCAACACTTTAAAAAAAACGTTATTGCTTTTAAAAATAAAGAGGAATGAGGATAGCAAGCAGACCTGGGTCGGAAGTATTCGGTACTCTTGTATTCAAGTCCCTTTTTTTAAGTACTCGTTATTATATATACTTGTTATTTCTGATAGAATACCACCTTACCATCACTACACATAGCGTGTCCTCATTCTCTGATAACAATGACTACGATACCCAAACATGGCAACAGGCAGCATCTTTTCCCAGTCAGAAACACCGTGGTGTTGAAAGCATACAACTAAATATTTGTAGGCTATCAGTTCAGGCCATAAACCCATTTGTTTAATTATGCCACCAGGATGTCCATAGAGTCAATTAACAGTTAACCCACCAGTTAGACAGGAATTGCCTTTGATGTAGTCTGGAGACCATGCCACTTGCTGACAGTGCTAACTGCTAAGAACTGCCAGTCTTCCTCTGTAGATGTAAGGTGGCTAAGCCAGACTGCCTCCTACACTAGTATAATCCGGTGCCAGCAGCCTAGCTAAAAAGTCCTCTTAACAACCAGTAGTCTATGAAAAAAAAATATAAATTGCAAACTTCTAATATCAGCAAATTGCTGATTGTAGAGGTGCACAAACAACTCAGTCCGCCACGTACAGATCGTCACAGTGACCTACTGCAGTTCTGGAAGGGTCAATGCAACAATGTTCAACTGTGACTCAGTTGGTCCCTCAGCATCTCAGCATTCCAGCCTCATCAGCCCCAGTTGAAAGGATATTTAGCATACCCGAGAAAGTATTCCGCCCTGAACAGCACAGCCTGAAAGACTACCTTTGAACAACTCATGTTCATTCGGTGCAATGGCAAATAGATGATAAGATCATAGGATGCCACTGAAAAGAATGCAAACAAAGTGAATTTCATTGTTGATGATATAAAGTTTTTTTAGTTTTGCTCATAAAAAATTGATCAACTGCCATTGCATATTCACTTGTGCTGTGTTATATACGTCAGATTAATTAATAATTTTAAAATATGTTATTATTTAATATTTACATTTTTTTTATGTACTCATACCTTTACTTGTACTCGTGATAATGTACTC
Source organism: Escarpia spicata (assembly GCA_963995525.1). Taxonomy (NCBI): domain Eukaryota; kingdom Metazoa; phylum Annelida; class Polychaeta; order Sabellida; family Siboglinidae; genus Escarpia; species Escarpia spicata. The sequence goes on along the minus strand of OZ023215.1, from coordinate 14,500,098 downwards.
ATAGTTGTACTCATATTCAGCTTTTAGTAATGTACTTGTACTTATCTATCATCAAAGTACTCGTACCCGTACTCGTACTCATGAAAATGTACTCGGCCCCAGGTCTGATGGCAGGCCATTTTGTCTTTTGTTACACATTGAAACAATTATTAAATCTTTTGAGGGACAAGAAAAACTTACAAACTCCAGCATTTAAAAAAAAAGAACTCACTCCATATTTTTGTTGATAACTGCCACCTGTAAGGCTGTCCATCCCAGTTCATGTCGTCTGATCACATCCAAACCTAGTCTGATTAACCTGTAAGACCACACAATATTTCTTAATCACAATTTATAAATTACAAATACACAGTATTAATATATAATATTATATATATGAATGAAAACAAACTGTGTATAGGTACTAAAGGAAAGAATACTAAAACTACAGGTAAATGTTATTTAATTTTAAAATTCCACATTACAACTATGAATACTATGGACATAGCTGTTTTTCTGTTGCAAAATATATACCTATGTCCATTGATTTGACTAAAAGTAAATATTAAAGTTACATCAAATGAGTTAAATAAAAGAAAAAAGTAACTACTTCATGACTGAACTGAGCTGATTTACCAGTTACCAGCAAATATGTTTGATGACAACTACAATCTAAGGAGTGGCTTCTTTAGGTCATGCTTAGGGGAGAAGTTAAACCAGTCTTATGTATGTAATCAATGCATACCTTTCAATTTCACTGGTACTGTTGTTCTTTGCAGCAGCAAACAGTTTTGCATCTGGAATAAAACATAAATACATTGTATGTAAGACAGTTGTCTTCATTGTCCAGAAAATGTCATCAAATACTGACTAATACAGTGTTATTTCTATCTGTGATGTTGGATAAATAAATAAAAAATACAAAGATGGCAACAAAATTGCAAGTTTACAATGTTCTGTCTACAATTATGTATCATAGTTTTAACTACTAAAAGTTTGTTGTGTCTTGTCAATGTGTCATTTTAAGGCTAAGGATGTTTAAATATATATGTTTCCTGCATTAATTGACAACTGCACTCTAGGTGATATCTAGAGTTAGGGTCCTAGACATCACCCAGACCAAGGATGTACAAGCTTTTGAACAAGTAATACCCTAATTGACAACTATTTGTTGAGACCAATCTAGTATGTGTACATCAGTCATCACTCATCAATGTCACGTCAATGACATAATATACTGGGTTGGACGACTAGCATCCCCTTAATATAAATAATCTGTTTTCATAAAAGTCTGAAGGTTTCTTGCGAACCAGATCTATATATTTTAACTTCCACTTATTTGTTTCATGTTATACAAACAAATTGTTAGACAAGTTGGTTTTCATTTGGAAATGTAGTAAGTTACATGTTGATAAGTTGGTTTTAGTGAAATACTTGCAATTTCCGTACCAAAAATCACTGCCTTGCATAAACATCAGACCGATTAGCAAATAAAAAATGGGCCAAGTGGCCCTGAAGTCCTTTGGATTAATACGTCTATATGTGACCCCGGCTGACCAAATGATTGATAAGTCGGAAAAATTGTAACATTTTTTTCTTACATCCTTGTAAAGGTTTGGTAGGGTGCTTTACGGTTTCAAAAAATATGACTGCTAAAAAAATTGGCAAAGTTATGGAGCATTGAACATGGTAGGGATCAAAAAGTGAAAATGAAGAAAACGGCTGTTGAAGTTTTACATTATATATGCAAATGGATTGTATGGAAATATTACATGCACAACATTCAAATGTGGCACACAGTATGTAATATGTATGTTATGTTGCAATGAAACACTGGAAGTACAAATGTGCTGCTACAAAGACTTATCAAGTTATGTCAGATTATGTCTTCATGTGTAAAACTGTTACCTAAACAAAGCGAATGTAATAGGTGAAGAACAGGCAGTGTTCAAATAGGGGTATTGGTTGAATTGTATGTCTCGACGCAAAAGACTTTATTGTGCCTTCATCGATTATAAGAAAGCATTTGATTTAGTAGACTGGTCCTCCCTGTGGTCTAAGATAATTTCATGCGGTATTAATGGTATTGTGTTGAAAGTTGTATACAACATATACAAAAATGCTAAATCATGTATAAATCAGGGCCAGGCTGTGTCAGCCTTATTCTCATGTGATGTAGGTATGGCAAGGAGAAAACTTGTGTCCTTTGTTATTTGCTATTTACCTAAATCATTTTGAACACTGTTAGTCACAATTATAACAGACTTGACATGGCAGCTGGTGAAATTTACAACAACCTTAGGGATGATGATGTAGAAAATGTATCTTCTACTATATGCTGATGACACTAGAATGATTCAATCAAATACATATTTCTTGCTTGTGTATAGCGGAACTGTCAACTCTTCTAATGGTTGACATTTGGTTGTTTCAGGTGTCAACTATATTGTGAATCTGTAATTATTAGTCTATATTGATACAATTGATTTACACAGTACTATGTCTACACAGGGCATGGCAAGCGTAAACAGAACAGTAGAATGCATTTGATATCAATAAAGTGTAGGATATTTCACTGTATAGTTGTCCAGAATATTAATTTTCTATGTTTGTCACCTACAGGTTTCTACAGACAATACTTTAACCAATAGACACCACAGTCACACCATTTTATAATAATTAAATGAACATCAAAATAAACACAACTTGCAATTATAGAAAATCAATAGTTTTTAAGATAAAAAGTGTTAGGCAACTGTTCAGTCTAATAGGGGTCAAGTGTGTCTACTTTGCCTGGGTGCTGTGACCAATTAAAGATTAGTCAAGGTCTCAATGGAACAGGGGTCAGCCCACTGTTGGTTTTCCCATAGGCGACCATGTTAACGTTTTGTCTGATTATAAGAAAACGTGACCTATAAAATGTCTTAAACTTCTCACCTGCTGTTATCATCATCTCATTGACATGCCGATAGATTTTAACAAAAATTGCATACTTCCAGCTGTCGTAAAATGCCTGTATGTGTGACACCCGTCAATATTTACAAATGCCGGCAAGAATTACTCTGCAAACAGGTCATACAGTAGCACTTGGCTGCAGAGTTTAGTCATGGTGTTGACTTTGTGGCACATTAAACAAAATCTACTGTTGGGGGTGGTCTCAAGGGCCCTTCTCAAAACCACATCACTAGATAATGTAAAACTTTTGCACTTTGGGGGCCCCTTAGGTGCCCTTAGAATGATTCAATCAAATACAGATTTGTTGTATATAGTGGCAGCACCCTAAGATATATCTATGCAAAATTAGAAAAAAAGTTGCTGAACAGTTTTTGAAAAAATAGGCCAAATGTTACATTTTTACTAGTTTTTGGGTCATTGGAGGCCCTAGGGAGCCCTTAAAATGATTCAATCAAATACAGATTTCTCGTGCATAGTGGCAGTGCCCTAAGATATGTCTATGCAAAATTAGAGAACAAGTTGCTGAATGGTTTCTGAGATACGGCAGCTAACGGCGGACGGAGAGTGATGGCAATAGTCCCTTAGACCTTCGGCCAAAGGACTAAAAAGATATTAAATTGTTAACATAACTGTCTTTGAAGTCACACTCATTGTCACACAGAAACGGAGCTGTATATAGCGTCGAGATCTAGCGAGATTCAGGGATGCATCATAGAGATGGACGGATAATGAATGACCTGCTGACTACCGTGACCTGTCACTGTCAAGCATCAACGTCTTAACTTAAGCAAGTCACCGTCACCTACCACTATACTAGCAACACTTCGCCTTAGGCCTACATTATTTTTAAAGGGTTAAATCACAAAACTGAGGTGGGCTCGGATTCTAGACAGTTTTTACACACAGTCTGAATAAAGGGATACACTATACTCACAATCTGTGGCATCCCTGTCAACGTAACAGAAAGCAAGCAGTCGAAATGCGCTGATGACACCGAAGCCCGCACTTGCAACTACAAGCGACGGTTTGTTGGCTGCAAACCGACGTGACATTCGATGCAGAAGCGATACACCTGGACCATACCAATATTTCCTACAAGTAATGGTAACTTTGTGGTTGATTTCAAAATGTATCATGGAAAATCCTGGAATTCTCTTACACAAACGAAAACATCTAGTGACGACGGACGCCATTATTACCGTCAATGGACTCTATGTCGTAAAAGTGAAGGGAATAGATCACTATTTCACGTACGCGTAAATTATGTTATGGTTGTTGGTTGACAGTACTTTAAATTAGCGAGCCTGGACAAGGATGTATCAACGACAAGAACATAAATAGTTAATGGATTTTCGTTTTAGGCAAAGATCCAGCAACAATTACAGAAGAAACTTAACATCACATTCGAGGAAGAAAACGAACAAGCACCAGATGCAGCGACCGAATGGGCGCGCTTGAGAGATCCCCTCTACGAAGCAGCTCATTAAATACCCCGTGTTACTCAGCGCAAGCACGGAGACTGGATCGATGGAAATGATACGGAGGCAATGGATATCCTCAACAACATGCATACCTCTCATCTTGCGTGGATACGACAAAAATACGCCGTCAAAATCAGCAGCCTATCACCACCATATCCACGCCATATTAGACGTTTAGAGCAATTCCACATGCGCTGCGGCATCAAGTGGCAAGATATGATGCCAAACACAGAGGTTCTGGACACATGCGAAACGTTTGAAATCCAGTTTCAAAACCAGCGCGCACAACTATGATGGTGTGGTCACTTGGTCCGCATGACCGCATACCAAAGGCGCTTTTCTACGGTCAACCGAATACTGGTTTGCGCTCACGAGGTGGGCAGCGAAAATGCTACAAAGACGCCCCGAAGGCCACGCTGAAGTCATGCTCCATTCCGCACAACAACTGGGAAGAGCCTGCATGCAAACAATCGCCCCCTCTGGCGTCATACCTGTATGACTGGTCTGCGGGACTTTGAACAGAAACGGCGTCAAAAACTCAAAGACAATAGAATGCAACGGAAGATGTGACTGTGCCACATGTGGTCGCCTGCATTGTCATCAAAGGACGCACAACTGACTCAATATGAAATCCGACGTTCGACGGCTAACTCCATTCATTCATTCATTTAGTCTTCGGGCTCACCATGATCATATTTAATATGATGTTAACGAAATGAGTCATATGTCGGCATTTTTTAATATTGAGTTATTGGCATCGTTCGAAAGAGTCCCAGCTTTCATATGGTGTATCATACAAGAAGATATATAAATTATAACTGAAGTTACGGCTCGCCACACATGTGTGGGGTCGAAGTCTTCAAACCCAGAAAACGGCCTTCAGAGTTTAAGCAACATATTTAATTGTTGTTTCAGGTCATGTACCTTAGTTACCATGGACAAATCTTGCTGAAATTTTGACCACTCGGAGATAATGGCATTCTGGAGACATTCTGTTAACATGAAAACAAGATCTTTGCTAGAAATAAAATAGCAGTACAATTAATTGTTTGTGTAATTACCGATCGATATTGTTAGAAAAGCTAAAACTCTGCTGCACTATTATCTATTATGTCATATGTGGATGATATTTGGATCACGTGACGATAATGGCATCCTCGTGACACTACATTAATATATAAACAAAACCTTTGTCAGAAATAAGTTAGCAATTAATTGCTTGTGTAATTAAAGACATTGTTAAGAAAAGCGAAAACCGGCAGCTCGATCTTACACCATTATAGATTGCATTTCATAGAGGTAACTGTCATTAATGGGTCAATAAGAATGTTATTGTTTTTATTATTAATTTGATGTTATAATTTTTATTACAAAAACAACTTATTCAGATTTATGAAAACATAAATACGATTAACATTTCCGTAATCTTCATAGTAAAATACAACAGATAGTCATATTTAACAAGAATTTTAATACCAAAGAACAATGCAACTACATAACAACAACAGATCGGTGACAATGTCCAGTAAGTCAAGTGTAGCTTCTGTTGTGTTATCAGTTCGGTTACAAGTATTGTCGTTATCGTGCTGATGATGTGAACGGCATGTTAGATGTGAACGGAACTGTTTTATTGTGTTCATCCGCGTCGGCCCGTAGGGCATATCACACACCTCCCTTCTAAGAATGCAATAATAATTATTGATTACGAATAAAACTTGCATTGCAACTGAACGATGCATGAGTTGTCGTAAGGCTAATGTATGTCAATTAATACAATACTAATAACTAAATTGTAACATGCATACAATCAATAGTGTGTGTATCCTGAAACATGCTTGTTTAAGTAGGCTACACACAACATTAATTGGGCTGACAGTTGATGTACACATTAACTAACTGGTAGATATAAACGTTAGCTGAACTAGCTATAAACATTAGCTAAACACAATTACTACAGATCAAGCATCTGAACTGGCTTGATATGTCGACCGTAACGCGACACTTTCATGTTAGTGAGCTCCTCAGATTGCACGACCAGAGGATCGATTGATGGCTGACTGAGTTCTCTCAGAGTCCTGCGATTGCGACGGACAATGCTACCGTCACTATCGACAACAAAGGAACGAGGGGTACCAGGGTTAGTATCGACTACCTTAGCAGGACGTTTGAGATCAGTGATCCACACATCGTCTCCTACAGAGAGTGGATGAAGCTCCTTCGCACGGTGCTTCCTGTCGAAGTTTAGCTTCGACGAAGCCCTCCACTCAGCCTCTTTATGACGAACCTGTACTGCGTTAGGTAACTCAGGCTGTAACACCTTAGGATGCGCTGGAACAGTGGATCTCAACTTCCTACCCATCAGAAGTTCAGCAGGCGATACACCATTGCCTAGCGGTGACGTCCGATACGCAAGCAAACCCAAGTATGGATCATCTGCCCTTTTCATGAGGCGCGTTCGGCCGCCCCGTTGGATTGTGGGTACCTGGGAGAACTAGTCACGTGTTGAAAGTAGTACTTTCCTTCCGAGAACTTGCGGAATTCGTCTGATGCATACTGCGGACCATTGTCCGACGTAAGTATCTCGGCAATACCATGATGAGCGAAGTGTGACTTCATGTGCTCGATCACTTCATGAGTACTGAGCTCAGCTAGCAATGGCACCTCAATGAAACGAAAGTAGTAATCTACTAGCAGCAAGTACCAACGTTTCTTGCAGTAAAACAGGTCACTGCCTACATGTTCCCACGGTCTGGTCGGAAACGCTGTTGGCAACAGCGGCTCAGCAACATCATTGGCCTGTGTGCGACATGTGTTGCAGTTTCGTACCATCTCTGCGATTCTCCGAGTCACGCCAGGCCACCAAACCAACTGTTTGGCACGTTCGCGACATTTGGTTATCGCGAGGTGACCCTCATGTAGACGCTGGAGAACGTAAAGACGTTCAGATTGTGGGATCACGATCCTGTTCTCATACACAAGAACGTCATCTACGATCGTGAGTTGCCCTCTGCTTTCCCAGAACGGTCTGAGAAGAGAATCAGCAGACGATATGTACGGAGGCCAACTAGTTCGCACATACTTTAGCATTTGTGCTAGTACTTCGTCATGAGCCTGAAGTCGATGCATTTCGACTAACCGTTTAGGAGACGCACATAAGTTTATCGACTGTTCTGCGTAGGACTCTACCTCCTCTACAAAAAGTTAATCTACCTTCGTAGGACTGGCGGTAGACCGCGACAACGCATCAGCAACAACATTGTCTTTCCCTGTGATATACTCGACTGTGTAACAGTATCTCATCATGCGAAGTCGAAATCTCTGAATTCGCACTGGTAGCTTATCTAAGCTAATGTCATTGAACAGTGGGATCAATGGCTTATGATCTGTTTGAATTCGGATATGGAGACCAACGATGTAGTTGCGAAACTTTTCGCATGCCCAAACAATCGCCAAAGCCTCTTGTTCGATTGTGGCATATCGTTGTTCTGTCTCCGTCAACGATCGTGATGCTTCGCACACCATTCGGAGAGTACCGTCTATCTGAATTTGAGATAACGTGGCTCCGATACCGTGTCGACTAGCATCAGACTGAATAACAGTCTCCTTCTCGGGATCATACACGGCAAGTTCAACGGACTTTGAAAGTTCGTTTTTTACGTCACGGAAAGCTCTCTCATGTGCATCTCCCCAATACCACTCGGTATTGCTGCACAATAAGTCGCGCATCGGCTGACTGAGTTCACTGAACTTTTGTGAGAACTTGCCTAACTGATTAGCCATTCCCAGAAAGCTACGCACGTCACTCAGACGTTGGAGTTTTGAAGTCAATCAAGCCCTGTACAGCCTCTGGATTCGCGCGCACACCTGTGCTCGTTATCACGTGACCGAGGAATCTGATCTGACTCACACCAAACTCACACTTTGACGCATTCAGCGTCATGCCTGCGTTCCTTAGACGGGTCAAGACACGGCGAACGCGATCGTCATGTTCCTGGAGAGACGCTCCCCAGATGCAAATGTCATCCATATGACAAATTATACCCTCGACCCCGTCTAGGATTTTAGACACGGACTGTTCGGAGAGAGGGATCTGCCAGAACCCAGAATTAGCGTCAAGTTTCGTGAACACTTTGCCTGCGCCTAGCTTAGCCAGACTGGCTTCCACATCGGCCATAGGATATACATTCCTACGAACTGACTTGTTCAATTCCGTGAAATCTACACAGATTCTCACCTTCTCGTCCTTGCCTCCCTCCGGCACGACCACCATCGGTGCGCACCACTCCGTGGGTTGGTCCACTGCAAATATCACTTTTTGGGTCAACATTTGATCTAGCTCAACCTTGACCTTGTCTACCAGTGGGTATGGGACGTTACGAGAAGTGTATATTGCGAATGGACGTGCGTCCGCTTGCAACTGGACATCGTACTCCTCGCTAATCTGACCTAACCCCTGAAATATCTGTTTAAACTCACTGTTAAACTTGATCGAGCTAACATCGCTGACGTGACACGTAATCAGCCCAAGTTTTACACACGCATCTCTACTCGATTCTGCCCTCGAGCCCATACTGTATATCAGGCTGTCTATCTGCAAGCTGTCGTCTTCGGTGTCCAGTCTTGATACTGTACGAAACCTCGACCAGCGACTGATCCATTCAGACCAGTTTTCCGGCAGAAAATCGAATTCCTTTGGAGGATTGAACTTGGCGGCCATCTCGTCGTTTTAACTAGTCCGTTAGATGGCGCGCTCCTCGTTCAGTTCAGCCTTCTACGCTAGGTGTCGCCTCCGCATAGCGTTAAACACCATCCCGGCTTGCCACATACAATGCCTGGCAGCCATTTTTCTCAAAGTTCCGCACGCAGCCACGTACAACTTCCATCTCTAACATGACATCGTAGCGTTATTGCCTTCCCCCAACACTCACACTCAATTCTTTAGCCGTCGTCGATTCTGATCCGCATATCGGCCACCATGTTGTGTTATCAGTTCGGTTACAAGTATTGTCGTTATCGTGCTGATGATGTGAACGGCATGCTAGATGTGAACGGAACTGTTTTATTGTGTTCATCCACGTCGGCCCATAGGGCATATCACAACAGCTTCCAGACCGGCCACATCCTCGCTTGCGTGGTATAGGTACGTCGCGCACGGCCTTAGGTGCAGGGAACGGGTTCGCTAGACCCTGGTCGAGGCCCGTACTCTACCCCTGCCTGCTCAAATGCAGCCACAGTACTTTCTCGTTGTGGCTCATATTCACCAGACGGTCAAACAACAGGATCAGTCACCGGCGACGCCCAGACTCCTACTAACCAGGCGGTCCTGTAATAAACGCAACCTCCTCGGCTGGGCTTGGACAGAGCACATCTTCGAAACCACGCCGAACGTCGTTTTTGCTTTTTTATAAACAACTATTGTAAGTAAGTAACTGCGCTGATGCGGTGAAAATACACAGTACGCCTGCGTGCATAGATAATTATTCAAATTACCTCTTCACTGAACCAATGCGTGAAAGCGCTTAGGTCACGTGGTTGCAATGCTACCACGTGATCCGAACTTGTTTACACATCTTGCATTAGAGAGAGTGTGTTCCTTGCCTTCTGTAGGTTACTATTCGCAATTATTACCATATAAGTGCCCATATTTAGAAATACGCGTGTCAAGCTTCACGGAGAGACCCGATTTGTTAGGGAACATCACCAAAATGGCGACAAAGAATGCGCGCAATTAGCGGCATTTTCGACTTTGTTTTACGGAAACCAAGCGGGACACTTCGCACAGCTCCTCAGAAATGACAGTAGAATACATACAACATAAATAATTAGCGAGTGGCAGTGATGGCAATCGATAAAACGAATATTAAGGAATCATTTTAAGGGGAAATCTCAAAACCTATAGATTCGCGATTTTTTTCTTCATAAATGGCATTTTTAGTAAATCAGTTTTACCGACATAGCCGATAATATATAATTTCGTTAAGATGGTTCGGCTTCTTTAAAGCGATTCGTTTGTAAGCTAATATACATTCGATATATACTCTATCAAAGCGTGATAATTTCCCATAAGTACTTTCTCTGCTACTTATGTCTTGCATGATTACGCATAGTTTGGGTGTTATCTGCGCAAAAAAGCCGATAAACAACTGTTTACGCGAATAATTTTGAGCTTGCTGCTGCGTGGATAATTAATTATGCAGCCTGAGTATAATGAATATTCATGCACGCGCAGTGAACCACGCAAAGACCGTTGACGTCACACTCACAGACAACATATCAGATTCAGAGGTGAGTTGATTCAAGCACTGACATTGTAAATAAGCAATTTGTAGACATATATATATATATATATATAGATATTGACAGCTATTTTTTTTATAAGTGTAGGAAGCGTATGCATTGTTTATTTATCCTACTTCCCAATGCCACCCGCCGAGCAACGTTTCGATTAAGTAGAATTATAACGTCCGCCGAAGCCGTCGGCTGCAGTTGGAGTCAGTTGGGCTGGGTCTGAAATAATGTCGATCGACACTGAAGAATTTCTAAAATTCAAAGGTGGTATTGATGAAAATGACTTCACAAAAATTATAAACTTGGACCCCGATGAAAGCTCAGTTAGAGCACAGACTCGATATTACAACGTTCAAGACTTGAAGGCCTTCCTGGCTAAAAACAAAAATAAATTAACAGTGCTAAGTCTAAACACGGACTCTTTAAACTCCAAATTTGATTAGTTAAATATTTAGTTAACACGCTGGCTGATTCAGGTGTAGTTATAAATGCCATATACGTACAAGAGGCAAGAATAGGGCAACACACAGACATTGAGCATCTTAATGTAACATGTTGAATTCTTATTTGTTCGCTCATCGCTAGAGTGCACCACATTACATTGATGTTCACCGTTAGCTCGACTTTAAATCACCGTCAGCTCGACTTTAATTATTGTTTGACGTAGCGCGTCTCATCCAGGCACCACAACAGCCATGTTCGCGTCTTGTTGCGGTGAAACTGTTTAAATCAACGCGTGCTGAACAACCGCGGGCACACTCGGTGCAAGAAGTGAACTAGCCTACACAAGTAGACTGCGGACTGCCGCATGACTGTCGCCTCTCAGGGGTGCGTTTGTGAAATTATGCCTTCTAGACTATATTGTACCTGATTATATAATAATTATATAATAATATGTCGTGTTAAGAATTGTTGTGTGTAGTTAGTTTATTGCGTATTGTTAATTAATTATCAACGTATACTGCATTTGCTAGGCTAACTAGGTCTACCTTTTGCTCAGACGGACCAACTGAAACTGATAACATGCATGCATGATGATGGTAACGTAGTGCGTAGCAGACTGCAATTGTAGACAACCTCTCACCGGTCCTATAATGTAATGCATGTAAAATTGCGCATCTATTCACTGTATTTTGCATTCTGTTGTCAGGGTGTGTTTGGTGTTTCCGTCAATAAACCTGCAACCCCGACAAAGTTTGGAGTTGTCACATTAAATTAAACACTTATACTATGATAACCCAATCCTACACTAACAATTGTTCAAGAAAAGGAAGGCTGGTAACATACATATCAAACAATATTTCTGTAGTCAATTACAAATCGTATAATATCTACTCAACCTGGGAAGGATTGTTTATAAACATTGTTGACGATTCGGGTAAAGACATCACAATATGTAACATATATATATATATATATAGATAGACCTCCAAAAGATAACAATACTCATGCCTCAATAGATTAATTTCTGCAAGATGTCACCCCCATAATCCGGAACATGTGTAATTCCTCTAAACACATCGTACTAAAGGAGACTTTAATATTGATTTATTAATGTTAAACTCCAATAATACATTTCAAGAATTTTATGTTTCATTGGCAGAATTAGATCTCCTACCTATAATAACCTTACCAACCAGAATATCAAAAAGAAACTCAACACTAATAGACCATTATGTATTGTAAATCACCAAACCCACTCACAATCTCACGGAGTGGTATACTACCTATACAAATCTCTGATCATGTGGCCATATTTGCTGCTCTAAATTTTAAAGTTAATAAAACATTTAATAAAATTAAAAATTAACACAAGATCATTTACAGGAAACAAAACGCGGGGTTTTCTTGAAGAACTCGAAAACATAGAATGGACCGAAGTTTGTTATCATAATGTAACAGCAGACCCTACGATAACCTATGGTCAATAATTCACTACAAAACTTGATGAAATAATAAATCGGCATTTTCCGTTAAAGTCTGTTAATTCAATAAATACAAACACAACACATCCAAATGGATGAATTGCAATCTCCTCTTAGAAATTAAGCAAAGGGACGAACTCTCCAGAACAGTCAACATGACAGAACCTGGCACACTGGCATATGCCTCAAAATATGCGGAACTTAAAACCAAGGTTAAACAAGTCAGAAAGCTGAAACGAGATGCCAAAGCAGATTATTACATGTTAGAATTTAATAAACACAAAGAAGACACTAAAAACATGGGAAACTATTGCTGATGTAATGAATAAATCCAAAATAAAAAAAATTACCAACTCACCTTAATAAAAATGGAATCAAGATAACAGATACAAACAAAATAGCAAATCAATTCAACACCTTTTTTCAAAACGTTAGGCCTAATCTTGCTAATAAAATCGATACTGAAAGAAAACCTAACATAAAAACTTATATAGACAAGAAGAAAGTAGAGAGAGTTTTCACATTTACACCAATTGACGAAGAACAAACGAAAACAATATGTAACATAAAACATAAGAAAAGCATTTCTCAAATGTTATTGAAAGCTTCAGTCAATGTCTTAGCAAAGCCAATTACTTGCATAATTAAACATCAGTCACTGACAACAGGAAGATTTCCCAATAAATTGAAAAAAAATGGCGACGATTGTTCCTATTTTCAAGAAAGATGATAAACACGATAAGAATAACTACATACCTATATCACTTTTACCTCCTGTATCTAAAGTGTTTGAACAAGCAGTTCATGCACAACTATTTAAATATTTCACTATAAATAACCTCTTATGTGTAAATCAGTACGGATTCAGAGAAGGTTATTCTACCGAATTAGCATTGACTGAAATGGTAGATCGAATATATTTAGATAAAAAACTACCTATTTTAATATTCCTAGAATTGTCAAAGGCCTTTGACACTACTGACCATGCAATTCTCATCAGCAAGCTAACACATTACAGCATAACAAATGTAGAATTAGATTGGTTCAGAAGTTACTTATACAACATACAGTAATATGTTGAAGTTAACAACGTTCAGTCATCTGCAGAAACAATAATCGCAGGAGTCCCTCAAAGATCAATATTAGGAACTTTACTATTCTTAATATATATACATGATTTATCAATGGCTAGTACAAAATTTACACCCATCATGTTTGCTGATGACACCACCTTGCTCAGCACGTTGGGCAACTTCACAAATAACCATACAACTAACTCAACATTTACTCAAATAAATGCGGAATTAACCAAGATAACGGACTGGCTAGCAGTGAACAAACTCTCACTCAATGTAAGCAAAACGAAGATGATGATTTTTCATAGTAAACAAAGAAAATAAAACAAAGCGACATTCCTAATATTGAGGTAAACAGTATTCCAATTGAACATGTAACACATTTTAAATTTCTTGGTATTCTCATAGACTCGAATCTAACATGGTCTTCTCATCTCAATTACATAGCCAACAACTTGTAAAGGATATGTGGAATTATTATCTAGATTAAGACACTATGTTCCAGTGTACATCTTGAAAATAATCTACAATTCACTATTTTTATCATACCTAAATTATGGAATAACAGCATGGGGTCTTAATGTAGGACCACGAATAAGTAAGTTGCAAAAAAGTTAGAGCATTATCTATCTATCTGTCTGTCTGTCTGTCTATCTATCTCTCTGTCGAACCTCTACTACCTACTAGCTAGCAAGTGTCTCGTTTCCCCACTTATTTGAACCGAAACATGAAAATGTGAGATTCGTTCATTCACAAACTGTTTTTAATGCTACAACTACGATTGTTAGTAAACCTGGCTGGCATGTCATCATTCAATGTAAGTTTTAGGTTTGTTCTAAAGTACACAATACCGTGTTGCCACGGAATTTTGCGATGCACGAATTTTGGACACCAGCAGATCTGGACTCTAGTATACATACATTCTTATCCATGAATATATATTTTTAATCTAATAATATATCAAATCAAGTTGCGCTGCTTCATGTGAATAGTATATTTGATATTAATAGTAGTCGCTAAAAAACATACACATTAAACATTTATTTTTGACATGTTACTTTACAGTTACTGTACACTTTTCGCGAGAATGGCCCATATGTATAATTACATACAACATTAATTACTAGGGCAAGAATAAAGGAAAATATACAGTGCACTCTGGATACGGTCGAACCTCCAGGGACCCAGGTCAATACTGATAAGTGGAATTTCCGATAACTAGAAAGTTAGCTGAAGGTCCCTTTATTGGGACCTTTTTGAAAATCAATTTATGTGAGTTCGAGTTATCTGGAGTGCACTGTATATGACCAATGCACACAAGTAAACCTACGTAGATAGGAAAGTACATAACTACCTATGCTATTTTAATATTGTACATTACTGTATATGATGTATAATGTATTTATATTACTTATGGAAATAGAAGCTGGATTTATGGTGCAAATAAAATCGTTTCATTATTGAATGTTTCTCGGCTTCAATAAGTTTCTATTATCTAAACGTTTCATTAAAAGTAAACAAAAAATGTATAGCCAGATGTACCTAGTGAAAAAGGAACATAATAGTACCATAGATGAGATTTCGTATGTTTTTATATTCCCACAAAAACAATGCCAATCATTAAATTTGATATGTCATTGCCGGCGGCTTCGTGCGTAGTGAGCTTTTTTTAAAAACCAATCCGTCTGCCATGAGCTGTCGCTATGTTGATTCTCCGTTTATTCCATGTATGTTACTTCTTTTCTTTGCTGGATCCGTGACATCGTTGCCGACGCAGCTGCAGATGGTCCACGTTTCCTTTTGATATTATAGCGGTCACAACTCATTCGCATTCGATTCAAGACAGATTAAATTTCATAATAAATTATTATGAGTCATTCACAACAATATAATCCTACATGAGCACGACAAACTTGGAAACACCGATCAGGTTATAGCTTAATACAATCATTCGGTAATAGAACATAGCACACATCTTCCAACACTAACATTAAAAAATATCTACATAAATGCGCGTATGGTAGCAACATTTTTGAATTTAACATTCATACAAAATTACCTTTATCCGAAATACTTACGTACACCGTTGTGTGTAAATGCAGATAAGATTTTTTTACAAAGTCATTCAATGAATAATTAATAAATTTTACTCTGCATTAACGTTCCCACGTGTTTTTTAATGGGATACCATTTCCCCTCCTCTCTGTCACTTCGAGAGATGTGCTATTTAATGTGTACCGGTGAGTTTTCTCAGGCAAATAATAGCACATCCTGGCTCTGAATGTTCCACCAGCAAACTAGAGCATGTAGCAGATAGAGCAGGTATTACGTACTTGCAAATAAATAATATACACTGTCCATATTGTAGCAGTAATGTTGTAATTGTGCAATCTCCAGTAATGGTATTACCGTACGAATTACGTTGTCCTTACTTGTATTGTATATACCCCTGTGCCGTGGCTGTGTAACAAAAGACATGGGAAAGATGCACGATAACTAAGGGATTTCAGACATCTCTGGGATCCATTATATTTTCATCAGGAAGCATTAATGCAATACGCTCACTAACAACGGGGTCTATACCTGTGCCAGCAAGGGTTGGTTATTGAAGGCAGCCAGGATATTCTTTGCCGTCATCACGGACATGACGGCCCGCGTCTCCTCTGCCGCACTACCGATATGTGGGGTAACGACACAGTTGGGGAGGGTGAGGAGAGGGGAGTCGACTGGAAGAGGTTCTGGAGTGGTCACATCGAGTCCCGCCGCTCGGATGACGCCGTTCTTGAGCGCGTCGACAAGATCCTCCTGCACGACCACCACTCCCCGACTGATGTTCACAAAGACGGCGCTGCGCTTCATCTGCGCGAACCTAGCTCGGTTGAACAGGCCGGTCGTCTCCGGGGTGACTGCGCAGCTCACGACGACGAAGTCTGACTCCGCCAGCAGAGTGTCCAGGTCGACGAACGCCGCCGAGACCTCATTCGCGCTGTCCTTCGGCTCCCTGCCCGTGTAGAGCACCCGGGAGATGTTGAACGGACGCAGGCGTTTGGCGATGGCCAGGCCGATCCTACCCAGACCGATGATGCCGACAGTGCTGTTGAGCAGCCCCGGACCACACATCCACAGCGGCGACGGCGACCTCCACTGACCATTTTTCACCGCGCTTGAAACTGAAAATAAGTGATCATAATAATAACGGATTCCCAATAATGTAAAATAAGTGTAATTCCACCAGTTTTCAGTGATTGGACTAAAAACATCATTGCATATGATTTGCAGTTGATTTTTATTGTATTTAAGCCAAAATGACAATGTGTGTTTGTGTGTATGTGTCACTGAGTGTGTTACCGTGTGCATGTGTGAATTCCCAAATTGTTATTTGCACTGATTGAAGTAACACATCCTTCTATGATTTGCACTTGATTCTGATAGTTTTTCTACCAAAAAATTACAAAAATCCTAAAGACAACATACTCTAGATATTTACATAACGAATACAATCTTACAACCATTTATATAAACTAACTGAAATAATTGCCCCACCTTCGACTATTCTCCAGGTGGTGGCCAGGATCAGTGCCACAGCGAACTCAGCCGTCGAGTCACTGAGGACGCCCGGCGTGTAGCCGACCGCGATGTTCCGCCTCTTGCAGGCAGACAGGTCTATGTGGTCGTACCCGACTGACATCGTTCCGATCACCTTCAAGTTGGGACCTATTGGTCGAACAGCGGACTAGTCAAAACAGCATGAGTGTGAATTTTCTTTGGAAGAAGGTAGTCTATAGATTACAACAATGCTGCTCTGGCGGCATGGCATCTGTTAAAGTATAATTTCCCGCATGCAGTTGTCACTTAAACAAGTCTGCGTTATGTTTTGGTGCAAAAAAACCTTTGGAACTAGAATGCCAACATAATATATAGGCCATATGGCGGAATTTCCGTCGGCTGCACTTATTCGGCGTCCGTTTTGAAGGCTGCACATGGGCGGCGTCCATCTTGAAAACTTGACAGACATTGTTGCTAGGTAACGGGTCATGTGATGAACAGGTCAACTGATGAAAGTCCGACACTATCTAATGTGCGCGAGTCATTGCGTAAGCTTGACGGACCTAGTTGCTAGGCAACAAATCACGCGATGAGTACATCTATTCAAAACAATTATTAAGCGACGTAGTGCCGTGTGTAAAAACTGCATTGCGCGTCGACAATAAAACCACATACCTGCAGTTTCGAGAAGAGCTTCGTCGATTTGATCGGGCCACATACAGAACAAACCATCAACATCGACTACATTTTTCATGAGAACGTTTCTGCGAGCCGGATGATAGCTGGATTGTCCTTCACTGGTTTCTATGACGTCGCAATGCTCCTTCAGTAGGTCAACCGCTACTTGGGGCATTGGGAGGGTGATGTACACCCTCGGACGTCTTGTGCTAGTCATAGCCCTAAAGTAAAGCCGATGTACGGCGGCCGAGGCAGAAGACACCCGTGCGAATCGCCATTTATAGTTATACAACATGTTCCGTGCTGCTCTCGAGACAATCATCCGAACAATCATCTGGACACTTGACAACTGTTGACTACTTAAACCTACTCAACCAATTCGATTGTTTTGTTCCTCGCGTTTCTTAGTAATTTCGCAAAAAGAACTCCCCAATGATATCCTAGTTCGTTTATGCATACGTGTTAGTTCGTTTTTTTTTATTAATAGAAAAACTACAAAATCTTTTGTTTTGGTTTCAACCGGATCCGGTCTTTTTCTTCGATTTTACCCGAGTATTGACATTGAACTTTGTGTGGAATCGCGTTCTTGTCTTCTCGTGATCGCGAATTATGGGCGATATTGACCTTTGACCCCACCCTTTGGCGCGATTGATGTTATGGAATACTGGTTTTAGGCAATGAGTGGACGTCCATGAATACAATCAATCGACACGGCAAAATGGGTTAAATTAGTCAGATAAAGGCAGTACTCTCGCATAGAGGTGTATTTCTATTTGGGAAAGATTATGGAGATCGAAACAAAGTAAACAGAACGAGTTGGGGCCAGTGGACTGTGGCCGTGGCCCGTGGGGTCAGTCACAACGTCAACAGATGCAGCGTTCGCAAAGGTTCTTCCAGACAGGTTTGTCATTTCGAATTATTCAGCTATAATTACGTATATTTAGGCGTATTAGTATACATATTAATGTTGCTTGTTTTATATTTATTTGATTGTTTACCTTATAGTCATAACCAATGGCAATGGCGGCTTGGGCGGCCTGGCTAGGTCCTGTTTACTATTGACTAGTATCAGCTAACAGTACGACGCTATGGCATATATACCTATGTCAATGATAGTGACTATATTATGTCTATGTCGTATATGGTAGTAGGCTAGTAGCCTACTTTAAATAGGCTTGGGATAATAGTAATAGTGTAAATGCATTATAAATGATCCGTAACAATTATAATTTGTGAACTAATAGTAATAGATTGAACAAAAACAATATGTACACAATTTACTAACAACAGTAATGCAATAGTAATTTAACTAATCTGTTACTTTTATATTAAAAATTACTATTATTGGACATTTCAAAATTTAATTTGAATTCAATTGTAATTGTATGTAGTCTTGGTATTTAATTATTTACAAAGAAAATAATATTCCAGTAGTTTCACCAGGTTTTTTGATTATGTTAAAAAAAACTAGCGCCTCTCAGTACTGTAAAAATTAATGCGCATTACATGCATATATAATAGATAGGCTGTGATAGCATTTGACCGTTGACATTGACAGGTAGTCGTTCATTGCAATGCAACTTTTGCAAGTACATTAACATGATTATTGTTAGATATAATCAGTGCTGAATAGTAATACATGTACTATATTAATGTTTCAGAACTTGAGATGTGTCAACACCACATGCAGGTGTATGCGTCAAAGCTCTTCACCTTCAGGTAAACGAGTGTTGTCAAATGTGGTACACATTACTCTGTCACCAAACCTGTTATCGAAGTTATAAATACAAGCAATAAACACCTATGTCATAGGCGGATCCAAGCGGGCCTGGGGGCACGTGCCCCCCTAGACCGTAGGAATTTGGCGTGTCTGCAGACCTTTTAAAATGGGCCCATGCGATGGTGTCCCCCAGACCATTTGAAATGTGCCTCTGTTTAGGTGATAATAGTAAGCTGCAGTTATGGCGTAATGCCAATATCACCAATCCAGCCGAGCGGCTGAAGTTATGGCGGCGCGATAGCGACACAATTTAGACTACACCATTTGGTTCGGCCGCCAGTGGAGGTTTCTGTGCCCCCTAAACTCGATTTCTGGATCCGCCCCTGTCTGTGATAGTTTTGTTTGTCTGCATGAGGATTTTGCAGTAATGGGTGTTTAAGTTGAATATTGTTGTTAGAAATGCATGTGAATTAAAGTAAAGACTATGTAAAGTAAAAAGATTTTATTGAAACTATTTGATGAGATTGATTACAAAATAATGAAAAGCATAATACAACTACTGTACTTGATATGTATAATGTAATAATGTTTTATATCACATACACATCACATGCACATAAAATGCAAAGCAACAACAGAGACACAAATTAGGAAGAGGTTGAAATAATGTCAGGTACATATAAAAAACAAACAGTTATTTTTATCAAAATTCTTTGTTACAAAAACAACACTAATACATGTGATGTCAAATGCTAGTTGTAGTTTATACATGCCTTGTATGTTTACAACTCACAAAATTAGTGACTAAACAATTATATATGTGTGTTTAACAAAAACAAATTAATATCACATGCCCATAAAATGAAAACCAATGAGAACAAATTACTTAGGATGATGTTTAGATGAACAAATGTAACATGTACATATCAAATAAAAATAAATAACTATAGTATGAATCATAGTTGTTTTTTCACAAAGAATCATAATTTATTATTCTTTGTTAAAAACATCAATTATAAAAAATTCGAAAATTGTGTAGTTTATGCAATGCTTGGTATGTTTACAAGTCGCAAATAATAGAGACTAGTCTGGGTCATCGCCATGTGACTGAGAATTACATGTACAATCAGTATATGCTACGTTGCTCAGGTTTACTCAACTGTATGAAGAGTACCGGCTACAGACAGCGTTGGATATTTTGATAGTCTTCGCATATTAATTTCAGTGGGGCTGCATGCTTCCCACATAAGTCGAGCTGGTGTTCAATTGAACAGGTCTCCCAGGGAGTAAAGTGTAAAGCGCTTTGAGCAATCCTGAGGACTGGATACTACACCTTATCAGAACTAACTTTGTTCAAGTGTTGTATATAACATAATTAGTACAATGCATTGTACAGGTGTATGCGAAGTGAAAATGTAATGTAAATTATTTGTTAAAATATAAACCAGTGATAAAAAAGAATAATTTAGAAAAATGAAACGTGGCATAAAAAGTATATATTACTATATAACAGTCCTCATGATACATAGAGAACTTAAACAAGTAAAATGCTGCTGTCAGTGTATCAACAGATTGTTGTTGAAAAATGTGAAAAGGCTTTCAACACCATTACTTCATCACAAACTTGTGTTTTACATAACAAGTACCTAGTGTATGTTGCAAGAACTCAGCTGGCTGCCGCTGACTATCAGCAACACAAAGACAATGAAACCCTGCCACTGTAACAATGCTGGATAATTTATGTATTTTTTCATGGACACGTCTAAAAGTTAAATTGAATACAAATACCGTGTATTATTGACTTTTGATAAATGTGTTGTCACATATAAAATATAATGCATGTCAGAGTCAGGGTAATTGTCACATTGTCTCCGGTATAGGTAGATGCAGATGTACAGCAAAATGTCAGGAAGCTGGTATGCAGTACCATCGAAGACAGCGAACATATACAGTGATATCACCGATGTAGTTCACGGAAGAATGCTCAACACTGAACCTGTCTCCCAGCGTCGAGAGTTGTTGTCCGAAGACTCATGCCATATCTGCCAAACCCTGGCACCCACCGTTCCATCACTAACTGCAGAGCTAGTCAGGCATCACCATATTCGTATGTCGAGCAACCTGCATTCTACATTGGTTTCTAGTCAGTCAAGCTAACTGATTGACCTGGAAGCTAGTGTACATCCCATCGGCACTGGGGAATCTGTCACGGATTGTGTGGGGGGGTCCATGTCTTCTACTGGATAAAAAGGGCAGTTTACGCATACATTAATGATTATGTTCATAACCCGTAGGCATTTATGAAAGTTTAATACAATGTGTTATTATCTTTGTATCCACATAGTTGTGGGGCCTACAGTGACGAGTGACGACAGCATCTTGATATGAAAATAAATGTTACACATATATCGTAGAAACATGTTTTAGGACAACCAAAACATGCAGTAGTCTTAGAAACATGAGACGTATCCTGCAAGTCAGAACGTTTCGCAGTTGTCTCAATTTGACTAGACTAGTTCCGTTTTGTGGGTGAATTTCCTAACGAATTCACGCTGTCCGTATATGTCCCAATATGAAGCGCAGCATCTTCTTGTCTTCTCCAAGAATTTGACGACAACGGGTCGAGGGTCATAGTAGGTGGTGCCCACATTATTCAGTGCCACCATGAGTCATGCGTTTCTCGTGTCCTCATTCATACTGGTGCGGTGATTATCGACCACGAGGTTGTGGTGGCTCACGATCATTTCGGTCTGCATAGAGTGTGGACTCATACAAGCCAGAGATGCCAACACCTTCTGAACTGAACCTCTTGTGACTGGTAGAAGTTGGCGCAGTCTGACAGCTCAGCTGCCCCGTCCGCAAAGTCAGATGCCTCATCTGGGAAAAGGCGCCTGACGACGCGCACATCATGCTCAACGAATGATCACAGACAGCGTGACATCACTATCTCCTTCATGTGTTTGGTGACGTCCTCCTGCTCCGGGTGCATGCGTTCAGACAGGTATTCGTGCGATACTTGCACGATCTCCAACCGGATTGTTCGTCTGTCGCGGCGGTTTGTACACATGAATTGGTGATTACCCTTTCGTTGTGTTAGGTCCTTTTTTGTGTTATCGGTTGGACAACTCATTTTCTCCTCCCTTCTTCCCGGGAATGGTCCATCCCTCATTAGGTTCATCTTCTTAATTGCCGCATCAGTCACAGTGAGAAGATCGCTGATGATCCAATCACTCCTTTGCAACTTCTTCTACAGTGTTTCAAATATCTCCAGGTTGTCGCCAATCAGTGCGGTGATCAACGTTTGTAGGTGGTTCCAGATTCTCAGGAACCCTTTAGCTTCAGCCTTCTCATTTCTGTTGCTGGTATTTTCAGGCGCCTAGCTGCATCTGTTCCCACACCATAATGCAGGCTGGTAGGTTATTCAGCACAGCATCCACCAGCTGCAGCTCGTGCTGGGCAAACCTGACATCATATTGCCGGGGGAACTGACATTCCCGGCCTGCGCTGACATCTTCACTCGTCTCGGCATTCGGAAGAATCGTACGAGTCCCTGTAGACTGGACTTCCAGATTCCCAACTCAGGTACGGTGCTGACGACCGAGTCAATGGCTAAGTCAGATCGGTGTGCAGTACACCAGAATATTGCCAAATTTATCTGCATTTGATCAGCAAGCAGACGCCGTAATCCACCTTGTTTGCCGGTGTTTGCCGCCTCGCCGTCAGTGGTGACACCAACCAGCTTTGTGTATTTACCTCCTGTCAGATCCAGAACTTTGTTCACAGCTTCAAGTAGTCCAGGGGCACCTTCTTCTCTGGCGAATGCCTGACATCTGCTACTTCTTCTTCTCGGGTTTGCTTATCCATTTCCGGACGTTGCAGCCTTGATGGATTGTCTATAGACAGCTCTTTCGTTTGCCAGTCTCCCCACTCGCCAGACGTCGGCTCCCATCCATTCCTCTATGTCCTTCCCCCATTGTCTCCTAGGTCTTCCTCTGCTTCTGCTGCCTTCCACTTTTCCTTCCATTATTAGTCTCTCTAGAGACTGATGCCATTTCACATGGCCGAAATAACTTAGTTTCTGTTTCTTTACAAAGTTCAATAAAGTCCCGGGTATCTGCTACTTAGAGTTGTTTTATTATACCCCAGTACAAATTAAACCAAACACACTAAAACGAATAAAAAGTAAGCCCTACATGGGGTTGGCTTAGGAGAATGGGGTCACACTGGGGGAAAGTTGGTCTGACGGGGGGGGGGGGGCAAAGGAAAGGGTTGGGGGATGCCCCCCCATTTTGTACGTTAAAAACGCCCTGCATTCACATGACAAACTGTTAATATGCAGCATGTTGCATGGCTGTAGAATCTTGTCCGAGATCCTGGACAAATACAACTGCCCAGCATGTCATATTAACTTGGAGAACTAGTGGTACTAAGCACACTAGTTCAATCTCCTGTAAAGAAAAGCATATATTCAGTAAACAAAAACACGTATCATAGTAGTGTTGGGAATAAATAACTATGGAGTGTTCATTGTCATAATCAGTAATTATAAAATGTTTCATGTGTGACCTGCAGCATTTCACAAGAAAAAAGGCAGCGAGAAATGTTCTATTACAGCTGCATCTATATATGTTGATATTTTAGGAACAGTCAGTGTTTACCGGGGCTGTTCCGGGGGGAGGGAGAGGGGGAGGTGTTGATACAGCATGCAAATATTAGTAGAAAAGATTCTTTTTCAAAACGGTGAACATTTTTAACTAGTTTTCTTTATAAGATGTTCATCGTCATTACATGAATTTAAACATGTTCAATTTAATTACTGTGATGCCTGATCTTAGTCAATATTATAGACTGATTTGAATTCTGCTAATCAGTAGGGGTAAGACTACATTTATATTTTATATAGGCGGCTATTATAACGTTTCCTTCATTTCCTGCAAAATTTGTCATACAATTTTCTTGAACATTTCACAGCATTTTAACCTCCATTGACACAATGTTGTGGAAAATTCGTGAAATTCTCATACCTCATTTTTCAGAAAAAATCCACCCATGCTTGACACCCCTCTATTTAGCCCCAGTCTGGTGACGGATTTTGAAATATTGGTGCGTTCTACAAAATAGCCACTGTGCGAATACGCGAGCGACTAGCGTATACTGTTGCTACCTCGTGAAAGATCTAATGCAATAGTACATTCAATATTCACTGGACTAACAAGCCATGCCAAAGTGCTCGAAAAAATTCACAAATCACACCAAAACGATGGGTAATGGCGGACGAATCCTTAATGTGGTCTTACCCCAGTAAAGCATCAATAAAGCGCATTTATATATATATATATTTTTCAGTATACAAATTCATGTCACTGTCTGCCATGTGTAACTACTACACATATTCATGTTTGACATTTTAAGGTTCTGTCTGAGGTTGAATGGTCAAAGTGAATGTTGGAAATGACAAAATGAGGTGTTATTGTGATGCTAACAGTATATTTTCTCGTCAAGTATTCAAAGATTCATACTATGTATGTCTACTTTCTTCAAAAAATGAATCATTTATTTTATAAACTTATTTCTGAGTCATCGCCATATGCTAAATACTTTTAATGGTGTATTAATGTGTCTGTGTTGATACGCTTGTGGGTATAATATACAAGTGCAGAAGTCAACCTAGTTTTCCATGTCCAAGATGTTATTATTAAAATGTGTGTGAAAACAAATGTATATTTAAATGTGCACATTAAAATTTGTTGATAACTTATACGTGGTTGATTGTTATAAATTATAAATTACCTGGATTGATCAAATGTGGGCCTCTCGCAGACCATGTGTCCTCCCTGTGTCAGTGAGTCTGCCTGACCTAGGTGAACGCCTTAGCCCCTCCTCTGCCTCCTCTCATTCCCATTCTTGGGTTGCAGTGTGGCCTCTAGCATCATCTTAATTCAAGTTACATATTATGCATTCATATATTGATGTGGTGAGAATATATATACATATTGGTAAATACACAAGAACAGCTGTGATCACAGGATACCAATTACATAGACTATAGCCATACATCAAGGACCACGATGGAAACAAGTGCGAACATTTTTTATTATTATTATTTTGTATAAAATACAATGCAAATCAACAACATTCAGCAGTAATAGTATCAAAATGTGAGTCACGAAACCCTGTTTTAACAATTATGATCACCAATATAATACTACCGTGTTTGACGAAATTACGGATGCTCCCTGACTAAGTTACTTACACGATCAACAGGGGGCCTACTTCCAAACCAATGTTACTTGTCATTTCGCAACCTCACGTCATCTACTCTCTGTAATATATGTATTGTCGCAATAACATAGCTTACTAACAAGATCATGCGTAACCAGTTTTTGCAGTCCGCGGAGCCGCCGGAAGCGGAGAAAGCGGATAGGGTCAAATAGAATAGACTTCGGCGCACATCGGGGAGCGTCTTTGCGATTCACCTATGAAAAACTAACAGGCGCTTTTAAGCCACGCCCAGCGTTTGACACATGTGTTATATGTTAGCAAGGGGCTATACGCACACAGACTAAGTTTACGAACAGGTAGGCGGGGCTATACGTACACAGACTAATTTTACGAACAGGTAGACAGGGCCCCCTACGTATACGTATGTTCATCCAGATTATATTATTTAGTGTTAAATTTAGACTGATGCTGA
The DNA here is from genome assembly GCA_963995525.1 of Escarpia spicata. Lineage (NCBI taxonomy): Eukaryota > Metazoa > Annelida > Polychaeta > Sabellida > Siboglinidae > Escarpia > Escarpia spicata. The sequence goes on along the minus strand of OZ023215.1, from coordinate 14,473,756 downwards.
TCAGGATAGTCGCGAAATCCATTAATTGTAAATGTTGGCATGCTGTTATCTTAACACATTGTAAACACGAAGCAAATGGAAAAGGAAAAACTATTAACTTTACATTTATATAATAACATTCTAGAACATGCGCAAATCGCGGTCTTCAAGCTTTATTATGAATATTTGCGATTGGACGGGTGTAAAAGTATTAGAATGTTGTTCATTTGGAAGAAGGATATATGTGAAAATATTTATAAATGCCAGTCAACTAATGTGTTGTAAGTTGTATTCAGCACATATAATCTACAAACTGCCAAAACACATATTTGGTGCTAAGATAATTGAGATTTGTTTAAAGGTAGTTAACAAATATTTTTGCAAAAAAATAATAAATGCGTTCTTGTAGATGTATAACATAATACTAAATAAAATCCTGCAGGAATTATGATATATTCGTTCACTCACCCATTTGGCAAGTTTACTGCTGAGCTCGACTCCACTGGGCTTTTGCTTACATCATGCAGACATTCAGAAATGTATACATGCATACTTAGCTATAATTAAATACATATGTAAATATCATACGGTAATTGGGCTACACTTTGCTCAGTTCGTAAAGTGAAAGAGTCTCAGTAATGGTGCATAATGGCAATCTAATTTATGTAATAAAAACATTTGAAAACGTGTGTACAGTGTGTATTAAACATACCCCGATTATATTACATGATCACATTCATTATATAATTACTATAATTTAAATTTTTGGAAAACAAAAGTATGGTATGCATTATGTAACTATGCCTACACTATATTTGTTTCTTTACTAGCATCAAACCAACTACATAAAGGACTATACACATATCAATTAGTGAGGAATGTGCAAAATATAATTATATAATGCACATGAAACATTCATCAATGTACTGTGTCGTTAATATTTAACAAATTTCTAAATTATTTCCACTTCGCAAATAGTACCCAACAAATCACAAACGTAATACGCGCGCGCAGTCGTTTTTATTTTTTAGAAGAACAAATGATCAGCAAATGGGGCGTGGCTTAAAAGCTCCTGTTAATTTTTCATAAGTGATTCAGTATCAGTCTAAATTTAACGCTAAATAATATCATCTGTATGAACGTATGTATAGATAGGGTCCTGCCTACCTGCCTTCATAAAAGTAGTTTGTGTACGTATGGCCCTGCCTACCTGTTCGTAAAATTAGTTTGTATGTATAGCACCTTGTCTTTGCTAACATATAACAAGCTCTGGCAAAACAAAATGAAACGCGCGTGACACATGTGTCAAACGTTCCTTAACCTAGCGACCAATCCCGAGCGCGCTGGGCGTGGCTTAATAGTGCCTGTTAGTTTTTTATAAGTGAATCGCAAAGTCAAAGACGCTATCGGGGAATGTTTGACTTTGTTCTGCCACATTAGTTCCATGTGGCTTCTGCTGGGAATATGTACATCACTACATGTTTCAAATGGATTTGTGCAATTGATCGATGTGTGCATCCAAATGCACAACGTCCCGTCATTATGTTGCAAAATAGGAGTACATAATAAAATGTATGCTTTCTTTTGCTCATCATGTTTGGATTGTGTTCTACAACATATTCTTCAAAATTTGTTGAAACAAGTTTGTGAAGTGTATAAAAAGGTGTCGACAAAATTGTTTTTACAATAATGTTGAAAATTAATTAATATCAATGTTCCACAACATTCAAAATGTTTTAGGGATCTTCTTGAGCTAAATACACCAATGATGACACAAAACAGTGTTTTAAAATATGCGATACTTTTAAAGTTTTGTAATTTTATAACTTTATTTCCATCATACAATGGCCATTTTATTTGTTATCGAAACAGGAGTTCGACAGAAACAAATTCAATATCTTTTATTCTAAATGATGGGCAGAACAATAATTATTGCACTCCCAGTACAAAATAAAACATGTTTTACACTGATGCAATACATTTCAATATTTTGTCGACAATAATATTATGTTCCTTATAGATCTAAAACTAAAATTAAACCTTATGTAGATAGAAAAGTACGTAATGTATTTATATTGCTTACGGAAATAGCAGCTGGATTTATGGTGCAAATAAAAGGTGCCATTATTGAATGTTTCTCGGCTTCAGTAAATTTCTGTTATCTAAATGTTTCATTAAAACTTCACTTCAAAATGTACAGCCAGATGTACCTAATGAAAAAGGAACATGATAGTACCATAATTTTCATATTCAACAAAAACAATGCCAATCATTCATTATGACATCAGCGGCTTCGTGCTTGGAGAGGTGGTGTTTTTTCTTTTAAATCAATCCGTCTGTCATGAACTGTCCCTATGTTCATTCTCCGTTTATTCCATATCTTTTCCTTCTTTCCTTAGCTGAATCTGTGACATAAACAGCAGCTGGTCCACGTTTAATATTTATAATTTTATCGGTCAGGATTCATTCGCATGGCGGTGGCTAATTCATATCAAAGCAATTAGAGACCAAGCACAGTCACTTGACGATACGCCATTTAAAATTGGATGGTGGCGCCATCTACTGGACATAGTCTACAGCGCTGCCAGGACGCCCAGCCAGGACGGCGTCCTTGTGTGGTGGCTCATGTTGTGCCATGTTTGGGTGCAACAACCGTTCGTCGAAAACACCAAAAAAACATTTCTTTTCATTTCCGAAAGACTAAACAAGGTAAGGAAATAGGAATATTTATTGAAAATGTACCGGTTCATTTGTTTGGGCCGCTAACTAAACTGACACTGGTGTCGTGTAATCATAATATTACTGAGTTCCCATCAACATACTGAATTGAATAAGCTGTTTAAATAAAAATCGGAACCACTATTTGTTTAAAAGTGTCAGTATTCTAAATCAGTAACATTTATTTGATCGACTGATTGCAAACAAACAGTTAGAAACGTTGTTTTAGACATTGAAATGTCGGTGACACTAATTAACGCACCACGGGCATGGTCATGGACGCCGCCGGATTTTGTATATTATACATGTATATGTGATCAAAAATTTTCACTATGCGGCTAGAATACTTGATGAAACACACTTCATGTATAAATATCATCAGACAGATAACTTTCCTGTGGCGATTACAACGATATAGTTACGCATAATTTAGTCAAAAAAATAATAATTAAAACGAATTAATTTTGAAAACCCTGAAAACAGTATTTAAATATATATATAAAAAAAGTTGACATTTTAAAACAAATATTTATCCACAGAAAAAAATCGTCCGTTTTGCCATTGTAAGAGATACAAACAAATGATCCTGTTTTGCGGTCTTAAAATCGCAATAACTGTTGATCTATTAAATATATCTTAATAAAATAAACAGTCATGTGACCTTTAAGCTATTACCTTTCATGTAACCTTCACCCATGCCCAATGTTCTAGCAGGATATTAATTTTGTTGTTGAAGTGCCTATTTTGTTTACTAAAGACGGCGATACACGTTACGAAACAATCGGACCGATTGACTCGTACGAGTGCCTCGGCCGAGGGGTAATGGCTTGTTTGATATTTTATGTAACGTCTTGGGGCGATGCTGTAACATCACTTCCTCACTACTTGTCCGCGGACTTCATCGCCATGTTCCGCATGAGACATACTAAGTTTGAAATGGTCCTTCAACAGCTTCGGGCATAGACCATCCCCCCAGTGGGAGGAGGCCCGGGAAGACCACCTGTGCCGTTGTCTGAGCAACTGCTCGTTACTCATATTATTTAGGTAGCCAGCAGAAAACACGTGACAAAGCCGACATATTCGGCCGCACTGATTTATGCATGTTCAAGTGTCGTAATAACATCACCAAAATATTGACCAACACATTGACGGCACAGGCGATTAAGTGGCCAGAACCTGCCCGGTTTGGCTTTGAAGGTATAAATTGTAAAGGTAATGTTATTTTACTGGCTAAGATACAAGTCATTGTAATAAACATAAATGTAGTTTAAGTATGGTTATTCCAAAGAATGCCCAAAGAGTTATTAACGTAACTACCTAGCTGTGACAGTATAAATTTATTGTTATACAATAAGACGACATTAAAACAATAATTATAACATAACTATTTAATTACTAACTGTTTCTATTGAACATATTAAATATTCTAAGATGTAAATATGTGTATTGAAATCTACGCACATTCGTACTATTGGTGAACATGTATAAATTCTATATTTGTAACATTTGTCCATAATTAAATAAAATTCCGTATATTTCTTTAAACAATTATGCTCTTTTATAAAAGGATAATTAATACTTTATTATTTATATTTTAAAATGTATTTCATATTTGATTTTCTATTTATAGGAATTGTTGGATGTATCGACGGCATCGATATAAACATTCCTGCCCCACCTGTAGATGGGGCGTCCTACTTCAACCGAAAACAGACCCATTCTGTTTTGCTTCAAGCTGTTTGCGATGCTGACCTGTCTGTCACACATGTCGTGGCAGGTTGACCAGGTCGTGTGCACGACAGTCGTGTCCTGAATAACTCCGACGTGTGGAATTCTTTAGGACCATCTCTTTCAGTAGGGCATAATCTACTCGGAGATGGTGCCTACCCGCTTAAAACTTGGTTATTTACTCCCTACCGGGAAACTGGTGATTTATCTCGCGTGCAAGTTTGCTTCAACCATAAATTTTAATCTAAACGTCAAGTAATCGAGCGAGCGTTTGGACACTTAAAGGGGCGGTTCCCCAGACTCAAATGTTGTAGTTGCAAAATTATTAAGTACACCGTTTATGCAATTATCAGTGCGTGTGTGCTGCATAACATCACGTTGGTTGCTGGTGAAGACGTGTGATTTCTTCGATGATGATGCCCAGGATGGAAATGTTACACCAAACATCTAGGCAGCACACATCAATGATGATACTGCACACAGAAAACGTTGTGCAATTGCACATACGATTTACCAACAATAAAGTCTCACACATTTTTTACTTGCTCGCATATATGAAATTTGTATCAAGTACATTCGTACTTGTGTTATGTAATAGTTTGCACCGATTGCTATTTCATACTTATGTTGTGTATGATTGTCCACTTAGCAATTATATTATAACTGTTGTTGTGCAAGAGTTTGCACTGTGTACCAATTCATATTTACGTGTGTTTTGTAAGTTTGCCAATTGCAATTACATTATTACTGTTGTTAGTTAATATTTTGCTATGTCATACTTACTTGTGTTGTGCAAGAGTTTGCATAGCAAATTTTTATTTATTTATAATGTATTTTTGACTTACTTTCACACATACTTTTGTCTACTTGTATAATAAGCTTATATATATTATATTAATGGATACATTTTATTACTGTGTATGCATATCACGTATCACATTTGTGTATTACCTATTTAACTCGATATTTACTTGTTGTGCAAGTCTGGATATTATATCACACAGATGTATAAATATTGGCATAGTATGTTCTTGAATACACCTTATTCTTTGCTCGTATCAGTATTGTAAAAAATGCATAAATGCAAAATGTAGACATTCATATTTTATTGCGTATTACATGTCTGACTGACACATATGGAACATGTATATGGAACAGTAATGTTACGTATATGAACTTGGAGAAAATGTGTTTCATATCCATTATGAATACACATGTGCAATAACATGTATTTCCTGAGACACAAAAAACATTGGTGATTACAAAAAAAGGCATTTGACATAGTGAACAACTGATCATACACATCATAACTTAAATGTAAATGCATGACAACTGTGTAGTATACCTGGTTATAACTGAACATTATAATAACATATATATATATATATATACAACATGTTGAATGTTTGCGAAAAAAATGAATGCCACTGAAACATGTGTACATAAAAATAATCATGTGAAAAAATCTATTTGGCTACTGCAAACAAACCAAGCATTTTACATACTTAACAAATAAACATCAACATAAATGCATGACAACTGTCAAGTACTCCTGGTTATAAATGAAAATTATAACAACATATATATATTATACAACATATTGAATGTTTGTAACAACAATAAATGTCATTGAAAAATGTATACAAAAATTACTCATGTGAACAAAAAATCTACTTGGCCAATGCCAACAAAACAGGCATTTTACATACTTAACAAATGAACATCATAACACAAATGTCAATGCATGACGACTGTCAAGTAATACCTGGTTATAATTGAAATTTATAATAACATACAACATATGGAATGTTTGTAAAAACGAAAAATGTCCCATACAAAGCAATGTTGCACTTTACATCATTGCACGTGTATAAATAAGTGTTACAATGCTAAATTTGTTGTGAAAATAGTTGACCACATTAGCGCCATTATAATGATTTGTTCTGAAAATATATAAGATAAACTAGCTGAAATGCTACAAAACGTCATGTAATCTCAACTACATGTTAAACAATGTGCACGTCTTGTAACTATGCAGATAGTAGAGATCACGCATTTTTGTAAATTACAGCCAAACATTGGGGAACGGCAACTAGGATGTTACGTGCGTATTGTGACACTACCTAAATGTACAATGGCCAGTTGGTAGATGAGAGAAGGGTAAAACATTGTTGCTGGTGCTACAGTAATTTACATCACCCACGTTTGTTACATCAGAACAGCTGCGATTTAATACGTTTTAACGATACACAATTTGTTTATTTACGGGTTTGCATCAGGGGACAAAGTGGATGAGCTCTTGTAAGAAATACGAATAATTGGTGTTCCAATACATAGGTACAAAATAATTACATTTACAAATATTTCCCAAAACATACGGTACAGAAAAATTATTATTTTTCTACGTTGTTAAGGGTGTCCCAAAACATACGGTCATTACGGTAGTCATGCTGAATTACTTAATTCCTTTTATGCAATAACCAATACAAGACCGATGTAGTTTGAGAATTGAAATTGGCCAAAGGATGACGTTTTTTATTGGAAAATGGATTGCTTCTAATGCAGCCACTTTTGGGCATAAAGATAGTAGGAATGTGATATCTAACATGCAAACCAGATGGGAAACTGAGCCCTTGTACAGCCCCATCAAAGTTTCTCAGGCACAAATTCCTACAACATGACGACAATATTACAGACATGCATTTGTCGCTATAGAGGTATAAAACCACTACGAATATAAACCTAAGCAAACAATACAAACATTCCACCACCAACAGACACATGCAATTACAAAATGGTGGGGCCATTCCGCCTATCCTGTATAAACATAAGGAGAAATATACCGTTTGTAAAACAAAAAGCCTGTCGACGCACCAAAACCCAACACATTCAACAATTGGGGATATGTCCCCGTGTCCAAACCGAAATTTGGGAAAGCGTTGCAACATTTTCCAACTTCTTTTTCTACCAACGGTGTACACTAGTTGTTTAACTAAACGTGTCTAGGCAGAAAGGTGGGGAGGAGGGCGGATTTAGAAGTATCAGGAAATACACGACATGATGCACAGCTACCCAACGCAGAAGTGGCGGCTTAACCGTTAATTCAATTCAAAGGTTGGAGCCTAATCCTGCCATGTCGTGATTGACTGAAGGCACTGGGCGGTTTTACTAGGCCAAATACCCTGGGTAGCTGGAAGTAATTATCGTCTCAGCCAGTTAGCTCGATACGTACGCTAGGCTGGTCCTGGCCACTGCATAAATTACAGTATGCGCTCCGTTCATACCTTCATTTATGCAATAACCAACACAAGTCCTATGTAGAGAATTGAAATTGGTCAAAGGATGACGTTTTTTATTGGAAAGTGGATTGCTTCTAATGCAGCCACCTTTGGGCATAAAGATTCCTTTTTTGTTAGCTCTGATAGCAATTTCTCAATCATGTCCAATTTCTCGGCATGATGTCTCTCCCTCTGCAGCCTCGTCTCTTCCAGCTCATAACGAAAAGATTGAGCCATGTCTCGTAGGTGGTCCATTATATTGTCTTTAACAGTTTTCCTCTTTTTGATTGATTTTGGATTCTTTGCTAATGGGGCAATGCTTTGGTCATCCTCGCTTTCGCTTGAAGAGTGTCGATGTGGAACCTGACTGGACTGCACCACTACAGCTGGTACCATATCCACACTCTTGTCAAGGAAGGCAAGTTCTGTAGCGAACTCGTGTCGTCTGTATGATCTACCTGAGTTTTTGATAATATCTTTTACTCTTTTATACGAATTCACCAGTGTCTTCCACCTCCCTCAAAGTTGGTTCGGAGTGAAATCTTAACTGTTTAAGATCATTTCCTCCCGGACACGTGGCCACATTCCATTGTGGCATACAAGTTTTTCGTCATTTTCATCGTACAATGTGGCACGTACTACATCGATGAGCAGGCGTATCGCCGAACTAGTCCACACTGTGCGTGCATGCAAAAGAAATGGCAAAGGTATTATGCAGAGTCACTACACAAGAATATGCCACATACGTTAATAATGTGTATATAGCGTTGCATTAAAAGGTGAAGAGATGAATTAAGCTAGTTATGTATGATTTTACCAATATTTCATATCAGAATTTATTAATTGTCAGCACACCCTTCTAGAAAATGTCATAAGAAAAATAGAAAATAAGCTATATCTTCATAATTAGTGTGTGTGTGTGTGTGTGTGTGTGTGTGTGTGTGTGTGTGTGTGTGTGTGTGTGTGTGTGTGTGTGTGTGTGTGTGTGTGTGTGTGTGTGTGTGTGTGTGTGTGTGTGTGTGTGTGTGTGTGAGCGTGCGCGCGTGTGTGTGTTCATTACCAAAATCTGTACTCGCATTCACACGATGGTAATCGTTGTTCTTCTGATGTTGTGTTGTTTGTCGTTGATGTATGCTGTGTACTTGGTTGACGCCTGATGTTCGCTGATGGTACGATAGGTTGTGATGCAGGTCGTTGCTGTGACAGTGTACTGTTTGTCGTTGATGTATGCTGTGTACTTGGTTGACGCCTGATGTTCGCTGATGGTACGATAGGTTGTGATGCAGGTCGTTGCTGTGACAGTGTGCTGTTTGTCGTAGATGTATGCTGTGTACTTGGTTGACGCCTGATGTTCGCTGATGGTACGATAGGTTGTGATGCAGGTCGTTGCTGTGACAGTGTACTGTTTGTCGTTGATGTATGCTGTGTACTTGATTGACGCCTGATGTTCGCTGATGGTACGATAGGTTGTGATGCAGGTCGTTGCTGTGACAGTGTGCTGTTTGTCGTTGATGTATGCTGTGTACTTGATGGTCGCTGATGGTTCTGTTCTTTGGCGCCGTAATATGCTGCTGCAAACTATATACTTAATTACATGGTATGCAGATCAATCATAAAGTGGAATGAAATACATAGCTCTGATACCAAAGCGAACAATGCCAATTGAGCATCATACACTTATAAATCGAAAACAGAAAAATGCATATATTTATTATGGTAATGGGTGTACAAGCTTAGGACTGCATAGTATTATGTACAGAGAATATCTCAAATAACTGGAAGGTACACAAGGCATCGTGGAAGTACACACGTGTAGTCTTACAAATTAGTAGTGAAAAAAATGCATTCATAATTAATATGTTGTCAGTCACATGCATTAGAACAATATCAATTACTATATGTGTGCATGGTTGACCGAAATTAAAACTGTTTGTGCATAATGCATAAGTGTTGTGGTTTGTGAATAACGCCTAAACACGTGTATCAAGTCGATATGTAATTTTTGTGTTGTATTTATATGTGCATACTTTTATGAAACTTCTCCCTTGATTGTTTCATAAGGAAACAAAACAAAACATACTTTTAGCCATACACTGACAGTGGTACGTATATGATAATTATTATGCTTGTCTGTGGCTACGTAACAGCAGCAGGAAAAAAGAACAACATGCACTGAACAATAATATATTAATCATTATGTGATATTATCTACATATATCGGTTCTGCAAAAATAAATAAAACATTAACAGAAGATACTTTAGTAGTGATGTGATTTACTGTAAAAAAAACTGTCAGTGTCACTATCAAATGCCTGCCTGTCATGTGTTCACAGCAATGTCAAACACCCCAAGGAAAATGCAGCAGCAACACAACGACAAAAACGACAACAGCCCAATGCCTGGTTTAAATTAGTGAGCGATAATACAGAAACACATTTATTTCACTTCGGGGAGTATTCCAATGACACACTGATATGTTTCATTGCATATATTTTACTGATAAAATATAGCTAACTGCGTTGTCAAATACACAAAGCAAACAGAAAATGTTATATTTAATTTCATATATTTTACAAAATACTAGTTTTAGGGCACATTGTTAGTTTTCTCATTGGCGACCATGTTTACGTTTCGTCTGATTATAAGAAAACGTGACCTACAAAATGTCTTGAATTTCCCACCTGCTGTTATTACCATCTCATCGACATGCTGGTAGAGTTTAGTCAAAATCTAATATTTTTAGCTCTCGTAAAATGCCTGTATGTGTGACACCCGTCAATATTTACGAATGGATGCAGGCAGTAACCAGGCTAAAGGTACGTCAACTAGCCAAATTGCTGCCAAATACCATTCAGCTAAAAATACACCATTTTATTGTCAACAGCTTCTACAATCACACCTGGAAATATGACTACTCAAATGCACTTATGTCAAAGCAGGTGAATTTGGTTTAAAAAAAAACTAATTTCTCAAAAACACACTGCACTATTTTCGAAATATAACAGTGTCCTGACCCCTTTACTACACCCTCTGCGTTATATTCCGCCATGTTGAAAGTCATGTGGTCAACACGTGACCGGAATCTCCATGCTTGCAACATGCCCCACGGCCACAGGCGGAGAAATCGGAGCTCTCCGGTCTGTTCTATCACGTGACCTCTCCGCGTCAAATAAAATAGGTCAATAGCAAATCAAACGCCCTTAGAGTTAGCCTCGTGTCGAGTGTAGACGTTCGCAAGTTGCAATTATCGTTGAATTAATACAGTTATACACGGCTACGCCTACGCGTTCTCGTTGCATGTCACCACTACCAAAACAGCTGTAACTGAATGTAGTCTGTGAATAAGTATCTTGTTGCTAACTGTAATACGTACCTGTCAGATCGGGGCGATCTTTTACTTTCTGACCTAACCATGAAAACGACCACCTACAGCCGCCAAACTTCTCCTCACATATCTTACATACATATATAGTGTTCTCTTACATAGACAAACACCGAATTGAATCACGCAACCACGCTATTTATTATGTCGCATCAAAGTGCCGCCAGCTGGATTCCAGTAATTACCGTAAGTGCTTGTATGTACGACACTACATCCCTTTTCCTTTTCACTCACTACAAAACTACAAAGCACGGAACAATGTGCACATCAACAACAGGTAAGAATACAAAGCGCAGCAGTCCGTCTACACTATGGTACACTCTCTGAGATCATACAGCATTACAATTAGTTGACCACGAAATCGTCCTGCCAGGCAGGAGCCTTGCGGTCACGAGTCGATTTGCGCGGTGACGGCTGTGCCGACGCTCGACTGTGCCCTTGATCGTCGCACTGCGGATCAAGCTCCACAGCAATCGGTTCAGATGCGTCCGTCACAACGTGCTGATCACCGGTGTCCTGCAGATAATTCTTCAGATGCGATGCATTCCGCTTGTAGACAGCGCCATCACGTTCGATTACGACTTCGCTGCCGTTTCTTCCAATCACGTCATACGGCTCGCTTTCAAAGTTTGTTGTCAGCTTGTTTTGTCGCGTCTGTTTCAACAAGACTTTTCCTCCGATCTCTATGTCCCTTGGCGATGCTCTGCGTTGCCGATCAGCATAGCGTTTCCCCTTCATCTTAAGCACGCTGTCGTGTCTTCGCACGTGTTTGTCAACCAGAGTTCGTTCAGGATCACTCATTTCAGGTAGTTTGGTGCGCAATGCTCGGCCGAACATGAGCTCTGCGGGTGCCACCCCCGTAGTCGTGTGTGGAGTTACCCGGTACGCCAGAAGGAATTTGTTCAGTTCCCGTCTCCAATTTCCTCCTGTGGCATGCGCAGTTCTGATAGCCTTCAGGATCGTTCGATTTTGTCGTTCCATCTCACCATTGGCCTGGGGCCATAGTGGAGTCGAGTGAAGCTGTTCGATTCCATTCTCCTGCAGATAGCATCTGTATGCATCCGACACAAACTGCGGCCCGTTGTCACTTTTAATTTTTAGCGGAACTCCATGTCTCGCGAACATGTCATCGAGCCGGTCAATGATCACACTTGTTGTTGTCGATTTCATTATTGCAATTTCGAAAAATCTACTGTAGTAATCAACGACTACTAGCACACTTTCTCCTGTTGGGAACGGACCCATGAGATCTACAGCCAAATATTCCCAAGGCCTGTTCGGTAGCGGTGTTGTTATCAACAGTTCTGGACGCGCAGCCGCACCGACAAGTTGGCACTCATGGCATGTTTTGCATATTGCTTCGGCGCTTTTGTCCATTCCCGGCCACCATACTTTTGATCTGAGCCTCTGTTTGGTTTTCACTATCCCTTGATGTCCTTCGTGGGCTAGCATCAACGTCTGCTTCCTCAAGCTGCTGGGCATCACCAACCTCGTACCACGCAGTACGATATTTCCCACGCATGACAGCTCACTTTGTACAGTAATATACTGCTTGTCAATCGGCTGGTTGTTCCAATTTCCAGTCTGAATGCACTTTCGCACAGTAGCCAGTTCCTTGTCTGTCATTGATGCAGTTTCTACATCTCTTGGAAGGAGCGCATTCGGTACAGCATGTCTTGCAACGAAACACACGTACTCTTCTGCAAGGTTTCTTCTCGCCTCTTCGATTTCGACACACCACAATCTCGATAGCGAATCGGCTGCATTTGTCGCGCCTGGTCGATATTTCACAGTAAAGTTGTATGGCTGCAGACGCAATACCCATCTCTCTATCCTCGCACTCGGCGGCTTTGATTTCCGCGAGTAGATTACTTCCAACGGACGATGATCAGTTTCCAGTTCAAACTCCACGCCGTACAGGTACATGTGGTACTTCTCACACGCCCATACGATTCCAAGCGCCTCTTTCTCGGTCTGTGAGTATCTCCTTTCGACATCAGTTAACGATCGACTGGCATAACACACTACTCTGAATGTGTCGTCGTGACATTTCTGGGCCAATATTGCCCCAAGACCGACTGGACTCGCGTCGACAATAAGTTTGGTTGTCGCGTTCTGGTCAAAGTGGGCCAAGACTTCAGCATCTGACATCAGTGCTTTCAGTTTGTTGAACGCTTGTTGTTGCTCTTCATTCCAGATGAATTCTGCACTCTTACGTGTCAACTTCCGCATCGGTTCTGCCACTGTGGCCAGTTGTGGAATGAAGCGACTACAAAAGTTCACGAGTCCTAGGAAGCTGCTAACTTCTGCGGCTGTTTGCGGAGTCTTTGTGTTCTTCACCGCTTTGACGCGCTCCGCCGTTGGCGCGATACCTCTGTTTGATAACAGGTGCCCCATGAATGTGATCTCGCTGACTCCAATCTGACACTTTGTTTTGTTGAGAGTCAGTCCATTCTCTTTCAGGGCTTCCATGACGTTCAGAAGACGTTTGTTATGCTCATCGATAGTTGTCCCATATACGAGTATGTCATCGGATATGTTGTGCACCCCCTCACAGTTCTTCAACACTTGCTGAATCGCATGTTGGTACATCTCGGGTGCTGAACTAATGCCGAACATTAGTCTCTTGTAACGGTAGATGCCTTTGTTTGTCACGAAGGTCGTTATTTCACGCGATTTGGGGTCGAGTTCGATTTGATGATAACCCCATCGCAAGTCGAGTTTGCTGTACATGACTGCGTTATTGACATCGTGCAAGACTTCATCTACCGTCGGAATTGGATGTCGTTCTCTGATGACCGCTTCGTTTGCCATGCGCATGTCAACGCAAAGCCTGATTTCGCCACATGATTTAGGCACAACAACCACCGGGCTGACCCATTTCGTCGGGCCGGTGACCTTCTCAATGATGTCCATTTCCTCGAGTTGATCTAATTTCGACTCAACTTTAGCTATCATTGAGTAAGGAATTCGTCTCAATGGCTGTGCGACTGGGCGAATGTTGTCATCAATATGCAGACTCAGTTGATAGTCCTTCAACTTTCCAAATCTGTCATAGCATTCCGGATACATCTGAATGACGTCATCCGCGACTATCGGTCCCTGTCTACAGACTGCGTTACAGTGATCGAAGTTCAAGATCCCCCTCTCTATTGATGTTTTACACCCCAGGAGTGGTCTACCACTTCCACTGACAACGACGTATTCTTCGACTCCGTTCGTATTGTTCGTTTTTGTTTCAGCTGTGAACGTCCCTATAACATTCAGAGGAGTGTTTCCATACGCAAATACCTCCTTGCCGGATTTGTTACAGGTGCATTTTATTTTGCATTCTTTCAGTGTCTCCCACAGTTCTTGCGAAATAATGTTCACACTGGATCCCGATTCAATGAGCATGTCGATTGATATACCCCCAACATCGACATCGATTGTAGCTTTGCGATTGTCTGTGGACGTGTGGACTGAGAACGTAAACTCATCAGACTCATTTGTTTCTACACAGCGCACGTTCTGGTTTGGTTTACTGTGTTGTGTTGATTTGGTTTTACATATCACAGCAAAGTGTCCCTGCATCCCGCATTTATTACAAGTTTTTCCACGAGTAACATCACAGTTCTTCGCAAAGTGATCAAGTCGACCACACCGATAACATTGCCTTTGTTTATCATCTTTGTTGGGTAGACTGCGTTTTGCGTTCCTTCTACCGTAATGTGCATGTTGTTTCGACTTTATTGAGCACACATCATGGTTTACAGTAGTAGCAGTGCTGGGCTGTATCTGTTCTGCCTGCGAATCGGCTGCCTCCATCGCTCTAGCAATAGACAGCACATCTGACAGCTGAAGATCGTCTTCACGCAACAGGCGTTTCCTCAACTGATGTGATCGACACTTTTCAACAACCTGATCGCGGATGTTATCTTCCTTAGTGTCCCTAAATTCACACGTGTCTGCTAATTTACGTAGCCTGGTCACAAACTGGGTCACGGTTTCACCCACATTCTGATTAGCTTGCCTAAACAGATGTCTCTCAAAGGGAATGTTCTTTTTTGGCATGAAGTACGCATCAAACTTTTCTAGTGCCCCTTCGAAATCGTCACCCGTATCTGTGAATGTGCTAAATATTTCTTGACACTCAGGGCCAATCAAATGCAGAAACAGTGCACGCTTTTGGGCAATGTCAGTTAGGCCGCAGGCGATAATATAGTACTCGAGTTGTTTTTTCCAGATTTGCCAACGTTGGCCAACATTTCTAGGTTCGCTGTTTACGCCGAACGATGCTATCGCCGGTAAACAATTGATCAGTGAAGCCATCCCGTCCTCGTCGCCAAATATAGTGTTCTCTTACATAGACAAACACCGAATTGAATCACGAAACCACGCTATTTATTATGTCGCATCAAAGTGCCGCCAGCTGGATTCCACTAATTACCGTAAGTGCTTGTATGTACGACACTACAACATATACACACACTACGTTCAAAAAGAATTAATTTACATTCCTACAACGATCAAATGTCGCTAAACAAACGTTAAACTCGGATTCTACGGCGGCGACTATCCGGTGATCCGCGGTTACCGTAAAATTGATATTGTGTCGAGCTTCACAGAAATTCCGTACAATGGCGCTATCATTACTGTACGCATGTTCGCGCGCGATATAAATATAATAATAATCGTTAATATATACGGGCGCGTGAGTGTGTGTGCGTGTGGTAGTTACAATAATTTGTTATTGGCATTTTTTCTGTTAAAAAGTAGCTCGATTAATTAAGGCATGATTATTATCATCAGTATGGTTTGCAGGTAATGAAAGTGTTCTACTTAATGTAAAAAACAAAATAGGTCTTACGAATACCCAATAATTGTGTTCCCGTCGGTCAATTCTTTTTCAGTTGATGACCAACGCACGAGTCGGTGCTCCAACCAATTACACAATTTTGGGGGGGCATTCAGACTTAGGATGAATCATAGATATTCGTTTATGTGAACATTTGGTTAAATTGTGGATTTTTCTAAGCTGGGAAAGTCATTTCCGTAATTAGTTAATGTGACAAACTGAACTAAGAAGACGCCAATCTTCATTTCCAGATAGTTTTTTGTGTCAAGATTAAAAGTGCAGATTTGGAACAAATTATGCACAATTTGCTGCCACTCTGTATGTAAAAGGAAACTACTTGTGATACATCAATTGGCGGTGAACACGGCAATTCGTTGTAACTGCCGCGAAATTACGACGATGAATTTTATTGTTTAATCCATTCTTCCCACAATAAAAAACTGCATTATGTAACCATCGTAGTGAATCGCAGGTTGGCCGGTGTCGTGAGAGAATGAACAACTTTCACACAAGTCGTTTCTGGGAAGTAGTGGCCACAGCCGGTGTACCGGTCTGGAAGGAGGTTCCGGTCTGAGAGTAAGTTCCGGTTCCGTTTTGTGTATTGCGCATGCGATTGTACATATCAAAGATTAGCGCCTACTTTCGGCCCGCAGCTGTACGGTCTGGGAGTAAGTTCCGGTCTAAGAATAAGTTAAACACGATGTTTGCTGAAACTATGCGTGACCCAATTATATTATAGTTAACGTTATTTTTGTAATTGTTAGTATAAATAACAAACCCTCATAATTAGCATAACTTGTAATTATTTGCCATTTAAAAAAAAAATGTTGATGTCATTGTCTCAGAGCGTTGTGTATCTCACGACTACGTCACACAGAGCTGCAGTTTTCAGCGCTGTTTATACGCACAGCGGGTTTTGTGATAAACACAAATGACACATATCTCTCTGTATCAGTTTGGCATGTATGAAGATGAAATTGTGTGTGTAATCTAGCAGGCCCATTGCGGGTGGTTCGTAGATTTATATTTGTTTAAATTCGTCAGGGGTGGGGATCCTGGGAGTAACAATTTATAAATGACACATATCTCTGTCAATTTGGCATGTATGAAGCACCGTAGGGGGGGGGGCAAGTAGGTCAGTGGAGTAACGGTCGCTACAGCAAGCGAAAAATGATTAATTTTGTAACTCAGTCGCCGCGAGCGTCGAGCGAGGGTCAAAGGTGATCGGTCACCTGAGGTCACGTTGCTCACCGCAATGTAACTCAGTCGCCGCATACTTCTGGCACGGCGTCAAAGTTGATCGGTCAGCTGAGGTCACGACGCCCATCGCGGGTCGCATTTGGTGTACTGCGCTTGCGCGAGCATGCGCAATACGCAAAACGGAACCGGAACTTACTCTCAGACCGGAACCTCCTTCCAGACCAGTACACCGGAAATGTATCTCTCATTCATTACGTTCACATAGATTTCTCTGTGAAAGTGCATGTATTTGCCTATGTTGCATGTTCGTCAGACGCAAGCAGTTGGAGCACATTTCCTCTAGTTGTTGCTAAGGCGAAATATCAAATGATCTAAATATTGGATCTGATTTATTGGTGAGAAGATTGTCTTTCATTCACATTCGCTTATTGGTATATAAGGCGATGTTTCCGACTCCTGCTTTATATCGATTTTCGGTTCTTTTCGAGGTGGCTTAAGTAAATATGAATCTGCGCGGCTTGCTTTTGAGAAGTTTGGTTATCGCGACGATATCGACCAGGAGGACAGTCACCTGGCTGCAAGCGAATCGCCTGCTTGCAGCAAACCTCAACTGTCCGGCGTGCCACGTGGCATGTTGTTGGGAGGTGACGGCTGCGTTGGCCGATGGCTACGCATGGCGCTGTCCCAACCAGGCATGCTGAACACGCCTTTCCAACCGCGGACGTCGCATCGACAGGGTATGGGTGCTTGGCGGCGTCGACAGAGCTGATCATGGGGCGATTTTCGTAGTTCCGGTTCAACAGAGGGATGCCTCAACGCTGATTCCTATAATCCAGCAGTGGGTTCTGCCTGGTACGACGATCATAACCGACGAGTGGCGTGCATACGGCACCTTACAGCAACTTGGGTACATACATAACTCGATAAACCACAGCCAGCACTACGTGGACCCCAACGATGCGACATTCCACATGAACACCATTGAAGGCGTGTGGACGCAAGTGAAAAGGAAGTTCAAGAGAATGTCGAGAACGAGGAAGACTGGACCGCTGCTTGACACCTACCTCCAAGAGTTTATTTGGCGAAGGCGCTACGGGGATGCAGCATTTCACCACATCGTGAACCACGTCGCCCAACTGTACCCTGTATAGAGGACGAACAGATCGAGAACAAAAACAACGGCTCTTTTAGGAACCAACCAACACTTCCCCAAAAGAGATTGCTACTATGCATATATGGTTATATTGATAAGAAAAGCACTAAGATATTAATAATTATTATTTTAGAATGCGACCAAACCGTTGAAAACTTTGTATTTTTCTATCACTATATTTCCCATCCCATATTAACATTTCATCCAAAAAAATCATTTATTCATTATGCTTAACAAGTAATGAATATCCCCAAATGTATTAATATTATTATTAATACATATCTGATGGCAGCATTATATTTCATTAATTGAATAATAATTCTCTTATGAAAAGAACGTATTGGTATACGTGCACACACACGCGCGCGCTCGAACGGAACACAATTATTGGCTATTCGTAAGACCTATTTTGTTTTTTATATTAAGTAGAAACCTTTCATTACCTGCAAACCATACTGATGATAATAATCATGCCTTAATTAATCAATCTATTTTTTAACTGAAACAATGCCACTAAAAATTATTATAACTACCACACGCACACACACTCACGCGCCCGTATATATTAACGATATATTATTATATTTATATCGCGCGCGAACATGCGTACAGTAATGATAGCGCCATTGCACGGAATTTCTGTGAAGCTCGACACAATATCAATTTTACGGTAACCGCGGAGCACCGGATAGTCGCCGCCGTAGAAGTCGAGTTTTACTTGATTTTGTTTTGCGAAATTTAATCGTTGTAGGAATGTAAAATAATTATTTTTGTAACGTAGTGTGTGTATATGTATGTAAGATATGTGAGGAGAAGTTTGGCGGCTCTAGGTGGTCGTTTTCATGGTTAGGTCAGAAAGTAAAAGATCGCCCAGATCGGTGTCAAATAGCCGTTCATTCTGTTTTTCAACAACACCATTTATTATTGAACGCTACCGATCCATCGTATTTAAACATGTCTTCCCCTCCCGGCCATCCTAATCCATAATCACACTACATAACACCAGCGGGCTATATCAGTCGATCACTAATTAATTACAAACACGACATCCCTCTTTTTCATTGGGATTAGATAGGAAAAGCACGTATCCATGCTATTCCAGGGTAATGTCTCAACTTCGCTGGATATGTTGTCCACATCAATGTTTGCCGGGTGTAAATAAACATTTTAAACAATGATGTGCAATCATTGTTTGTGATCCATTTCACTGATGAATAATTAAACAACTCAAAGGTTCTATAAATACTAACACTCCAACGCTTAACTGGAACCAATTCCAAACAATCTTAAAACATAATGCTGTTCTTAGTATAAATGCACAGTTGTCACACATTCATAGTTCGATGGTAGTTCACAGTATGATCACATGATATAGTCTGCAAGTTCGACGTGGTCTGATCGCTGGTGATGGATGAACATCTCCAGGTATCTGCACCTTTCGAGGAGAACTTGGTATCTCCCCAGCTATGCCAGGGGTAACCTACAAAGATGTGTGTATCAGTTCCAGGTGGGGACACGGACGTCGGTCTTGGCACTTTGTCACCAGCTTCCGTTCTTAGATTTACATCGACATCACCAGATGCTGTCGTATACCTCTTCACATGTGCGCTGTTCTTTGAATATCGAGCCCCTTCGGGTGACTCAATAACCAGATTGTTCCCGGCTTTGTCAACTATCGTGTACGGGGTCGGGTCGAAAGTGGTGGAGAATTTGTTGGCTTTGTCTTGCTTGAATAACACTTCATCACCAATCTCCACGTTATGTATCTTTCCCCACGCCGCTTGTCAGCATGTAGCTTCAACAGGCCTTTCTGTTCCGCGTCTCTATCGCGCACGTCCAAGTCGTCACGGCACTCGAACGTGAAATCGGGCAGTTTTCCCCTGAACATGCGGTTGTAGTTCATCTCAGCAGGGCTCTAGCCAATGGTGCTGTGATTTAGACCACGGTACTTGGCTACGTACTTCCGCGGTTCTTTCTTCCAATCAAGTCCTGCAGCTTCGGCTATGCGCTTCATGATAGATGCATTCTGCCTCTCAACTTCTCCGTTGGCCTGGGCCCACTTTGCGGTCACCCTCAGGTGTTGGATCGCGTAGTGATCGCAATAGTCACCGAATTCGGCTGATCGGAACTATGGTCCGTTATCGGATTTTATGGTCATGGAATATATCGTCACTAGTTGGCACCCATGGGATGCTCTGCAGTACGTATCCACTGCCTTGTCTATGCCGGGTCACCACACCTTGCACCTCAGTGCCTGTTTGGTGCCTACTACACCTAAGTGTCCCTCATGAGCCAGTGCTAGCGCTCGCGGTCGGAGTTTGTGCGGGATCAAAATCCTGGATCCCCTTAGTACCAACTGCCTATCACAAAGTTCACCGGATATGGCTGCGTAGAGTTTATTCGGGCAATCAATTCATTTGCCCGTGTCAATGCATGTGCGGAGGTGTTGTAGCTCGGCGTCCTCGCCTGACGCTCGTTCCACCTCTCTGGTCGTCATCGCCTTGGGAGTTGCATTGATTGCGATGAATCTCACATGCTCCTCTGCTTCGTCGCTGATTTCTGATTGTTGTCCACTGTTCACATTCAGAAGTCTCGAGAACGGATCTGCGATGTTCCTTTTGTCGGGTAGGTGTTTGACTTTGGAGTCATATGGTTGTAGACGTAACACCCATCTCTCGATTCTCGCACAGGGTTTGGACTTTGGGGAATAGATCGCTTCGAGAGGTTTGTGGTCTGTCCATAACTCGAACTCTCGGCCATAAATGTATGGGTGACATTTCTCACAAGCCGAAACAAATCCGAGTGGCCCCTTCTCTGTTTGTGAGTATCGGCGTTCGGTGTTCGACAGGCTGCGGGATTTTTCGATTGCTCCTGGATCAGGACTGCTCCTAATCCGACTGGACTGGCATCTGCTATTACCTTTGTCGGTGCCTTCTTATCAAAGTGTGCCAGCTTCATCGCTTGAGCATGTCGAATGCTTCTATCTGCTCCATCCCGAACACAAATGGAACATCTTTCCGAGTTAATCTTCTCAGTGGATCGCTGATTGTGGCGAGTAGTATACAGATTACACACAGCCTCGCCCCGCCCCTTTTTAGACCTAACTACATGCATAAAAAACGTCCTTATCAAAATCGGGAACCTAGTTATAAAAAAAAGATCAAAGGGTTTTGTGTAACCCGAGTGGAATCGGGAACCTAGTTATAAAAAACGTGATTGATGGCCTGTCACTTTTGAATGACAAAGCGCCATCTAGCGATTAATAACAGCGTCCCTAGTTACGTGATAACGCCATCTAGCGATTAACAGTATATAGATTACACACACCCTCGCCCCGTCCCTTTTTAGACCTAAGTACGTGCATAAAAAACGTCCTTATCAAAATCGGGAACCTAGTTATAAAAAAAAGATCAAAGGGTTTTGTGTAACCCGAGAGAAATCGGGAACCTAGTTATAAAAAACGTGATTGATGGCCTGTCACTTTTGAATGACAAGCGCCCTCTAGTGGTTAATGCAGTGATGGCGTCCCTAGTTACGTGATAACGCCATCTAGTGGTTAATACAGTGATAGCGTCCATAGTTACGTGATAACGCCATCTAGCGATTAATATAATAACAGCGTCCCTAGTTACGATACGGGGATATAGTAGAAACCAATGTGGTTATGTTATAGGTAAAACCAACGTGGTTACGAAGGCACTAAACCCAGTGTGTGCGAGATTAGCCGCTGTACCCTAGATATCGCGGCAGTGGTGAAAGTCGATATGCGGCCGGTCGGCCTAGATACGGGCGGCTGAAAATAGATCTACGGCTAGTACGTTGTTAGCCGGTTTTGTAACGACGTTGAAATAAGCTGGTTGGCGTTGTGGAAACTGCGCTTATGCATGCGTTTAAAAGCTATAATCAGCGGTCGGGTTTTTGAGGTAGCGGAGTGTTTACGCGGTGGAAGAATGGAGGCGGAATGACGGTATGCTTTTATGCTAGCAAAACGAAACGAGTGGGATGCATAATTTAAAAGCTGTAAGCAACGGTAAGAAAGGCTACTTATAGGCAATAGATAACGAGTGAATGCGAACGGTGTAAAGTGTTTGTGTTTATTCATGGAAATCACGACGGTGGCGGGAACTTGTCGGGCTGCTGTCAGACTGTCATTCGGCATCAGTCAACCCCGGCCAGTTGTCTTCCCACGATCCCTGGAGATCGACGGGCGTTGGCGGTCGTACCACGCCGGTAACGCGACAGAGGGGAACAGTCATATCCATGTATGCGCGTGCGTGAGCCAGGTCTGCGTAATGTTTGCTTGAGAGCCTCGTCCCTGCCGTAGCCGAGCGGCGCGTGAGTTGTCCCCGTCAAACTGCCGTTGTAGCATTTGTTGAGCGACCGGCTGGAATTAACGGCAAGTTTTCACACGACATACAGGTTTGTTGTAGAGTGTTGTGTGTAGGCAGGTGTATTTCCTTTCCACGTCGAGGCAGGTGGATTCTGTGAAATAATGCATATGAATAATGAGGAGTTTCCCAAGAACTAAATCACTGTTATTAATATAAAAGTAAATAATAAAGAATAGTTTAATACAAGAATAGCATATAAATAATATAAAAAGTAATTAATATAAAACTTACCGATAGGATAAAAGACGAAATACCGCTGTACTAAATAAAATAAAACTTACCGCTGTTCTTTGCATATGAATAATGGAGGAGAACTAAATCACTGTTATTAATATAAGAGGAGACCTAAATCAATAATTAATCAAGAATAGTAATTAATAAAGAATAGCATATTATTAATATAAAAGTAATTAATAAAGAATATAAAACTTACGGATAGGCTAAAAGACGACCTAACGCTCTACTAAATAAATAAAATAAAATAAAACTTACCGCTGATCTTTCGTGGAAGGTTGCTCAGACGTTGTGCTGGCGGTATCCATGAATGAATGAAAATGAGCAACGACCGTTGCATGCATGCATTATATCCTAAAGTCATTTATGCGTTAAGCGCGCATGCGCAAAAGTGAAGTAAAACATTGAAGGCAAAGAGATCAAAATGGCGATAAACGAACGTTTAAATCATAAAATGAACCGTTGTATACGCTTAGTTAGGGATCAGGCATATTGTGGAGTATTAATAATAGAGAAATTCGATGTGAAAGTCACATTTGACAACGAACGCGCTAACGTGAACGTAGAATTTTTTTCTTGGCAATAACTAGAAACCGGATGGTGACGCAAGCCAGCTGTGGCGCGCGTGACGCTAATGGGGGTAGCTTATCACGATCGGAATGTGAAGCTAGAACAATGCCATTTCAAAAACGATACACGAACTATAAAAGCATGAATTGAAGCGTTGTTTAGGATCAGTGGAGAGTAGGGATCTGTGTAGTGCCATTATATTATAGAAAATCGATGTAAATAACTTTTGTGAACGAAAAGCACTACATGACCGTTCATTTTTTTCTTTCCGAAAGCAAAGACATCCGAGACTAGTCAGTTATGCGTTAGGCGATTAGTAGGATCTGCTTTGTGCTGTAGGGGTGCGTGCGTAGCGATAACGAGTTGGACGTTATCATCGAGGAGGCACTAGGCGTACCACGCATCGAACCGCCGACGTACGAGAGTCTGTACACGGTGTTGCCAACACCGCCGGAAGTGATACAACGTCAAGTCATCGCGACGGGTCGGGGTCAGTTGGCCTTCCGCTATGAGCGGCACGCGATGTCCCCCCTCGCCGAACACCTCAGTGAGATGATTCTGGAGAGGGCGCGCGATCGATGCGGCGCTGTATCTGGTCCAGTTCGTTTCGGACTGGCTGCTAGGCACGGACTGGCGCGACTACATCAACCGCGCTCTGCTGGAGTCGACCGTCCATACGTACATTCAGCGCAGGAGCGGACTCGAATAGAACATTATGCTTGCTTTGTTTGCTATAACATTGGTTAAAAATAAAAGCCGTTGTTTTGAATGTTGTACTATGATGGCGACGCTTAATAAAACGTTGAAAATGTACTTTCCGTTCGACAGTCCCACACAGCTCCCCGAAAGTGCCACACAATTTCCTGACAGTCCCACACAGCTCCTTGACAGTCACACACAGCTCCCCGGCAGTACGTCTAGCTTGTTACATGTTTGCCTTCCGTACATGGTCTAGCTTGTTACACGTCTGCCTTCCATACATGTACTAGCTTTTTTACTTATTTGCTATCCATACATGGTCTAGCTTGTTACATGTTTGCCTTCCATACACGGACTAGCTTGTTACATGTTTACCTTCCATACACGGTCTGGCTTGTTACATGTCTACCTTCCATACATGGTCTAGCTTGTTACATGTCTGCCTTTCATACATGGTCTAGCCTGTTACATGTCTGCCTTCCGTACATGGACTAGCTTGTTACATGTTGGCCTTCCGTACATGGGCTAGCTTGTTACATGTTTGCCTTACGTACATGGACTAGCTTGTTACATGTGTGCCTTCCATACACGAACAAGCTTGTTACATGTTTGCCTTACGTACATGGACTAACTTGTTACATGTTTGCCTTCCATACACGGACTAGCTTGTTACATGTTTGCCTTACATACATGGACTAGCTTGTTACATGTTTGCCTTCCATACATGGTCTAGCTTGTTACAGGTCTGCCTTTCATACATGGTCTAGCTTGATACATGTTTCCCTTCCGTACATGGACTAGCTTGTTACATGTTTACCTTCCATACACGGACTAGCTTGTTACATGTTTACCTTCCATACACGGACTAGCTTGTTACATGTTTGCCTTCCATACACGGACTAGCTTGTTACATGTTTGCCTTCCGTACATGGTCTGGCTTGTTACATGTCTGTCTTCCATACATGGTCTAGCTTGCTACATGTTTCCCTTCCATACATGGTCTAACTTGTGACATGTTTGCCTTCCATACATGGTCTAGCTTGTTACATGTTTGCCTTCCATACACGGACTAGCTTGTTACATATTTGCATTCCATACATGATCTAGCTTGTTACATGTCTACCTTCCATATATGGTCTAGCTTGTTACATGTCTGCCTTCCGTACATGGACTAGGTTCCCTGACAGTCCCACACAGCTTCCGACAGTCACACGCAGTTCCCTGACAGTCCCACACAGCTCCATGACAGTTCCACACAGTTTCCGACAGTCCCACACAGCTTCCCGACAGTCTCATACAGCTTCCGATAGTCCCACACAGCTCCATGACATTTATTTTATTTAGGTCTTATTATTTAGCAATAGACCGGTAAGTTGCCTTTTACACGAGTCCTATTAATTATCTTTATTAATTAATAAGAACCTCATTAGTCATGTTTTGATTTAATTTGGGAACCTCCTCATTAGTCACAGCGATAGAGCGGTAGGTTCTGGCAGTCCCACACAGCTCCATGACAGTCCCACACAGTTTCCGACAGTCCCACACAGCTCCATAACAGTATTACACAGCTTCCTGACAGTCCCACACAGTTTCTGGCAGTCCCACACAGCTCCCCGACAGTCACACGCAGTTCCCTGACAGTCCCACACAGCTCCCTGACAGTCCCACACAGTTTCCGACAGTCCCACACAGCTTCCCGACAGTCTCATACAGCTTCCGACAGTCCCACACAGCTCCATGACATTTATTTTATTTAGGTCTTATTATTTAGCAATAGACCGGTAAGTTGCCTTTTACACGAGTCCTATTAATTATCTTTATTAATTAATAAGAACCTCAATAGTCATGTTTTGATTTAATTCGGGAACCTCCTCATTAGTCACAGCGATAGAGCGGTAGGTTCTGGCAGTCCCACACAGCTCCATGACAGTCCCACACAGTTTCCGACAGTCCCACACAGCTTCCCGACAGTCTCATACAGCTTCCGACAGTCACACGCAGTTCCCTGACAGTCCCACACAGTTACCCGACAGTCACACAAAACTCCCGACAGTCCCACACAGCTCCATGACAGTCCCACGCAGTTCCTGGCAGTCCCACACAGCTTCCCGACAGTCCCACACAGCTCCCTGGCTACATGTCTCCCTTCCATACATGGTCTAACTTGTGACATGTTTGCCTTCCATACATGGTCTAGGTTGTTACATATTTGCCTTCCATACATGAACTAGCTTGTTACATGTATGCCTTCCATATATGGTCTAGCTTGTTACATGTTTGCCTTTCATACATGGTCTAGCCTGTTACATGTCTGCCTTCCGTACATGGACTAGGTTGTTACAGCTCCCTGACAGTCCCACACAGTTCCCTGACAGTCCCACACAGTTACCCGACAGTCACACAAAACTCCTGACAGTCCCACACAGCTCCATAACAGTATAACACAGCTTCCTGACAGTCCCACACAGTTCCTGGCAGTCCCACACAGTTCCATGACAGTCCCACACAGTTCCCCGACAGTCACACACAGCTTCCCGACAGTCCCACACAGCTCCCTGAAAGTATCACACAATTCCCTGACAGTCCCACACAGCTCCCTGACAGTCACACACAGCTCCCCGGCAGTACCACACAATTCCCTGACAGTCCCACACAGCTCTCTGACAGTCCCACACAGCTCCTGACAGTCCCACACAGTTCCCTTACAGTCCCACACAACTCTTGACAGTCAAACACAGCTCCCTGACAGTCTCACACAGCTCCCTGACAGTACCACGCAGTTCCTCGTCAGTCCCATACAGGGGTTCTGTATGTATGTATGTATGTATGTATGTATGTATGTATGTAGGAGCCGTCGCACCACGGCGCCGATACTCGTCTAACTCGTATAACTAACTAACTAACTCGTCTAACTCGTAGGGGGGTGGCGGGGGGTTCTGTATGTATGTATGTATGTAGGTATGTAGGGTAATAAAAACATACAATTGTTTTCAGACTGACAGGAACTGTGTGGGATTGCCAGGAAGATGTGTAATACTGTTATGGAGCTGTGTGGGACTGTCAGGCGGAGCTGTGTGAGACTGTCAGGGAGTTGTGTGGGACTGTCAGGGAGCTGTGTGGGACTGCCAGGGAACGAACTATGTGGTACTGTCAGGGAGCTGTGTGTGACTGTAAGGGAACTGTGTGGGACTGTCAGGAGCTGTGTGTGATGGTGAGGAGCTGTGTGGGACTGTCAGGGAGCTGTGTGGGACTGTTAGGGAATTGTGTGGTACTGCCGGGGAGCTGTGTGTGTGACTGTCAGGGAGCTGTGTGGGACTGCGCGCTTTTACGTGTATAGTAGTTTTTATTACCCTACATACCTACATACATACATACATACAGAACCCCCCGCCACCCCCCTACGAGTTAGACGAGTTAGTTAGTTAGTTAGTTAGTTATACGAGTTAGACGAGTATCGGCGCCGTGGTGCGACGGCTCCTACATACATACATACATACATACATACAGAACCCCTGTATGGGACTGACGAGGAACTGCGTGGTACTGTCAGGGAGCTGTGTGAGACTGTCAGGGAGCTGTGTGGCACTGTCAGTCAGGAGTTTGTGTGTCTGTCGGGTAACTGTGTGGGACTGTCAGGGAGCTGTAACAACCTAGTCCATGTAAGGAAGGCAGACATGTAACAGGCTAGACCATGTATGAAAGGCAAACATGTAACAAACTAGGCCATATATGGAAGGCATACATGTAACAAGCTAGTTCATGTATGGAAGGCAAATATGTAACAACCTAGTCCGTGTATGGAAGGCAAACATGTAACAAGCTAGACCATGTATGGAAGGCAAACATGTCACAAGTTAGACCATGTATGGAAGGGAGACATGTAGCCAGGGAGCTGTGTGGGACTGTCGGGAAGCTGTGTGGGACTGTCGGGAAGTGTGTGGGACTGTCATGGAGCTGTGTGGGACTGCCAGAACCTACCGCTCTATCGCTGTGACTAATGAGGAGGTTCCCAAATTAAATCAAAACATGACTAATGAGGTTCTTATTAATTAATAAAGATAATTAATCGGACTCGTGTAAAAGGCAACTTACCGGTCTATTGCTAAATAATAAGAACTAAATAAAATAAATGTCATGGAGCTGTGTGGGACTGCCAGGAACTGTGTGGTACTGTCGGGGAGCTGTGTGTGACTGTCAGGGAGCTGTGTGGGACTGTCGGGAGTTTTGGGACTATCAGGCGGAGCTGTGTGAGACTGTCAGGGAGTTGTGTGGGACTGTCAGGGAGCTGTGTGGGACTGACAGGGAGCTGTGTGTGACTGTAAGGGAACTGTGTGGGACTGTCAGGGAATTGTGTGGTACTTTCAGGGAGCTGTGTGAGACTGTCGGGGAGCTGTGTGGGACTGACCGGAACTGTGTGGGACTGTCAGGGAATTGTGTGGTAGGGAGCTGTGTGGGACTGTCGGGAAGCTATGTGGGACTGTCGGGAACTGTGTGGGACTGTCATGGAGCTGTGTGGGACTGTCGGGTAACTGTGTAATACTGTTATGGAGCTGTGTGGGACTGTCAGGAGTTTTGTGTGACTGTCGGGTAACTGTGTGGGACTGTCAGGGAACTGCGTGTGACTGTCAGGGAACTGTGTGGGACTGTCATGGAGCTGTGTGGGACTGTCGGGTAACTGTGTAATACTGTTATGGAGCTGTGTGGGACTGTCAGGGGTTTTGTGTGACTGTCGGGTAACTGTGTGGGACTGTCAGGGAACTGCGTGTGACTGTCGGGGAGCTGTGTGGGACTGTCAGGGAGCTGTGTGGGACTGACCGGAACTGTGTGGGACTGTCAGGGAGCTGTGTTTGACTGTCAAGAGTTGTGTGGGACTGTAAGGGAACTGTGTGGGACTGTCAGGAGCTGTGTGGGACTGTCAGAGAGCTGTGTGGGACTGTCAGGGAATTGTGTGGTACTGCCGGGGAGCTGTGTGTGACTGTCAGGGAGCTGTGTGGGACTGTCAGGGAATTGTGTGATACTTTCAGGGAGCTGTGTGGGACTGTCGGGAAGCTGTGTGTGACTGTCGGGGAACTGTGTGGGACTGTCATGGAGCTGTGTGGGACTGCCAGGAACTGTGTGGGACTGTCAGGAAGCTGTGTTATACTGTTATGGAGCTGTGTGGGACTGTCAGGAGTTTTGTGTGACTGTCGGGTAACTGTGTGGGACTGTCAGGGAACTGTGTGGGACTGTCAGGGAGCTGTAACAACCTAGTCCATGTACGGAAGGCAGACATGTAACAGGCTAGACCATGTATGAAAGGCAAACATGTAACAAGCTAGACCATATATGGAAGGCATACATGTAACAAGCTAGTTCATGTATGGAAGGCAAATATGTAACAACCTAGTCCGTGTATGGAAGGCAAACATGTAACAAGCTAGACCATGTATGGAAGGCAAACATGTCACAAGTTAGACCATGTATGGAAGGGAGACATGTAGCCAGGGAGCTGTGTGGGACTGTCGGGAAGCTGTGTGGGACTGCCAGGAACTGCGTGGGACTGTCATGGAGCTGTGTGGGACTGTCGGGAGTTTTGTGTGACTGTCGGGTAACTGTGTGGGACTGTCAGGGAACTGCGTGTGACTGTCGGAAGCTGTATGAGACTGTCAGGAAGCTGTGTGGGACTGTCGGAAACTGTGTGGGACTGTCATGGAGCTGTGTGGGACTGCCAGAACCTACCGCTCTATCGCTGTGACTAATGAGGAGGTTCCCGAATTAAATCAAAACATGACTATTGAGGTTCTTATTAATTAATAAAGATAATTAATAGGACTCGTGTAAAAGGCAACTTACCGGTCTATTGCTAAATAATAAGACCTAAATAAAATAAATGTCATGGAGCTGTGTGGGACTGTCGGAAGCTGTATGAGACTGTCGGGAAGCTGTGTGGGACTGTCGGAAACTGTGTGGGACTGTCAGGGAGCTGTGTGGGACTGTCAGGGAACTGCGTGTGACTGTCGGGGAGCTGTGTGGGACTGCCAGAAACTGTGTGGGACTGTCAGGAAGCTGTGTAATACTGTTATGGAGCTGTGTGGGACTGTCGGAAACTGTGTGGGACTGTCATGGAGCTGTGTGGGACTGCCAGAACCTACCGCTCTATCGCTGTGACTAATGAGGAGGTTCCCAAATTAAATCAAAACATGACTAATGAGGTTCTTATTAATTAATAAAGATAATTAATAGGACTCGTGTAAAAGGCAACTTACCGGTCTATTGCTAAATAATAAGACCTAAATAAAATAAATGTCATGGAGCTGTGTGGGACTGTCGGAAGCTGTATGAGACTGTCGGGAAGCTGTGTGGGACTGTCGGAAACTGTGTGGAACTGTCATGGAGCTGTGTGGGACTGTCAGGGAACTGCGTGTGACTGTCGGAAGCTGTGTGGGACTGTCAGGGAACCTAGTCCATGTACGGAAGGCAGACATGTAACAAGCTAGACCATATATGGAAGGTAGACATGTAACAAGCTAGATCATGTATGGAATGCAAATATGTAACAAGCTAATCCGTGTATGGAAGGCAAACATGTAACAAGCTAGACCATGTATGGAAGGCAAACATGTCACAAGTTAGACCATGTATGGAAGGGAAACATGTAGCAAGCTAGACCATGTATGGAAGACAGACATGTAACAAGCCAGACCATGTACGGAAGGCAAACATGTAACAAGCTAGTCCGTGTATGGAAGGCAAACATGTAACAAGCTAGTCCGTGTATGGAAGGTAAACATGTAACAAGCTAGTCCGTGTATGGAAGGTAAACATGTAACAAGCTAGTCCATGTACGGAAGGGAAACATGTATCAAGCTAGACCATGTATGAAAGGCAAACATGTAACAAGCTAGTCCATGTATGTAAGGCAAACATGTAACAAGCTAGTCCGTGTATGGAAGGCAAACATGTAACAAGTTAGTCCATGTACGTAAGGCAAACATGTAACAAGCTTGTTCGTGTATGGAAGGCACACATGTAACAAGCTAGTCCATGTACGTAAGGCAAACATGTAACAAGCTAGCCCATGTACGGAAGGCCAACATGTAACAAGCTAGTCCATGTACGGAAGGCAGACATGTAACAGGCTAGACCATGTATGAAAGGCAAACATGTAACAAGCTAGACCATGTATGGAAGGTAGACATGTAACAAGCCAGACCGTGTATGGAAGGTAAACATGTAACAAGCTAGTCCGTGTATGGAAGGCAAACATGTAACAAGCTAGACCATGTATGGATAGCAAATAAGTAAAAAAGCTAGTACATGTATGGAAGGCAGACGTGTAACAAGCTAGACCATGTACGGAAGGCAAACATGTAACAAGCTAGACGTACTGCCGGGGAGCTGTGTGTGACTGTCAAGGAGCTGTGTGGGACTGTCAGGAAATTGTGTGGCACTTTCGGGGAGCTGTGTGGGACTGTCGAACGGAAAGTACATTTTCAACGTTTTATTAAGCGTCGCCATCGTAGTACAACATTCAAAACAACGGCTTTTATTTTTAACCAATGTTATAGCAAACAAAGCAAGCATAATGTTCTATTCGAGTCCGCTCCTGCGCTGAATGTACGTATGGACGGTCGACTCCAGCAGAGCGCGGTTGATGTAGTCGCGCCAGTCCGTGCCTAGCAGCCAGTCCGAAACGAACTGGACCAGATACAGCGCCGCATCGATCGCGCGCCCTCTCCAGAATCATCTCACTGAGGTGTTCGGCGAGGGGGGACATCGCGTGCCGCTCATAGCGGAAGGCCAACTGACCCCGACCCGTCGCGATGACTTGACGTTGTATCACTTCCGGCGGTGTTGGCGACACCGTGTACAGACTCTCGTACGTCGGCGGTTCGATGCGTGGTACGCCTAGTGC
The DNA here is from genome assembly GCA_963995525.1 of Escarpia spicata. Taxonomy (NCBI): domain Eukaryota; kingdom Metazoa; phylum Annelida; class Polychaeta; order Sabellida; family Siboglinidae; genus Escarpia; species Escarpia spicata. The sequence continues at coordinate 14,441,693 of OZ023215.1, read as the reverse complement.
CTCCTCGATGATAACGTCCAACTCGTTATCGCTACGCACGCACCCCTACAGCACAAAGCAGATCCTACTAATCGCCTAACGCATAACTGACTAGTCTCGGATGTCTTTGCTTTCGGAAAGAAAAAAATGAACGGTCATGTAGTGCTTTTCGTTCACAAACGTTATTTACATCGATTTTCTATAATATAATGGCACTACACAGATCCCTACTCTCCACTGATCCTAAACAACGCTTCAATTCATGCTTTTATAGTTCGTGTATCGTTTTTGAAATGGCATTGTTCTAGCTTCACATTCCGATCGTGATAAGCAACCCCCATTAGCGTCACGCGCGCCACAGCTGACTTGCGTCACCATCCGGTTTCTAGTTATTGCCAAGAAAAAAATTCTACGTTCACGTTAGCGCGTTCGTTGTCAAATGTGACTTTCACATCGAATTTCTCTATTATTAATACTCCACAATATGCCTGATCCCTAACTAAGCGTATACAACGGCTCATTTTATGATTTAAACGTTCGTTTATCGCCATTTTGATCTCTTTGCCTTCAATGTTTTACTTCACTTTTGCGCATGCGCGCTTAACATTTTCGCGCATGCGCGCTTAACGCATAAATGACTTTAGGATATAATGCATGCATGCAACGGTCGTTGCTCATTTTCATTCATTCATGGCTACCGCCAGCACAACGTCTGAGCAACCTTCCACGAAAGATCAGCGGTAAGTTTTATTTTATTTTATTTATTTAGTAGAGCGTTAGGTCGTCTTTTAGCCTATCCGTAAGTTTTATATTCTTTATTAATTACTTTTATATTAATAATATGCTATTCTTTATTAATTACTATTCTTTATTAATTATTGATTTAGGTCTCCTCTTATATTAATAACAGTGATTTAGTTCTCCTCCATTATTCATATGCAAAGAACAGCGGTAAGTTTTATTTTATTTATTTTATTTAGTACAGCGGTATTTCGTCTTTTATCCTATCGGTAAGTTTTATATTAATTACTTTTTATATTATTTATATGCTATTCTTGTATTAAACTATTCTTTATTATTTACTTTTATATTAATAACAGTGATTTAGTTCTTGGGAAACTCCTCATTATTCATATGCATTATTTCACAGAATCCACCTGCCTCGACGTGGAAAGGAAATACACCTGCCTACACACAACACTCTACAACAAACCTGTATGTCGTGTGAAAACTTGCCGTTAATTCCAGCCGGTCGCTCAACAAATGCTACAACGGCAGTTTGACGGGGACAACTCACGCGCCGCTCGGCTACGGCAGGGACGAGGCTCTCAAGCAAACATTACGCAGACCTGGCTCACGCATGCGCATACATGGATATGACTGTTCCCCTCTGTCGCGTTACCGGCGTGGTACGACCGCCAACGCCCGTCGATCTCCAGGGATCGTGGGAAGACAACTGGCCGGGGTTGACTGATGCCGAATGACAGTCTGACAGCAGCCCGCCAAGTTCCCGCCACCGTCGTGATTTCCATGAATAAACACAAACACTTTACACCGTTCGCATTCACTCGTTATCTATTGCCTATAAGTAGCCTTTCTTACCGTTGCTTACAGCTTTTAAATTATGCATCCCACTCGTTTCGTTTTGCTAGCATAAAAGCATACCGTCATTCCGCCTCCATTCGTCCACCGCGTAAACACGCCGCTACCTCAAAAACCCGACCGCTGATTATAGCTTTTAAACGCATGCATAAGCGCAGTTTCCACAACGCCAACCAGCTTATTTCAACGTCGTTACAAAACCGGCTAACAACGTACTAGCCGTAGATCTATTTTCAGCCGCCCGTATCTAGGCCGACCGGCCGCATATCGACTTTCACCACTGCCGCGATATCTAGGGTACAGCGGCTAATCTCGCACACACTGGGTTTAGTGCCTTCGTAACCACGTTGGTTTTACCTATAACATAACCACATTGGTTTCTACTATATCCCCGTATCGTAACTAGGGACGCTGTTATTATATTAATCGCTAGATGGCGTTATCACGTAACTATGGACGCTATCACTGTATTAACCACTAGATGGCGTTATCACGTAACTAGGGACGCCATCACTGCATTAACCACTAGAGGGCGCTTGTCATTCAAAAGTGACAGGCCATCAATCACGTTTTTTATAACTAGGTTCCCGATTTCTCTCGGGTTACACAAAACCCTTTGATCTTTTTTTTATAACTAGGTTCCCGATTTTGATAAGGACGTTTTTTATGCACGTACTTAGGTCTAAAAAGGGGCGGGGCGAGGGTGTGTGTAATCTATATACTGTTAATCGCTAGATGGCGTTATCACGTAACTAGGGACGCTGTTATTAATCGCTAGATGGCGCTTTGTCATTCAAAAGTGACAGGCCATCAATCACGTTTTTTATAACTAGGTTCCCGATTCCACTCGGGTTACACAAAACCCTTTGATCTTTTTTTTATAACTAGGTTCCCGATTTTGATAAGGACGTTTTTTATGCACGTAGTTAGGTCTAAAAAGGGGCGGGGCGAGGCTGTGTGTAATCTGTATACTACTGTGGCGTGCTCTGGAATGAACCTTGCCCTGTAGTTTACTAGTCCCAAGAAGCTCCTTAGTTCCTGTATGTTCTTGGACTGCCAGGCTTCGACAAAAGCTTTCACGCGTTCATCTGTTGGACTTATGCCTTTGTCTGACACCAGGTAACCGAAGAATTCCAGTTTCGTCAGCCCAATCTTGCATTTTGCCCAGTTCAACGTAAAGTTCACCGCTTTTAGCCTTCCCAGCACCTGACGCAATCACTCGTCGTGTGTCGCCCTGTCTGGCGCATGTATTACGATGTTGTCAGATATGTTCGTGGCTCCTTCGATGCTTGCCAACGCATTTGAGATTTCATGCTGGAAGATTTCGTTCGCTGATTTCACACCAAATAGTAGTCTCTTATATCGATATAATCCAGAGTGCGTAGCGAATGTTGTTACGTCACGAGATTCAGGGTCCAGCTCCAGTTGGTGATAACCCATTTTTAGGTCGAGTTCAGGCCTTGTAATATTTCGTCTACCGTGGGGATTGGGTGACGTTCTCGGATCATGGCCTCATTTGCCCTACGCATGTCGATGCAGAGTCTTATATCACCGTCACGTTTTGGCGCAACTACTGTGGGGTTTACCATGGCGTTGGTCCTACCACTGGTTCAAAGATATCCAACTCAACTGATTGCTTCAGTTTTCCGTTTACACGCTCGCGCAGCTGAAATGGGGTTCTGCGGAGTGGTTACGCCACTGGTGGGACACTGGGATCGACATTAAGTTTTATCTGATTGTTATTTAGTTTTCCCAGGCCAGTGAAAACTTCTGGGAACTCCTGGCGGAATTGTTTTGCATGACTAGACACAGCGGCTACGCCTATGCCTACTTTCAACATTCCAAGTTTCGTTGCCGTCTGTTTACCCAACAATAGCACTCCATAATTTGCCTTTCACCACTACAAATTCCGCCTTTTCTCTGCCTTTGCCAGCTTTGACCTTACATTCGAATGTCCCTTTTATGTCCAGCGGCTCTTCCGAAGCATACGAGTAGTTGCGCTTGTCTCGCGGTGTAGCTTTGGGTGTACATTTGATTTTCTTGGATTTCAGTGTCTCCCATGTATGTTCATCGACAATGTTGGTATGCCCTCCAGAGTCGGTGTGCACATGTAGCTTGACACCACTCACTTCAACTTCGAGCAGGTCGTTATCATTTACACTGTTTATGCCAATCCTGAATGCATATTCATGTCCACCTCTGTCTGATTGCTCGCCAAACGCGTTTTCTTGGCCGTCAGCATTAACAGAGTTGACTTGTTTTGTTCTGCATTGCCTTAAGTGATCTCTCTTATGGCATTTGGTACACTTTTTGTCTCTGGCTGGACAGTTAAGGACCCGGCTGTAGTGTCCTTCTGCTCCACATCGATAGCACGTACCTCTTTTTTGTGCTTGTTCCCTTTTCTAAAGTGCTACTGATTTCGTCACGTCTGCGTCGTCCAGTTTGCTCCAGCTTGCGCGTGGTTAGTTTGCTGACAACCTCGTGTGCGTTCGTGCAAAGGGTTAATCCTTCCCCTTCTGTTGTGTTGTCTCATCTTCCTTCCTTCATTTCGTGAAATGTCTGACGGGCGAATGCGGTGTTAACTCGTGGGACGATATAACTATTCAATGCATTTGCCGCTTTGTCGTACTCGTGCCGCACTCCTGTGTTAGTGAGAGTTACAAAAATGGCCTGCACTTCAGGGCCTGCTACTTGCAATTATAGAGCACGTCTAAGACTACGCTGTCGCACACAAGTCTCTGACGTTGTACTACATCGTGTGCAGCACCATTGTCTGACTGTTCAATTATCAGTCCTTTACCATCTGCGAAAAATTCGAAACTGTTCAGCCATCGGGTCCAACGCCCCAACGTTACCGGCTCCGCAAACCATGTGCGCTCGCGCCGTTCTGTATGTTTACGTTCTATATATATATCTCTCTCTCTCTCTCTCTCTTTCTCCTCCTCTCACTGTAATTATTCAGGACAAATCTGGTTGCACAGTGCTGGATATTTTCAAATATAAGAAACGTTTGCCCATGTTGGCCTTAGGTCATAATAACGTAAACCTCTTAATAGCAACGGGGTTGAAGAATCGTGTGAGAGCCGTAGACATGAGGAAGGGTGAAAATAAAATGACCAGCGCGACGCTGTCCGACTTCAAGAACACTGTAAACTTACTCGCTTGACTGTGACCTCTTCTGATGTCAAAGTCGAGCTAGCGAAGAAGCTGAAGAAGAGCGTCATATGCGTGCCTCATCTTCTTAAATACATCCTTCGTAGTGATCTTAAAGTCCACTGCTGACTATTTTCACTATCGTGATAACAAACAAACTGTTTTACTGCCTTAAACGCAGCCGGCGTCCCCAGTCTATATTATTACATCCACTACTCTTGATTTCTCGTTTAATGGTTCCACCAGCTTAGCTTCAACTTCTGACATTTCAATCAATTCAACCTTAACCCAAACCCCAACACAAACCATCTATCTCGATCGATAGGTCAAACGTGTTTTAAAGATCCAGACACCCCACGCAGTAGGTCTACCATATATTATCTTCAATATAACTTATTCCTTCCATCTCCAATAACTGTAAACATGCTAAACGGGTCCCGTCGATACATATCTCTAGATCTACATCCTTTCCCCTGTCGACACTTCGTCGGTCTTCTCGAGGTTCATTCCGAGACAATGATCCTGCATAAAGGTGTGTGCGTTATCCTGAAACATTTCTTTTCTACTGATCAGAATCATCACCAGAAGTTACATGAGGAATCTCTTAATGTTAAGACGGTGCACGGTTATGATGCCTACCTCTACTCGACATATATCTCCCTCAACTCGCCCCACCGTTTTGTACTTATCTCCACCATTATGACCTATGCCCCTCCTACCTCCATAAAAGTAATACTGTTTTGCATTAGGTCTCGATGGTAGAAAACCTGTTCCTAAATTAATCCCTGCACCAAGTTTAGAGTTGGGATACTTGTGACATACGCAACAAGAAACGCTTCCTCAGGTCGTTCCTACCTTTTTGATTTAACTTTTTATGGTGTTCCCACAGACACCAACTTAGACATGCGAGTGAAATTGTATTAAGAGTTCTAGCATATCAGTTGTTAAAAAACAACAGCAATTCGACTAAACAACATTATATTCTAACTGGACACTAATGAACGATTGTATTCGTCAGTCGAACTTGATATTACCAGAGACCCCCTCTATGCAATCCGCCATTATTAAAATAGGTTAATTGAAAAGTGCACTGTCACGCTGGCAAAGAGATGAGAAAAACAACACTGGTCTGACATATTTATATAGCATGCGATTCAAGAAAGATTTAATTTCATAATAAATTATTATGAGTCATTGACAATAATATAATCCTACATGAACACAACAAACGTGGCAACACCGGTCACGTTATGGGTCAATACAATCAGGAAATGTTTATTTGTCCCAAATACATAAAACAACAAAATAATCGTTATTAAAAACAAAAGACCATACAATACGTTGGAGTCGAACCGACATGGGTAAAAAACAAAGTAGTAAGTATATAATGTATGACGGGGAAATAAAGAATTACGTCATATGAGGGACGGGAGACTCCTACCAAGACTAATTATAGTCGCTGTCGTAAGAGCCACCCTATGAAATACTTTGAACCATTATATAACTTGTATAAACAGATGGAAATCCCTAGTACAATTAGTGAATCATCACTACACAATAAATGTGTATGTATGCCTGTATATTACACACGTACTAAATGTACCAAACAATCGTTTTTAAAATTAAATTAATGATTAGCAAGGAGGTAAAGAATTATTCAATCATGTATTGCATATAGAACAATTATAAATTTCACATTGTACAGTATAAGTATTGGTATGTTGCGAAGCCATATAAACTGTGAGTGGTGTTCTTGTCTTTTATTAAATTAGGTGCGGTATTTATGGTATGTGGCAAGCTATACATGAGGCTTCATTTGACAAATACATGGTGTACCCTGGTTGTGTGGATTTGATCTTGTCCACGTATATAGAAGTTGTAAATAATGTTTTGGACAAATGGTAAGTTTTGCAGGTAGCTTATTGTGTGAAAATTTATGGTATAGTATTTATGTTCAACTTTTAGTAATTTAAGACTTTTGAACAGTGGATCAGCATCAGCATTATATTTACTTAAACTCACTCGGTAATAGAATATGCCGTAATATAGCTCACATCTTCCAACACAAACATTTATATCTACATAAATAATAATAATAATAAGATAACTTCTATTGCGCCTAAATCCTTGGAAACCAAGCTCAGAGGCGCATCAAAACAAAAGGGTTGGTCAATCTCAAAGTCCATAAGTAGTTTTCCAGTTGTCAACAGATGGGTCAAGGCGCTAGGGAGCTAAGGTGGATAAGCAAGGTTGTAAAGATACGTTTTTAAATGACGACGGAATTTTGTAATGCGCGTATGGTAGCAACATTTTAATTTAACATTCATACAAAATTACCTTTATCACTAAAACGAAATACGTACACGTACACCATTGTGTGTAAATACAGATACGAGTCATTCAGTGAATAATTAATAAATTTTACACTGCATTAACGTTCCCACGTGTTTTTTCTAATGCGATACCATTTCCCCTTCTCTTTGTCAATTCGAGATATGTGCTATTTAATGTGTACCGGCGAGTTTTCTAAGGCAAACAATAGCACATCCTGGCTCTGAATCTTCCACCAGCAAACTAGAGCATGTAGCAGATAGAGCAGGTATTACGTAACTGCAAATAAATAATACACATTGTAGCAATGTTGTAATTGTGTTATCTCCGGTGCCAGGCATTACTGTACGAATTACGTTGTCCGTTATATAATAAAAAGGCATGGAAAAGATGCACGATAACGAAGGAATTTCACACATATCCGGGATGCATTATATTTTCACTTTTCACCAGGGAGCATTAATGCAATACGTTCACTAACAACGGGTCTACACCTGTGCCGGCAAGGGTTGGTTATTGAAGGCAGCCAATATATTCTTTGCCGTCATCACGGACATGACGGCCCGCGACTCCTCTGTCGCACTACCAATATGTGGGGTAACGACACAGTTGGGGAGGGTGAGGAGAGGGGAGTCGACGGGAAGAGGTTCTGGAGTGGTCACATCGAGTCCCGCCGCTCGGATGACGCCGTTCTTGAGCGCGTCGACAAGATCATCCTGCACGACCACCACTCCCCGACTAATGTTCACAAAGACGGCGCTGCGCTTCATCTGCGCGAACCTAGCTCGGTTGAACAGGCCAGTCGTCTCTGGGGTGACTGCGCAGCTCACGACGACGAAGTCTGACTCGGCCAGCAGAGTGTCCAGGTCGACGAACTCCGCTGAGACCTCATTCGCGCTGTCCTTCGGCTGCCGGCCCGTGTAGAGCACCCGGGAGATGTTGAACGGACGCAGGCGTTTGGCGATGGCCAGGCCGATCCTACCCAGACCGATGATGCCGACAGTGCTGTTGTGCAGCCCCGGACCACACATCCACAGCGGTGACCACGAGCCCCACTGGCCGTTTTTCACTGCGCTTGCACCTGAAAAAAGTGATCATAATAATAACGGATTTCCATAATGTAAAATAAGTGTAATTCCACCAGTGTTCATTTATTGGAATAAAATAGCCTTGTATATGATTTACAGTTGATTTGTATTGCCAAAATGACAGTGCATTTGTGTGCGTGTCTCAATGTGTGTGTTACCGTGTGCATGTGCCAATTCCCATAATGGTAAAATACGAGTAACTTGATTCTTATAGTATTTCTGCCAAAAATTGACGTGTATGTGCGTGTATATCCTCTATGCATAAATATATTTCCAACTTCTAGCAAGCATTTTCAGAACACATCAAATTTTCATTAGAGAAAAAGAAAACCCTAAAGACAACGTACTCTGTTTACATAACGAACACAATCTTACAACCATTTATGTCAACCAACTGAAATAATCGCCCGACCTTCGAGTATCCTCCTGGAGGTGGCCAAGAGCAGCGCCACAGCGAGCTCAGCCGTCGAGTCAGTGAGGACGCCTGGAGTGTAGCCGACCGCGATGTTCCGCCTCTTGCAGGCATCCATGTCTATGTGGTCGTAGCCGACTGACATCGTTCCGATCACCTTCAAGTTGGGACCTATTGGTGGAACAGTGGACTAGTCAAAACAGAATGGGTGTGAATTTTCTTTGGAAGAAGGTAGTATAGATTACAACAATAATGCCTTGGCGGCATAACATCTACTAAATCAACATTTCCCGCATGCAGTTGTCACTTAAACAAGTCTACGTTATGTTTTGGTGCAAAAAACCTTTGGAACTAGAATGCTAACATAATATAGGCTATACGACGGAATTTCCGTCGGCTGCACTTATTCGGCGTTCGTTTTGAAGGATGCACATGGGCTGCGTCCATCTTTAAAACATAACAGACCTTGTTGCTAGGCAACGGGTCATGTGATGAAAGTCCGACAATATCCAATGTGCGCGAGTCATTGCGTAAGCTTGACGGACTTAGTTGCTAGGCAACAAATCACGCGACGAGCACATCAATTCAAAACAATTATTAAAGGTCCTCAACCAATTCGTTTGCCCATCGCCAATCCGGTTCTTTTAGGTCCAGATGTGTAATGTGTGAATAGTTTAACTATTGCGCACAGTCGGTTTAATAAAAAATGCGTACTTGTTTTTTAATCGTCAAAAAAAAATGTGTCGTTACACCGGGTATAGCTGGCGAAAACCAACTGCGCTGTCGACCTCCTGTGCCATTTCGGTCACGTGCTTTACGCGTGATCGGCATCCCACGCATTCAAAAACAATAACAACATACACGTGCTTTGGTGTATCAAGATGAAGATTCCAAAGTGGTTGTACGAAGGTACGTATTACACTATCGCATTTAGCAACAAGAACGCGTAGCCGCGTATTAATTAAACGAGAATTGCAACTTCCGAACGTCTACACTCGACTCGAGGCTGACTAAGGCTAATCAGCCAGTCATCAGGTCCATGACCATGCCCATGCCCATGGGCATGACATAAGTCCATATCAGCCAGAGATTCAGTCAGTGGCTGTGACAACGAGCATAATTTTTGATATGCATTGTATTTGGTTACGTAGGATTGTGTTACTAAACTATGTTATTACGATAATACATATAAAGCATAGATGACGTGAGGGTGCGAAATGACAAGTAACATTGGTTTGGCAGTAAGCTCCTGTTGATCGTGTAAATAACTTAGTCAGGGAGCATCCGTAATTTCGTGCAACAGAACGTCAAATACGGGATCATAATTATTAAAAGTGTTTTGTGACTCACATTGTGATACTATAACTGCAGAATGTTGTTGATTTGCATTGTAGTTTATACAAAAAATTGAGATTTTGTATATGACAACCATGATGGTGATGATGATTTTATTCAATATAAAAATGTAAACGTGTAAATACATAAAATATAACTACAGCTAGAGTACACCGTATATAAGGATTACACAAGATAATGCTCGCACTTGTTTCCGTTGTGGTCATGGGTGTCCGGCTATAGTTTATGTAATTGGTATCCTTTCAACCGACATATGCCAGCTATTCTTGTGTATTTACCAATATGTGTATATATGCTCATCACAGCAATATAAGAATGCATAATACGTAACTTGAATTATGATGTCGCTAGAGGCCACGCTGCAACCCAAGAATTGGAATGAGAGTAGGCAGAAGAGGAGCTAAGGCAGACACAGGGAGGATGCATAGTCTGCGGGAGGCCCACATTTGATCAATCCAGGTAATTACAAATTTATAACAACCAACTACGTATAAGTTATCAAAAAATGTAATGTGCACATTTACATATATATTTGTTTTCATACACATTTATATTATACCCACAGACATATTAATACACCTTTAAAAGTAGTTAGCATATGACGATGACTCAGAAATAAGTTTATAAAATAAATAATTTATTTTTAAAGATGGTAAACATACATGTTATGAACCTTTGAATATTTGGCGAGTAAAATATACTGTTAGCATCACAATAACACCTCATTTTGTAATTTCCAACATTCACTTTGACTATTCAACTTCAGGCAGAACCTTAAAATGTCAAACATGAATATGTGTAGTAGTTACACATGGCAGACACCGACATGAATTTGTATACTGAAAACAAAACAAAAACTATAAATGCTCTTTACTGATTAGCAGAATTCAAACCAGTCTATAATATTGACTACGATCAGGCATCACTGTAATTAAATTGAACAATTTTTAATTCATGTAATGACAATGAACACCTTGTAGAGAATTTTTTTTTTTTAACCGTTTTGAAAAAGAACATATTCTACTAATGTCTGCATGCTGTATCAACCCACCCCCTCCCTCCTCCGGAACAACCCCGGTAAACACTGACTGTTCGTAAGATATCAACATGTATAGATGCAGCTGTATTAGCACATTTCTTGCTGCCGTTTTTCTTGTGAAATGCTGCATGTCACACATGAAATATTATTTTATACAATGTATTTACTGATTATGAGAATGAACATTCCAAAATTATTTACTCCCAACACTACAATGATACCTGTTTTTGTTTACTGAATATATGCTTTTCTTTACAGGAGACTGGACTAGTGTGCTTAGTACCACTAGTTCTCCAAGTTAATATGGCATACTGGGCAGTTGTATTTGTCCAGGATCTCGGACAAGATTCTACAGTCATCCAGCATGCTGCATATTAATGGTTTGTCATGTGAATGTCCACCGACTGATCCCAACTGTGTCGCGTGTTCCATACGTGACAGATTCCCCATTGCCGATGGGGTGTACACTGGCTTCCAGGTCAGTCAGTTAGCTTAACGGGCAACAACTCTTGACGCTGTGAGACAGGTTCAGTGTCGAGCATTCTTCGGTGAACTACATCGGTTTGGATATCGATGACATCACTATATGTGCTCTCTGTCTTCGATTGTACTGCATACCAGCTTCCTGATATTTTGCTGTACATCCGCATCTACCTATAACGGAGACAAAGTGACAATTAGCATGGCTCTGACATGTAATATATTTTATATGTGATGACACATTTATCAAAAGTCAATAATACACAGTATTTGTATTCAATTCAACCTTAACTTTTACCAGTGTCCATGAAAAAATACATCAATTATCCAGCATTGTTACAGTGGTAGGGTTTCATTGTCTTTGTGTTGCTGATAGTCAGTGGCAGCCAGCTGCATTTTTGCAATGTACACCAGGTACTTGTTATTTACAACACAAGTTTGTGATGAAGTAATGGTATTGAAAGCCTTTTCACATTTTTCAACAACAATCTGTTGATACGCTGACAGCATTATTCTTTTTTATCACTTGTTTATATTTTCAAAAATAATTTACATTACATTTTCACTTCGCATGATGATTATACACCTGTACACATTGTACTTATTATTTTATAAACAACACTTGAGCAAAGTTAGTTCTGATATGGTGTAGTATCCAGTCCTCAGGATTTCTCAAAGGTCTTTACACTTTACTCCCTGGCAGACCTGTTAAATCGAACACCATCTTGACTTATGTGGGAAGCATTCAGCCACACTGAAATTAATATGCGAAGATTATTCGTACACAAATATTGCAGTCTGTAGCCGGTACTCTTCATAAAGCTGAGTAAACCTGAGCAAAGTAGCAAGTAGTGATTGTACATGTAATTCTCAGTCACATGGCGATGACCCTGACTAGTCTAGTCACTACTATTTGCGAGTTGTAAACATACATACCAAGCATTGCATAAACTAAAAAAAATTCGAATTTTATATCATATTGATTTTTGTTAACAAAGAACCATAAATTATTATTCTTTGTTAAAAAAACAATTATGATTCATAACAGCTATTTTTATTTGATATGTACACATTCAACTAAACTGTTCAACTAAACATCTTCCTAAGTAATTTTTTCTCATTGGTTTACATTTTATGGGCATGCGATATTAAAAATGATTACATTATAAACATCAAGTGCAGTGATTTTACCTGTGGATGTACTTTTCATTATTTTGTAGTCAATCTCATCAAATAGTTTCAATAAAATGTTTTTACTTTACATTGTCTTTACTTTAATTCACATCAGACCTGCCTACCCAAAAAACTTCCTGTCAGTAATCCATATTCCCATTGACACTGATTTTCAGGAATATAGGCTTCCTGTCAGTAATTGTTCAGAACCGTGTCGGATATTGTCACCGCGGGGGGGGTGGGGGTAGGGACGGCAAAACCATTACGTTACGCTAGTCATCGACATCGTCTAGACTCTAGTGACTGTATGATAGGCTGTAAATGATAGACTAAACTCAATAAATACACTAACTTAGTCTTAGTACAGTCAGTTGGCCTAACACTACAAGTACAACACTCACTAAATTTTTGAATTACACGTTTCTTTTTGGTTGGCGGTGGCGTCGTTTCGCTGTCAGCCATCATTTCGTGCTTCGTGACTTCGTTTTGTTTGATCGCGGAAATGCGAATTTGTCATTACGCTGTTTCCTATTGGTTAGATTACGACCAGACTCGGCGAATGAAAAACCATGTCACAACATGCTGCATACATATGCTGCCACCTGTTGAATATAGAGGAAGCTAAATTGGAGGAGGACGGAAGTGATTGGCGAACATGGTGACAGTCCGTAATATTTTCATCCCTCGCCGTAATACCGTAATTTGAGGTGACTTTTCGGAATGATTCCGGACAATCCGGAATGGTAGGCATGACTGTCACATGCATTTCTAACAACAATATGCAATTTAACGAGAACACACATTACTGTAAAATCCTCATGCAGACAAACAAAACTATCACATACAGGAATGAATCAAGGAATCGAGTCTGGGGGGCACCAAAACCTCCACTGGCGGCCGAACCAAATGGTGTAGTCTAAATTTTGTCGCTACCATGCTGCCATAACTTCACCCGCTCCACTGGAGTGGTGATATTGGAAGACGCCATAACTTCACCCGCTCCACTGCAGTGGTGATATTGGAAGACGCCATAACTTCAGCTTATTATTATCACCTAAACTGGGGCACATTTCAAACGGTCTGGGAGGACACAGTCGCGTGGGCCCATTATAAAAGATTTGCACACGCCAAATTCTTATGGTCTAGGGGGTACGTGCCATCAGGCCCGCCTAGATCCGCATATGACATACTTGTTTATTGCTTGTATTTATAATTTTGATAACAGGTTTGGTGACAGAGTAACCACATTTGACAACACTCGAGTTCTGAAAATATAGTACATGTATTAATAGTCAGCACTTATTGTTTCTAACAATAATCATTTTAATGTACTTGCAAAAGTTGCATTGCAATGAACGACCACCTGCCAAATGCAACCAATGCCAACGGTGAAAAGCTATCTATCTATATATATATATATATATACATACATGTTATGGTCATTAATTTTCACGGTATTGAGGGGCACTGGTTTTCAGAACATAACAAAAACTTGCAAAGGGGCAATCAAAAAACCTGGCGAAACTACTGGAATATTCTTTTCCTTGTAAATAATTAAAGGGAACAAAAACATCTATTGCTTGAATTCATGTTATATTACATCCTGCTATCTATTTCCACGTCCACCAAGCCAACAAAAATCCGGACATTTTCGAATATGCATATCTTTGGCGCTTTTCGGGATGCCGAGATGTGACGTCACTTATGACACACACTCGCATCAGGCCGACCCTTTCCATGCATTCAGAGCATGTTTACAAGTATAGCTTTTGGGTCGAAACGAGCGTCAGAATGAGTTATTGTGCAATATTCCGACGTAATACAAACACTAGTCATCATAGAGCAACAAGCAGTTATCTTACGGTTCCACATGAATCAAATTTTATTAAAAACAACGAATGCGAATGGGCCTACAAGTCGTCTAGGTTTCGCCGAGCTTGGGCTCGTTTTCCGAATAATTATATCGAATGCATTATCAATGAAAGAGGCGGTGCTTCTGCTCTTTTTTGTGATCACGCAATACCCTTTTGAAAACGCAAATACTGCGATTTTATCCGTTTTTTGCGATCGCGGAATTTCCGTTTGAAAAGGCTAGCTTAACTCCGTTTCAAACGCCAATTCCGCGAATTCTTCCCTATATGTATAAATATTATCTCCCGCATGTGACCGATGAGTATAAAATAATCCCGGATTTTGCGGTAGTCCGTCAGACTACTGCTGACGCCAACTTCGGTAGGCCGACCGATTTTCTGGTAGGCCTCACTAGCCTACTACCATATACGACACAGACATAATATAGTCACTATCATTGACATAGGTATATTCCATAGCGTCGTACTGTTAGCTGATATTAGTCTAGACTATAGTAAACACTAAAACAGGGCCCAGCCAGGCCGCCCATACCGCTATTGCCATTGGCTATGACTAAATTCTAAAAGGTAAACAATCAAATAAATTTAGTACAAGCCACAGTAATATGTATACTCATACATCTAAATATACCTGATTATAGCTGAATAATTCGAAATTACTAACCTGTCTGGAAGAACCTTTGCGAACGCTGCATCTCATATGTTGATGTTGTGACTGACACCACGGCACAGCCAACGGCCCACTGCCACAGTCCACTGTCGCCAAATCCTTTTGTTTACTTTGTTTCGTTCCATAGTCGTTCCCAAATAGAAATACACCCATTTTGTCGTGTCGGTGGCATATATGTTCGTGGACGTCCAGTCATTGCCTAAACTCGGAATTCCATAAGGGGTCAGCACACTGTCGGTTTTCCCATTGGCGACCATGTTAATGTTTTGTGTGATTATAACTTATAAGAAAACGTGACCTATAAAGTTTCTTAAACTTCTCACCTGCTGTTATTATCATCTCATTGACATGCTGGTCGAGTTTAGTCAAAATCTAATATCTCTAGCTCTTGCAAAATGCCTGTATGTATGACACCCGTCAATATTTACAAATGGATGCAGGCATTAATCCGGCTAAAGTGTCAATTAGCCAAATTGCTGCCAGATACCCTTCCGCCTAGTAAAATCTGCTAAAAAGACACAATTTTACTGTCAACAGCTTCTACAATCACATCTAAAAATCTGACTACTTAAATGCACTTATGTCAGAGCAAGTGAATATTGTAGTCATTTCTCAAAAATATACTGCACTTTTTTTCGTCTGTAACCAAGCAGGAAGTCTAACAGTGTCCTAACCCCATAACATCAACAGCGCCAAAGGGTGGGGTCAAAGGTCAATATCGCCCATAATTCGCGTTCACGAGAAGAAAAGTACGCGATTCCATGCAAAGTTCAATGTCCATACTCAGCTAAAATCGAAGCAAAAAAACGGATCCGATTTTTACTAAAAACGAGTTCGCAGTTTTTGTATTAATTAAAAAAACGAACTAATACGTATGCATATGCCATAAACGAACTAGGATATCATTGGGAGTACTTGATTCCTCTGTTTTTGGTTAAATTACTAAGAAACGCGAGGAGCAAAACAATCGAATTGGTCGAGTACCTTGGCTTTACTTTAGGCTTTAGCCTAAGGCTAAGCTTTAAAGCATTTTAGACGTCGTGTGTAAAAACTGCATTGTGTGGCGACAATAAAACCACACACCTGCAGCTTGGAGAAGAGCCTCGTCGATTTGATCGGGCCACACACAAAACAAACCATCAACATCGACTACATTTTTCATGAGCTCGTCTGCGATGATAGCTGGATTGTCCTTCGGCTTCACTGCTTTCTATGACTATGACATCGCAATGCTCCTTCAGTAGCTCTACCGCTACTTGGGGCATTGGGAGGGTGATGTATACCCTCGGACTTCTTGTGCTACGCCTAGTCATAGCCCTAAGGCAAAGCCGATGTACGGCGGCCGAGGCAGAAGACACCCGTGCGAATCGGCATATATAGTTATACAACATGTTCCGTGCTGCTCTCGAGACAATCATCCGAACAAGTATCTGGACACTTGACAAATGTTGACTACTTAACTGTAAACATTCAGAGACTGCATGTAGTCAGTGGTGCTCAGTCGCAGTGGATATTGCTGATTGACATCACCACAGAAACATTGGAATCCCTTGCAAATATTTAGAAAGTATCTGAAATAGTAACAACTACTTCTGGAGTCAAATTGTCAAAACATTGTGCTAAGGTGATAAGCAGTCATTATATGAGATTTATTTACTGTCCAAAAATAATTTCCTAAACTTGAAAGGAATATTATAATTTGATATGATGATCACACAAACATGAAGCTTATATTTCAAATGTATAACAATTATAAAACAAATTATAAAATGTATTGCTTTATGAAATGTATTAAGTAACAAAATGTAACATTTTAAATAAATGTCTACATTATTCAATATTTGACCCACACGAAATTGTGTCATTTCAGTGTACCTTTATTATTGAAGTCTAAAGAAAACATGATTTAATTTCAGAGTAGGCCCCTAGTTTAATTATATTACATTTAAGAAATACTTAACTAAGGCCGCATAAAATAATACCTGGTTTCCTATCAGCACTTGCATTTGCAAATAGGTGCTGCAAAACGTTATTAAAAATATTATTATTAACCTAAATATGTGTACTGCCACATTAAGTAAAAACTATGATTCAAATCAAAGTAAATGAATTTGTCTATGGGTTTGCCAGCTGTCACTTGTAAGATTAGAAATACATTCGGTACATCTACAAGTATATGAGTAATTGGCATAATCCACATTGATAAGTCTGGATTTTGATACCAATGTGAGTGTATTACTGTATAGGTATATTGAGGCAAGGTAGTGATTGAACCATTGGTAGCAATATGTTGGTTTTGGATTATATACAAGAGGAGGTAAGAGCTCTCTGTCTCACTCTGTCTTTCTCGCTCTCACTCCGTATCTCCCTCACTCGTCCCTCCCCCGCACCTCTTTCTCGCTTGCTCTCTCGTTCTCTCTCTCCCTATTGCCCTCTCTCGCTCTTTCACACTATCACCCTCTCTTGCTCCCCATCTCTCTCACTCACTCTTTCGCTCGCACTCTCCTTCTATTGGTCGCTCTCTCACTCCCTATCCCTCTCTCGTCACCCAACCCTCTCTCTCTCTTTCGCTTCTTCACCCTATCTCCCTCTCTCGCTTCTTCACCCTAACTTCCTCTCTCGCTTCTTCACCCTATCTCCGTCTCTCGCTCCCCCTCTCTAACTCTCTCGTTCCCCCTCTCGCTCATCCCTATCTTTCTCTTTCGCTCCCCGTTTCCCTCCTTTTTTTGCTTGCGCTGTCTCTTTCTCTCCCCCTCACAATCTCGATCACTCTCCTTATATCCCTCTCCTCCTACTCTCACTTGCTCTCTTCCTCTGTAATTATTCAGGACAAATGCGCAGCCAGCACAGTGCTGAATATTTCCAATTTGGGATTACCACTACACATCTTAACTTGTTGATTGTTGAGAATAGGAACCATCAGCATATCAAAAAGTGCACCCGTCATTTACTTTTTGACAAAGTTCTGAGAAACCAGGAAATAAATTATTCATAATTTTTATGGTAATCTTATTTTATGTGCACTAATTTTATCTCATTAACAATAGGTCTAGGGAAAGTGGTATATACCTAACTAGCAGATACATTTAATAATTGAGACCACTATGTCTATGCCATGGGCCATGGATTAGTAATGCAAAGTTAATTGTATACTGCACACTGTGTGTGTGTCTAATTAATTCGGGGTCAAATAAACATCTTGTTCTAGTTGTGCGGAAACAACATATGCACACACCTGCAGCGTCGATAACAGCATCGTCGATTTTGTCACTTAACAGACAGAACAAACCATCGACGCCGGCGATATTCTTTAGGAGCTCGTCCCTGGGCACCGGCTGACAGCCGGAGTCCCATTGAGTAAGGTCGCAGTGCTCTTTCAATAGTTCTACGCCCTCCTGTGGGATTTGGCGGGTGACATACACCTTTGGGCGTCCCGTGCTACTCATTTCCCTAAAGATTATGAATGACAATCGTGGAATAGGAAACACCTTGCGAATCGCCGATCTGCACAACACAGTCAACGCCGCTTTTGCAGTAAACCTCCGAGCGAGCATTTTGGCGAATGCTGACTACTTATCTGTAAACATCCGCTAGCTGCATGTAGCCGGTGGCGCTCAGTGGCGTAGTGGAGTGCGTCTATGCAGACAGTCGATACAATCTTCCACTCCAGCCGAATTGTTGTTTTGTTTATTTTAGAAACACAATACTGAACTGTAGACACGTGATTTGTAAGTTATAAAAATAACATATTAACAACATATTTAGTCAGATATAATCAAATCAAATCAATTTATTTTGCAACAGCAACAACATAACAGTATACATACACACACAAAAACAATAAAAACAAATTAAGTTGTGTTGCATGGTGGTCACATGGCATGTTATATGCCGTCTTCTTGTGACCCCATAAACATATATTGCGAAATATATTTACACCTACGTATACGATGATTATCACGAGGTATGGTATATTGTGTATGACAACGGAATGGGGATGCGATGGAGAAAGAAACAAATTATTCTAGAAAATTACTGTTAGAAAACAATGATAAGAAATTTGTGCGGATCCAAACATAGAAATAAAAAATAAACAAATATTTAATTGCACTCTGTATATCTGGGATTTAGGAGATGTACGTGGCTAAGATATTGGTCTAGATATTGATTGGATATTAACAATTTGAATTTTTGTCTGGATTTGACGTTTTGTATCTTATAATCAAGGTTATTCCATATTTTTACAAAATGATGTTTAGGTAATTTAGATGAAAATGTGTTCTGGGCTTCTCTGTATAGAAGAGGTTACATTGTCTAGTAATTATGGTGTTAGTTGCTAGATTCGTTTTTGGTATATAATGTTTGAAGGATTTAGGCAGGGTACTAGGGTGATAGTCATACATAAATAGTGAGACATGCAACCTGTGAATATCAATGATTTTAAGTATATTTTCAGATTTAAAAATAGGATCGGTGTGACTTCTATATCGTTTTTGTTAATTATTCGTATAGCGCGTTTTTGTAAAATTTCAATCTTTCTTATGGTATTTCCATTGCACACCGTAAGTTAAGTGACTTTGAATTAAGGTTTAATAGATACTTTTTAAAGCATTGCGTGGCAAAAAATATTTCATTATATTAATTGCAAAACTTACTTTCGATATTTTAGAACTGATTATGTTGATATGTTTCTCCATATTAAATGTTTATCAATATGTATTCCTAAGAACTTTATCGATTCTTCTTTGTTATCCTTTCTAACATGATTGATAATTTTACTGTTTATTTTAATACAATTTTTTACCTTGTATTTTCTATTCGGTGGACTAAATATACAAAAGTTTGTCTTTTTTATATTTAATGACAATTTATTGGCACAAAGCCAATCGTACAAATGTATTAATTATTGGTTTATGCTGTCAATTAAAGTATCAATATGAGGACCTGATTGGCATACAGTTGTGACATCTGCAAAAGATAATAAATTCAGTGACGTAGATTTAGTTATATCATTTTTTTGAGATGATTGATATTTGTGTATCTCAGTATATTATTTTCGATTTAATAAATAATTTGCAAACCATTTATTGCTTATTCCCGAATTCCATAAGAGTTTAATTTGTACAGTAAAATATCATGGTTTATTGTATCGAATGCCTTTAAAAGGTCCAGAAACACAGCCGATGTAGGGTCTTTTGTTATTTTATCGTTTGCATCTGCAATATCCTTGAGCAGATGCAGTATTGGTTGAATAGTAGAATGTTTTGCACGAAACCCATATTGGTGTTTATACACAATTTTATATTTTCTAAGAACATTATTAAGCTATTGCATACAATTTTTTCCAAATTTTTTGAAATCGCGGGTAGAATTGTATTGGTCACTGTGAACAAAGGACGTCTACAAACTTGCAACAAAGTTATTTGTTTCAAATTAAAACGAAACAAACAGGTTTTTGATAGATATTTTGATAGCGAACGCGCCATATCGGTGACGGTGACGTAAACAACCGTAATATTTCAATTTATGGGACGAAATTGTAAGCAACTGTTCACACTACACTATAGGAAAGTTAACGAACATCTAGTGGTGTTTATACAGTGAATGCGTTGCGTTTTGTTGCACAGTGATGATTTTTTAACATGATGGGACAGAAACCGATTGGCGCGTGAAGTGATTATCGTCTTACGAATATTGTAAGTATTTCACTAAAAACAACTTATTCAACGCTTTGTTTGCATGCCAGTGATGAAATAAGTGGTTCTGATTAATTCATTTCAAAAATTGTTGGTGAAAACTGCATTTTATGATTGCATAGGACAGAAACCGAGTGGTCAAGACTCAAGTATACTGAGAACTACTAATACTACTATTTGTTATGATGTCATATACTGACAGAATATTTGGCGGTAAAAAATAGTTTTATAGTTATTGTAATGTAGGGGCCTATTATTCCGTTTTCGCTCGATAGTGATGTGTTTTTTATCAGTCCTGGAAATCCCTACAACACAAAAGCCACCACAAATCATAATTGCTCACATATTTGGTACTAATTGAGGTACATTACTGATTTCAAGTTTGTCTCTATTGTTTTTGATATCACAAAATCCACTAAAAGTAATACATATTTTCATAGTTTGCAAGAGACCATTACAGGAAAGTAATTTAATACTGTTTTATATTACAAAACACAACTAGGGCGTACTTATATCATAATTATGTTTAATCATTGTAGCTTTGACAACAAGACTGTAATATCAAATATACACGCACGCCCGCACGCCCGCACGCACGCCCG
The DNA here is from genome assembly GCA_963995525.1 of Escarpia spicata. NCBI lineage: Eukaryota > Metazoa > Annelida > Polychaeta > Sabellida > Siboglinidae > Escarpia > Escarpia spicata. The sequence goes on along the minus strand of OZ023215.1, from coordinate 14,420,241 downwards.
CACGCACACATTTAAATTATAATTTCTAAAGAAAATACTTTCAGTTAAGGTAACCGCGGGGGCTTTTTACGAAGTTAACGAGAATATACATTTTAATAAAAAATAAAAAGAAGAAATAAGTCAACAATAAGAAGAAAAAACCACAGAAGATAGGATCAGCACCGAACTACAACGAATAAGATGGAAATTAGTCGGACACGTGCTGAGGAAGAATGACAACAACAAAGCAAAAACACTAGCCATTGACAGGGCGAGATGGCGGAGTTACACAGCAGCCTTGTGGACCACAAGGCCCGAAGAGGATAGGTAAGTAAAGTAGGTAACGCGACGCCGTCTTTTTGTGAAGCTGTTAAAATCGAACGTCGGCGCATCACTGTCCACTTTACAATAAGCATTTTATTTGTGCTATGGTGAGGCATCCACTTGTCAAAAAAGATTATCCTCTTGCTCATGACTTCCGTGGCACTGCTTAGTAATGCATGGCGCAGTGGAAGTAGGGCAAGAGAACGACGGCTTGCATGGTGATGAACTATGGGCCTATCCTTGTGGAGATGTCGTGGTGCTGTTTTGCCCTTATAGCCATCAGTGTTGCATCACACCCCTCGTTTATGTAGGCCCATCAAGAGAATTCTCTCAGGTAGGATAAAAGCCCTCTAGAAAAGCAGACTTGACTTGACTTAGTGACCTTGCCCGGTATCCAGCGTAGAGGTCACATCACATCCTTTATCACCGCCCTTCAGGTGGGGCGGTCAACGGCCATCCGCTCGGCCTCCTCAAGCGTGAGGCCCAGGTAGTCCAGATCCTGCTTGACGCAATCGATCCATCGTCGGCGAGGGCGGCCACGGGATCGTTTCCAGTTATGTGGGTGGGATTTGTACACCAGTGATGCAAGGTAGTTTGATGCCATACGTTGCAGGTGACCGAACCATCGAAGGAGTGGCTGGGCATAGAGTACAGATGCAGGCTGCTGACCAGTGCGTTCCATGATCGTGTTATTTCTGATGTAATGGAACCACTTTATGTTCTCAAAGCGGCGTAGGATCTTCATTACATTTTCTTGACCTGTTGAACGGTCAGTTGCCAGGTCTCGGAGGCATATACATGGATCGAAGTGACGAGAGCATTGGACACCTTTAACTTGGTTCGCCGCGAGATGGAACGTATGCGCCACAGAGCAATAATCGAGCAGATAATCGTTTCATTGCACCCGCTGCTTTGCCGATTCTAACGGCGACCTCGTGGTCGACAGAGCCATCGGCAGACATGATGGAACCCATAATGAGGTAAGTAAACTCATCCACAAAGTTCATGATTTCGCCGTTGATGGTGATGGGGTTGAACAGATCGATGTCTGCGCATATTTCCATCGCTTTCGTTTTGGCCGGATGATGAAAAGACCAACATCACTGGCTATAGAGCAGAGTTCCTTGAGGACGACGACGTATGATATGGTCAATGGTGAGATTAAACAGGTCAGGGGCAACAACACAGCCTTGACGTACACCGGAGCCAATGGAGAAAAGATCTGAGGAATCATTACCGAGGCGGACAGTAGCTTGAACAAACGATATAACTTTGGGGCAGGCCAGTGTTCTGAAGGTGCAACCAGAGGCAATTGCGACCGATACTATCAAAAGCAGCTTTAAAATCAATAAAAGCAATGAAGGCGGTTTGACGAAATTCATATAGCTTTTCGATAGTCTGGCATAGGTAGAATATCTGATCAATCGTGGAACGGCCCGGAACGAAACGAGCCGGCTGGACTCTTCTTATTGACCTAATAGCGTCAATAGAACGATGTAACAAGATGAGTGCGGAACGTTTACCAGGTGCGGTGCGGAACGTTTACCAGATAGAAGTGTTATTCCTCTGTGATTGCTGTATATCAGGCGGCCGCCCTTACGTTTCCAGAATGGCAGGATGATACCACGTCTCCAATCGGCAGGGATTTCTTCATTTATCCAGACACAGTTTATGATATTTTGAAACCATAAAATCATAGAGAATCCACCGGCTTTCAGCATTTCAGCGGTGGCATTGCACATTCATTGCACATTCCAGCCGCACGTTCATTTTTGAGTTTGAAGAGAGCCTTTGACACTTCCTCGACGGTGACAGGTGACTCCGAGATAGGAGGATTGTGGGGTACACTGGCAGAAGTATGAGAGGTGTCATCACATGGGTCCGGTTCCGGCCGAGGCTTGTTGAGGAGATTGTCGAATTGTTCTTTCCAGCGATCGAGTCTTCTTTGTTTGTAAGAATTGAACCGTTTTGATCCTTAATACGATTGATATTTTGTTGTGGAATGTACAACCAGCTGCCATAGTTCTGGATTTCCTGTACACTGTGGCATGGTTGTTGTGAATGGTAGCATTATTGATGCATTTCGCATTGTAATTCCAGTAATTTTGTTGATCCTGTTGGAGAGCGCCTATTCGATACTGTTTCAGTTTTAGGTAGGAGTCAGTGTTGTCGGAGAGTCTGGCTTCACGACACACGCACACTTAAACACATATAATGCTTATTGTAACGTAGACAGTGATGCGCCGACGTTCTAATTTTAACAGCTTCACAAAAAGACGACGTCGCGTTACCTACCTTACTTACCTATCTTCTTTGGGCCTTATGTTAATTTAAATGTGTGTGTGTGGCTTTTGTGTTGTAGGGATTTCCCGGACTGAGAAAAAACACATCACTATCGAGCGAAAACAGGATAATAGATCCCTATATTAGAATAACTACAAAACAATTGTTTACCGCAAAATATTGTGTCAGTATATGACATGATAACAATTAGTAGTATTATTCAGTGTACTGGACCACTCGGTGTTTGCCCGTCGCAATTATAATATGCAGTTTTCACTAACAATTGTTGAAATCGTTCAGCAGGGTATCAACATTATTAGATGCAAGCGCGCTAAAACGGTAAGATATCTCAATGGCATAGTAATTTTGAATATTTGGTTCACAGAGAAGACTAGTTTTATACCGCGGTGGAAGCTGCATTTGGCGGGCGTTTTCAGTTTGAATTTGGCAACAGTAGGCGATGATCCGTGTTGGAGAGTTCGGCACCACGATAAGTACGGCAGTTGTATATCGACGAGAGCCACTTGCGCGATTTATTACGATATAATCGATCATCTTCTTTGTCCTACCATTGTTGCTGTACCACGTGCATTGGTGGATCGCTTTACGCGGGAACCGTTTGAGAAACACGTTTGAAGAAGTCGTTTACCGTTGTCGTTCGTTTCGTCAGGGGGAGATGGGCCGAGTAACATTGCGCCAGAGGTTTCTTGAAGCGGGCGATGTGGAGACAGTCGCATTGAGATCGCCGAGAATGAGTGACGTCATGACGGCCAACAGTTGAGAGTGCTTCATAAAACCTGTCTTTGTCAGCATCGGAGGCCACATTAGTTGGACGGTAGCACACAATGACGGTCAGCTTGCCGTGTCGATGATGCAGACGAGCCTTGAGGAGGCGAGACAAAATGGGCTCCCAATTAATTAGGGCATTATGACTTCTGATTGAAGGCTAGCGGTAGGGCGACACACTGAGAACGGCAGTCAGGACCAGTCCTGGGGAAGGTGTAGCCATCGACTGTTTGCTCATAGTGTGTGTGTGTTTCTGTGAGGGTAGCAAGACTAATGTTGTATTTCTTTAGTTATCTTGATAGGAGAGAGGTTGTGCTTGGAGTGTTGAGAGTGTCAACACATTTCATATAGCTATTCGGGTATGTCTGCGAAGGTAAATTTGTCAATTTTGATGTGACTTGTGTAACCATGGGTGCCTGTACTAGATTGGTTGGACCATATACAAGCTTTTCACCAGATGCCGGGTTAGGGCACCGCTGGCTAAGGTGAGATAAAGTTAGCAGTAAATGGGCGGGTCATCATAGATCAGGTGATGACTTCCAGTGGCACGAACGTCGACGTCTCCCACCACGAAAGCAGAGCATATCAAAATCACGCAAGTAAATAACTGTAAATACGATTCGTTGTGTTTTCTGAAATGCATCACCAATGGGCACATCAGAGGCGCATGGTCCATGGAAGTGAATGCACACAGAAAATGTGAGTGGACCTCGCTGGTCGTCTAAGGCGAGATGCATTTATAAAGATTCAATAGTAGCACATTAATAATATATTATGTCATAGATAATGCAGTGTTGTTTAATTTTGTGCGACATTCAGCAGTATTTATCATATGTTTACGATGAAATAGTGGTCAGCCTTGGTGGATATTCTGCAATATTGTTCAGTCAAAGCTTGTAAGTAGAGCGTTCACGTAGCCAAGGGATGGTTACATTCCGTGTGGCATTGGTATTGTGCAGCGTTGTACGTCGATCTTTTGCAACCTTACTAATAAATCCGAACAAACAATATGTAGCTGGCAACAAAATAGTATATTTCATACAAATACAACCAAACCTGGTAACCCAGCAACGTCCACAATCAAGAAATCAGTTAATTTTTATGTAAAGGTTACATGCTTAAAGTTTTCCCATAAATAATGTTATATAAAATAGAGGAACCTCACTATTAAGATATCCCCGGGACTTGGACAAAGTGACTCGAACAACGAGCAAAGCTAATTTCCTACACTGTGTTCTTACTTAAATAATTTTGGACACTCCTAAAGTGACCATAATTGCAAGGTGGCTGTACTACCGTAAAGCGAGACTCGACTGCTTGTACAAAATGGTGTTACAACAAATGTCGTGACAATTAATTATTTCAAAACACATCAATAAACGATGTTACCTCTACCACCCAATGGTATAAAACACAATAACAAAAAAATTGTATTCACATACTTACATTTGATATTTCTACTGGTTGTGAATATTCAATACTAAAATGTACGCACACATAGTAGTGCTGACGTAACCTTAAACACCAGAGTACTTTGGTAGTATAAATGAAACAAAGATAACAATGTATGTAAATAAAAACTTAAGTAAAATTGTGTAGTTATTTAAAAGGGTATGGGTAAATGCGTAATATCAATAAGTTATTTAAAACTATCCAGTTAAACCGAGTTCATGCTTTTTCCCATGAATGTTAGTTAATTAAATATATTGTTCAGATAAGGTGCTTTAAAAACCTGAATCGACATTAATAATTGTATCATTAACTTAACTAGTTAATTATACTAACATAATTATCTTAACAACAATATATATAAACTTAAATTAAGTAACAAAAGGTCACAAAAATTAATGTAATTAACTAGTCTAGTACCCAACTGAAAATAACAAAGAATGGTTAATTTATCTAGTAAATTAATTGCCCCATGCCTGAAAAAAATGGAATGTAAACATATCTAAATGTTTACACAACAAAGATAACCCATATTTGTAAAACACAACAATTCCACATTATCTTTTAACATTTGTCATTTGGCAAAATCACAACGAAGTTTTGCATATCACATTGCATAGATTTCAAATATATCACCCATATAATCTGAGATATCTGCCTCCCTAGTTTTAGCTCCAAAACAAACTCATTTTCTACTGGCCCAAATTTATCTTGTCATGCAGGTGTCTTCTGTATGCCAGCATGGCGGCGACATCTTTGTATTGTAGCACGTTATCCATAGACATTCTGTCAGTCGTGTGTCCATCGGTGTGTGTCACCGACGCCTCGTCAACCACGTCACCATTTACAACAGTGTCAGACGACGATATGATCCGTAGCAGCTCAAGTGCCCGGTCGAACGAATCGCTCATAGACGGGCAGACTGGGAAGAGTTGAGCATACCAAAGGCTATGTCGAGAGGAAGTCTTGGGAAACAGATCAACCACTGAGAGGGACAACTTTTCCATTGTCGTCGACAGCGGCTGGCCCAGGAATGTGAGAGAACCAACCTCTGACTCGGATTTGGCCTTTGTCTTCAGGTTGTCACCGATGTTAAGAACCATTGTGACATACTCGGTCTCTCTGCCCTCCCGTTTTATTGCGACTGTGTGCAGGAACTTGTCACGAGGTATGACGATGTTTACAGCGTCGAGTGACGCACAGTTACTGATGACACAATGGGTACCGATGTTGACAGCGTTGTTGAAGTCGCAGTACTCTACAACGGCCGTGCCCGCGATGGTCGACGAACGTGGGAGGCGGTTGTGCATCAGGCAGCCATGTATTGCATCACCGACGCCGTCCGCGGGTGGATCTGAGTCGAGGTGGTTGAAGACATTCCTGCCGAAGCCAACATGGCGAGCGAGCACGGTGTCCACACACAGATGGTCGATGTATTCGCTCATCGTGCCGAGGTGGTAGAACTGCGAGGCATTCAGCAGAACTACGTTCAACGGAGTGTCGTGGAGTAGATGGTATATTTGTTGTCGCACTTGCACTAGCTTTGGTTCGACCTTACTGACATTTTTCATGTCCTTTGTGTAGTCGACGGTGGCTTTTGGCCCCAATGCCTGCAAGAAATCGCCGTAGGCGTCAATCTCGCATTCGAGTGGCGCGTTCTGTCGGTAAAACTCGAGCAGTCTATCGGCGACGTCGTGGTCAAAGAAAAAGCAACTGTCGGTGTAGACAGATGGTCGGCCGTCGATGGTCACAATCGCTTGCTGCTCCGTCATCGTCTGCACCGATGGTTTCTGCAAGACGCGAAGACAACACCGAAGTGAGGCCAGTGCAGTCATCGCATTATCATTCTCCTTTAGAACAAACACCCCATGCGTTGTGCCAATCTCCACGCTAGACGGATGAGCCAGGGCGGTAAAACCAGGTTTCTCAAACGTCCAGTCGCCACCGTCACCGAGGTAAAATGCTTCGATGGTGTCGGACGAAGCGTGGAAAATTCCGGGTTTCATGCGCCGTAGCAGAGGCAGGTAGATCGCTAGCTTCACTTCCAACAGCTGGTACATCGGCTTGCCAACGGGTAAAGCTGTAAACACCTTGCCGAGGACGCTGGCACTAGGTAGTCGCTGGCTCTGACCCCCTGCATTCAGGAGAAGGACGCGGTAACTCTTCAGTTTGGAGCCGTACAACTTGTCCAGTTCCTGAAGCACGTGTAAGGTGGAGCCACCGCAACCTAAAAGAGAGAACGTATATTTTTGTCACATATGCGTCTGTAATTACTGTAATTTTACAACTGTAATGCAGAACACAATATTGAACTCTACTGCGTAGGGCTGCTCTTGGTCTGTTTACTGTAGTATCATTGTCAAACTTCAACTATAATTTTGACGAATACAGTAAGTCACTGTTTGCCTACGTCATAATAAAAAATGATCTCTGTCAAGTTGTACCTTACCAAAATGTTTACATAATGTGCATTGCACTACAAGGGTGGCATGATATCTGCCAAATCAACCTTTACCGCATACAGTTCGCGTTACAACAACGTTGCCCTACGTTTTTATCACAAAGAAAAAACATTGAGGACCAGAATTTGAACAAAATATACGACGGATTGTCCAACAGCACATTTCCAGCATCCATTTTGACGGCATGGCAGACCTTGTTGTTAAGCAATGGGTCACCTGATGGACATGTCAATTAATGTATTGACGACATCTTATGCACCCAATGATGGACGAGGCCAATGCAATGCTATATTTCGATGTAACCGTGTCACTTACCTGCTTTAGGCCCGGGTGGGTCAGAAAAGACGAGATAGCGACAGAACTTAGGGATGGTGCCACGGCCAAGCTTCTCCTTCAGCTGAAGTTCATATGCGACCTTTTGACCCTCATCGGCTGCTGTTAGTACCACTACATCCCAGAATGCATCGGGCTTTGGAGCATCTACATCAGATTAGCATTACCATATCAATGTGCTGATGATATCATGCATCCTGCTCATTGCAATCACCAGCAACCTCCTGCTACAGAATAGATTTTTTATATTGGACGTCATCTGCACCAATATGAGTATGCCACAGGGGACCGTTTTTTGTTGCTAATTTTTTTTCTCTGTATATGGCTGGTATATAGTTCATGTTTCGCTCGAGTAGACTAGAATAATGATGGAATGACAATCGCTCTGTAGACTTTCAGTTTTGTTTACAGGCTTATTCCCCTATGATCGCAAACTTTATTTCAGTTAGTCCAGTTATTAAATACACTTTAGTCACCAGATAAATTTGGATGTAAGCTACATTTATTTGTAAATACATGTAGAGAACAAAAAGCATGCCTAACTCTGATCTACAACTGTCTAGCCATCGTAAAATTGTGTCCAAGGGAAATGGCAGATCTTGAAACATACTGTCCCATGCTGAAAAACTGCACTGCCGGTGGTTAGATTTTGCATTCGTCACCATTACATCCAGCCATTCACATGACAAAAGTTGAGTTTGAACTAACTATTGATCTGAATTAGTACCCAAGTTACGCTTACTGTCTCCTATAATTGAGTTGGGTCTAAAAATCCTGATGAGCTGTGCTTCGGATCCTTGATGCAGTCTAGGCGTGGCCGCCAAGATTAAGCAATGGCATTCATGAAACTGTGGGTTCAAGAATTTTGGCAAGCTGAATCTTGAATAGGTGGCCGCTGATTCAAAGGCATTAATTTAGAACACTGAGAAGTATATAATTATTTAATTTAAGCGACAAGACAATATTATGTGATGGCTCATGCCCCTTAACAAGTGGGGAAAAGTAAACAGACAGGGAAACAAAAGCCAACTTTTTGGTGTTATGCTTAAGAGAGTTAAATTCTTAGTTAATACATACTAACCATTTGCAACTACAATCAACATTTTCACATCAGTGGTAAACTCAGAATGCGGTCTCAAAGCTTAAGATTCTAATAAAATGTCGGATATCATGGAGGCTGACATCTTGCAAATGGCATAGTAAACTGACTAATAAGTGCAGTTCTGTGATGTCGGTTATCACGCGCCATGTTCCTAGTTTTGGTGGACAAGTACATGAATATGCTGGTTCATTTATTGGATTCTTGTATTAAATTCAGAAGCCGACTTACACTTTTATGTGCATGAATGAACATTATAATGCCATTCCATGTAACCATGCAATATGCAGATGTAACACTTTTACAGGTTTGGCAACAAAGCAAATTCGGCAATTATTTATGTCATAAACTCCTTTACTGAGTATGGATATTAACATCTCACAATATACTGATGAATATAAAACAACTTACATAATTGAAAGTGCCATTATCAGCTGAGAACATATCATGACAAATACTATCAAACAACTGGTCCCAATATATGTTTATTCAGCATTATAAATTATATTAATACTCCCAATCCATCGACTGGCTAACTGGGAAAAGTAGAAACTCGTGACATCTACCTTTTTATGAAAATGGCACTGTAACTTCACTTCAACAAGGTTTTTCAAGTAAACTGGTATAATATTCTTAATGTTAGTTGCAAATGATTAGTTTGCATTAACACTTTTAAATGCACCCAAACAATTCCCTTTTGTTTCCCTTTAGCCTAGCTTTAAGCAGCAAGTGGCAAAATAAATTAGATCTGTTCCTCTTGCCAAGCCCATCTCGATTTCACCGTTATAACTTGAGTTTTGCCTAACTTTGATACTCCAGTGAGTTAGTTCCATTATTCAACGTTATCCCAGGCATATTTACGTTTAAGAGTGTTGCGTCTTAGCGCACTTTTGAGGTGTAAATAGCGCCCCGATTTGCATCAAGTTGATCAACATTCGCCTCTATATCGCATTTTACGAGCGTGATGTGGTAATGCACGACCGCAGCGGTGCAGACAAGCACAAACAGAGTCGCTATTTGGGCTTCAAAAGTCCGCTAAGCCTAAGTCTAAGACACAATATTTTCGTAATATAAATATTTCTGGGTCTGGGATGATGTTGAACTTGAATGATGGAACTAACGGTCTGACTCTGAGCCTGAGGTATCAAAGTTAGGCAAAACTCAAGTTATAACGGCGAAATCAAGGTGGGTCCGGATTCATCACAAGTGCCCTAAATTGTGTTAGAGGTTTACACCCATTCACAAGTATAGCAAAATAGTGATCACACCCCTTGGCCTGGCGATGTTTATATTATCATCGATTATCGCCCACACCGGGATTTTTAACTAGCGATTGTAATAAAATCAATTAAAAAATCATAGGTAATTTGTACACTTTACACTAAACGCTTAAAGTTGTAATAGTTCGTGTAAGTACCCTTAACATCTTCATAAATTTCGAACAGAGTTTCCGTGGCTTTTGATATGTCTCCGTTCGACGCCCCGAACTCCATAATGTATTGTGTAAGAAACAGACAGGTGGCGCTATGCATATCATTTAACGGAGATTAACCTCAATTATCCGTGGTGAGGCGCCACCATTTGTCTTCTTCTTTCTCTTCATCTTTGTCCCACTTTTTACGTGGGGTCGATGTATGATGATGTCATTCGCCTCCATATCGCTCGGTCGTGCACTTCTTCCCCCGACAGTCCTTTCTCCCTGAGATCTGCCCTCACACTGTCTAACCACCTTCTCTTCGGCCTTCCTCTCCTCCTCTTCCCTTGCACTTTCATTCCCATCGCTCTCCTTCCTACATAATCCTCCTCTCTTCTCATTACGTGTCCATACCATCTCAACTTACTTTCTTGGACTTTCTTTGATATTTCCCCCACTTTCGTTGTCCCTCTGATTCTTTCGTTTCTTATCTTGTCAATCTTTGTGGCTCCGCACATCCATCGTAGCATTCGCATTTCTGCGACATCCAACTTCTTTTCCTGTGTCTTCTTTGCCGCCCATGTCTCCGCCCCGTACATCAGTGCTGGCCTTACCACTGTCCTGTACACTTTTCCCTTGATCTTCACGTTCATTCTTCTGTCACACAGCACTCCAGATACTCTCTTCCAGTTCTTCCACCCGCTCTGCATTCTATGAGTGACTTCCGCATCCAATTCTCCATCATCCGCCAATGTCGATCCTAGATATTTGAATGTCTTCACTTTCTTCACTATCTCGCCCTGTAACCGGATCTCTAGGTCATTGTTTTCGTTGCACCTCAGGTATTCCGTCTTCTTTCTACTAATCTTTAGTCCTCGATCTTCCATTGCACTTCTCCATTCCTCGAGCTTCCTTTCCACCTCCTCTCTTCTGGTACTGCACAGCACAATGTCGTCTGCAAACAGCATACACCAGGGGGGCTGTTCTTTGATGCCCCGGCCCAACACATCCATAATCAAGTCAAACAGGTAAGGACTCAGTGAGGACCCCTGGTGCAGCCCCACTCTAACGGTGATCTTACCTGTCAGTCCTACACTGCTCTTGACTTGCGTCCTTGCGTCTTCATATGTGTCTTTTATAAGGCGTACATACTTTTCAGGCACACCCTGCTCCCGCATACACCTCCAAACCTCCTGTCGTGGCACTCTATCGTATGCCTTCTCTAAATCAATGAAGACCATGCGCAGTTCCTTCTGCATCTCCCGGTGTTTCTCCATCAACTGCCTTGCTGCAAATATGGCGTCCGTTGTTCCTCTGCCCGGCATAAAACCGAACTGCTCCTCACCTATGCTTGTCTCCTCCCTCAGCCTTCTGTCAATTACCCTTTCCCAAACCTTCATGGTGTGCGACATCAACTTGATGCCTCTGTAATTGCCACATTCCTGGATGTCTCCCTTCTCCTTGAAAATAGGCACGATGACACTGTCTCTCCATTCCTCTGGCATTTTCTCTTGTATACGTATATCTTCTGCATCAGATCCCACAGCATATCGACCCCCTCTTCTCCCAAACTCTTCCAGACCTCCACTGGAATTCCGTCTGGTCCCATCGCCTTCCCAGTTTTCATTCTTTTCAGTGCCACTTCTGCTCCCTCCCTGATAATTCCTGGTGTTAAGCCTTCATTTGGCACTCCATCGTCAAAGACTGCCCTCGAGTTCTCTACGTTTAGCAGATTATCGAAATATCCTTTCCACCGATCCTTGATCTTATCCTGTTCCCATAGACCACTCCTTGTCCATCCTTTATCTGTCTTATCTGTGTGAAATCTTTGGTCGATTTGTCGCGAGCCTTTGCTATTCTATATATCTTTCTTTCTCCCTCCGGTGTTCCCAGCTCCCCGTACACCTCGTCCATTGCCTGTGTCTTTGATCTTGCTACTTCTTTCTTTGCTTCTTTGTTTGCCTGCCGATAGCTGTCTCTGTCTTCATGCTTTCCTGATGTTTCCCACTTCTTCTTAGCCTCTTTCTTAGCTCTTATCGCATCCTTCACCTCATCATTCCACCACCATGTCTCCTTGTCCCCAGGGGGTCTCTTTCCTCATCATTCCGCCACCATTTGTCATTCTCGCGAAAACCTATGGCACATAGTTTGCGGCTATTTTTGAAGATGGCATCCTACAACAAATTTGTCTCCATATATTAATTACTGCGTCACATTGAGCAGCAAATTTGGTCATAGGTTTGCGGGATCAAAGATTTCAAACATTTTAATTTTGACCGGGGGGCGCGCGATAGTGTAGTGGTTAGCATACAAAATATGGTATATTTGGTGTAAAAACCTGGCTCTCAACATTGGGGACTGTGTATCCCTCGTGAATCGGAGATCACGTTAATGTCGGTCCCGTCTCAATTTGGGACGTAAAAGAACCACTGAGGACGACAAGCACCCTGGCAGTGACCACTCTCAGTGCCAGCATAGAAAGGTCGGCTTGGCGATAATGTTTTTTTAACGTTGGAACCACAATATAAAGTCTACACAGACTAGTCAGTTAACCCTGCCAAGCGCTGAAAACAACTAGAAACTAAAAAACCGTCATAAGCCCTAGGACCCTAGAATATCTTTAATAATAATAATATTTTTTATTTAATATAGCGCCAGATCCAATTATAAATTGTTCGTGGTGCTTCACAACATGTAGAACCCAGATAGAGGTAGTAATGATGGCTAAATAAACATGCTTTTTCTAAAAAATACAATTCTTATAAAATTAATATTAGTAAAATACAAATAAATACAGTAATTAAATAAATGACTAAAATAATGATTATAACTACAGTTCTATATAGAAATAAAACATTGCAAATTCATTTAATTGAACTAATGTACATGTATATATAAAATAAATATATAAATAGGTTAAATAAAACATAAGAGATATAACACTAATCAATGCACAGACTAAACTATGCCACATTGGACAAGAAAGAGAGTCGAAACAATTAGTCTTTAAGCGTGCCTTGAAAGTAGAGAGACAATCAGACGTTTTAATGTCATTAGGCAAAGTATTCCACAAAGTCGCCGCGGCGACCGTAAATGAACTGTCCCCAGCTTTGACATAGTCCTCAGGATCGCTAACATGTTATTGTTGGCAGAGCGCAGGGCTCTTGTTGGTTTGTATGGGCATACAAGGTCGCATAAATATTTCGGGGCATCGCCATGCACAGCTTTATATGTAAACACTAATAACTTAAAGTCGATTCTGTGTGCTACAGGCAACCAGTGAAGAATGCACAACAGAGGCATGGCGTTGTCACTCCGTGGGCGGCGCAGGATCAACCTAGCAGCAGACTTGTGCGTTCTCTGCAGTCGAGCGATGTTATTAACAGCAGTGCCGTATAGAAGTTAATTGCAGTAATGAAGCCGTGATGTAATAATGGCGTTGACGACACGTTCCTTAGACGTTGTTAGGAGATAACGACTCATCTGGTTGATATGACGCAGGTGAGATTTAACAAGATTGAACAAGATTGCCATCCAGAGAATTAACTCTAGATGGCAGGTGGACAAGGAAGCCCTTTGGCTTATCGAGAGTCCAACCCTTTTATCTACATATATCCAGCCCTTCTGATGTATGTGTCGATTTTATTTTAAAACATATTCACACTACTAGCACCCACACAATCATCAGATAATCTGTTCCATTTATTCACAGTCCTTTGTGAAAATGAGAACTTTCTTAAGTCTAATCTACACTGGTCCTTTACTAATGTAACTTCATGTCATCTAGTCTTTCTATCTTTCTTAATAGAAAGAAAACATATTTCTATCAATATTTTCATAACCATTCAATATTTTAAACACTTCTATCTGATCTCCTCTCAATCTCCTGGTATCTAGTGTTGTTAAACCACATTCTTTTAGGCGTTTTTCATAACTAAGATCCCTCAGTTTTTGTATCATTTTAGTCGCTCTCCTCTGTACTCTTTCTAGCATATCTATGTCCTTCTTGCGGTATGGCCTCCACGCTTGAATACAATATTCCAAATGAGGCCTGACTATTGCTTTGTACAGCGGTATTATTAGTTATTTTTCTTTATATGTATATTTTGCCTAATCAATCCAAGGATTTGATTTCCTTTTGAAGCTGCAATTCCGCACTACTCTGAAACCTTCATATCAGCACTAATGGTTAACCCTAAGTCATTTCTTTTACAGTAGTACTTAGTACAGTTCCCCCCATTGTATATTCTACATATTCGTTCCCATGTCCTGTGTGAAGGCATTTACATTTCCCAAAATTGAACAACAGTTGCCACTTTTCAGACCATTTTATCAACCTGTCAAGATCATCTTGTAAATGCTGTCTATCTCCATCACTTTTAATCCTTCTAAACACTTTTGTATCATCTGCAAATTTCAACACCTTGCTAGCTATATCATCGTCCAAATCGTTTATATATATATATTAAGAATAATATAGGTCCCAGTACTGATCCCTGTGGAACCCCACTCAAAACTGATTTCCAGTTTGAAGCCTCCCCATCAACAACTACCCGTTGTCTTCTGTCAATCAGCCATTTTTCTATCCAGTTAATTATACAATTTCCTATGCCATGGGCCTTTAGTTTAAGCAGTAATCTTTGATGTGGCACTTTGTCGAAAGCTTTTTTAAAATCTAAGTAGATGATATCTACTGGTGATCCATCATCTACCCACTTAGTGATATCTTCCAAAAACATAACATATTTGTTAAGCATGACCTCGCTTTTAGAAACCCATGTTGAGATGGGTTTATCAAGTTATGTTTAACAAGAAAATCCACCATGTGATCTTTAATTAGTCTTTCTAATAATTTACAAATCACTGATGTTAAACTAACTGGTCTATAATTATTTGACTTGTTTCTCGAACCTTTTTTAAATAACGGTATAATGTTTGCTTCTTTCCATTCTAAAGGAACCACCCCCTCTTCTAATGACAAGTTGAAAACTTTTGCAAGCAGTATGCTAATTTGTTCTACAATTTCCAATATCGATCCATAACGACACCAAGGTTACGAACACGTCTTGAGGCAGTAATCGTAACATCTCCTACGCGTATCACACTCCCGTCAATAACCACACGCTGGGTACGGCCCTGCAGATAGGATTGCAGTCAGCCAAGCGCCTTGCCAACAATGCCGTAACGCAACCGAAGCCGCTGGATCATTATCTTGTGATTGATTGTGTCAAAGGCCGCACTAAAGTCAATAAGAACTAGTGTCGTGCCTTGTCTATTGTCTATAGTGGCTTTCGTGGCATTTGTTACACACAATAGTGCGGTTTCAGTTGAATGATTCTTCCGGTAGGCTGATTGGAAACATCCTCCATTCGCTGATCGGAAATATGAGAGATGATCCTTCGCACAATAACTTTCTCTATGACTTTTGACAGATGGCTTAGGTTACTAACTGGACGGTAGTTGTTGAGTATATCCTTGTTGACTGATTGTTTCTTGAGCAATGGCTGGGCAACTGCGTGCTTAAGCAGCACAGGCATGACTGCCTCCTCGAGTTAGGCGTTTACGATATGTGTGATGATAGGCACCAAACTTTCCATGTTGTCATTTAGTTGCGTAGTTAGTAGTGGATCAAGTGAGCATGTCTTATCCGTAGTGCCAAGAATATTAATGATTTCGGCTGTAGTTGTTGGCTCGAACACTTGAATTGGGTCAGTAAAACAAGGTGACTCGTCATCTGTCGGGTCAACGGCAAGTTAATAAGTAATTCCTCGATCTTTTCTTTGAAGAAACGTGAGAATGTATCAAAACCTTCCTTCACTGAGCAGAATTCAGGAAGTTGCATTTTGTGTACGTCGAGTGATCTCAGAATGCGAAACATGTTCTTGTTATTAGCGTTCTGTAATTGTCCGCGGTAATATTCGGTTTTCTTACTGGCTATCATTGTAGTGCAGTCGTCGCGAGCGGCGACGTATAATTGACGGTGTATCTCGAGTTTCGTTCTTCTCCACAGATTCTCACATGTTCGCCTCTTCTCTCTTGCTTCGTCGACCTCAGCGTCATACCACGGATGCGGCGTGTTGGTCTTGGCGTGTAGCGCCAAGGGGCGTGCTTGTCTAAGCAGTCAGTGACGCAGGTGTTGTAGTCCGCTGCTAAGACCTCCGCTTGCTGACCGTCAGCGTGGGCACACATGCCAGAACACGCAGAAGTAACGTCATCATTGAACGCTGCAGCATCCGTGTTGCGGAAGTTGCGCTTAGCAACAACTGAAGTTTCAGATGACGGTTTCAACACATTTAATGCCAGTTCTATGCCACAGTGGAATCTGGATAAACAACAACAGAAGCTACTAAGTTATCGCTGTCATGACTTATCACCAGGTCCAATGTATGTCCTGTTTTATGAGTCGGCGAATGGACGTGTTGCAGCAAATTGTAGACATCAAGCAGATTGCGAAGCGGTTCTGACTTAGTTACATCATCAAAATGAGTATTGAAGTCTCCAGCAATGACGGTAGGTATAACGGAAACAGATGTGTCTGTAAATAAGCATTCAAGTTCAGCATGAAATTCAGACGAAGTTCCAGATGCCTTACTTGAAGCAGGCGGATGGTAGATGACACACATGTTGAACGATATAGAATGGGCTGCAGAGAACTGCACACGGAGAAGTTCAATGGTATTCAAATGGAGAGTAGGAAGAATTTTCGTTGTAAATGTGTCGCGTTGCAAGATTGCAACACCGCCACCACCACGAGAAGATCGTGCCACGTGCTGGAAGAGGAACCCGGGAGGGGTCACTTCAGCAATAACAACTTCGTCACCGGTCTTCCTTAACCACGTCTCGGTTATCGCTAAGATGTCGCATTTGTGTTCAACAACGTATTCGTTGATTTCAAGAGCTTTATTGAACACGAAACGAGCATTCAATAATGCCACATTGACGTATGGCGTATCGTGTGACTTAACAGGGGCGGCTCTTGGAGTTACGAGATTCGCACTGACACCGCGTTGCCGACATACAGTTCGTGAAGGATCTTCAAAACGGCTAGTAATCCGCGTTCGGATCGCGCGCTGTTTGCGCGTGCCCCCACGTCTGCCACGCAGAGTTGGACGCGCCGTGGACAGTCCTAGACGTCTGATCAATGAATACACTGTGTCAGGTAATTGCGGAGTGACACCCCTGGTGGCAGGACGGAAAGCCCGAAAGACGTTCTGTAGGCACATCGCCGCCAACGGTAGAACAATGCCTTGCAGTTTACCAAATTAGGTCATTCACGGGCGTTGTCGGTCTAAAGACCTGTAGTCCACCAGCTTCGTCAGCGACACGGTTAGCTGACGACATTAAAACATTTCAAGATTGTAGACAACGTACACTACCCTGTTATATAAAAAAGTTCACCAAGACAGTCATTGCAGCTTCACGAGTAAATAGTGAAGTTATGATCGTTCAATTCTTGGTAAACAGGCAGAAAACATGTTAATAACACGAGCACAATTGGGCTTGCTGCCTGTCAGACATAACGATAACGTTATGCCTAACAGCATAACGAGCGGAACGAGCATTCAGTAATGATCAAGTGATCAAAGCTGGATAACCTGCTATGCGCCGGCTCTCTTTGTCTAAACATGTCATACTAAGCAAGGAACTGAACACATGCAACTAGGCAACGCTGCACCATTGGTAAATTAAAGACGAGACCGGTTCAAGTGGAAATTAATAATTGTTTCAATTAAAGTTGTATTTTCACTAACCACAAACAGCAGAGCAACTCTCATCTCTGCTGCGTCCAGTTGGTGTGAAATGGCAATACAAAGTTACCAATTTGAGATTCACTGGAATAAAAAAAATGGGCTACACTATCAAACATAGATGACTACATTGGTGTGTTTGAGTATATGCGGCAGATGTCCGGTAACTACCTCCCAAATACCACCAACAATGGCGATTAACTTACTATTTCTTAAACTTTTTTTGTGCTAGGACCAACATATTGTTCGACCTTTAACAAAACTGTTGTTCTCAAAAACACACTTCAATCAGCTATTTAAAAAGAAAGCCATTGGGATAATGACATTGGGGGTAGTTCAAGTTTAGCTACTGCATGTTCTGACCCTGTCGGAGATTAAAGGTCAAACAGACCTCAAAACGTGGACGAGGGGCAACAGTTTTTAATCTATTGCGTGCGTGCGCCGACCTTGCTACACATCCCGGGGTCAGACTGACATTTTACGCGGACGTGAAACATTAGGAA
This sequence comes from Escarpia spicata, assembly GCA_963995525.1. NCBI lineage: Eukaryota > Metazoa > Annelida > Polychaeta > Sabellida > Siboglinidae > Escarpia > Escarpia spicata. The sequence continues at coordinate 14,401,861 of OZ023215.1, read as the reverse complement.
CCAACACAATTTGATCATTGACAGTGGCACCAATGTATTGAAACACATTAAATGCAGTAGACGATGTGACGGGCATCAGAGGCCACTTAAAATAACATTAAATGTACCCGAGGACCAGTATCGAGGCCAGCCACACCTCGGACATTCGGGGAAAAGAAGACAACAAAAGTATTGCCAATAGGCGACGTCGAAAAATTCATAATCACTTCCGAAACGTATTAATTATTCGTTGTTAAAAGCCAGGTTAGCGAAGTGTAGTATATATATATATATATATATATAAAACTGAGCGTCATAAATCTTACCGCGTTCGTCCTATTTCAGTAAACGTCTTTATAGATGGACGTCGATTTATATCTTATATACAGTTGTAGTTTAAAGAAATCCCACTCAAACTTAGAGTCAGACATTTGGTGAACAACGACGGTACCCTCGATATTAATGTATAGCGATGTACCGACTTTATGCCACGTTTTTTGTCATGTACGAATACATCAAAACAACAAGGATTGGAAATAAATGTTTGTCTGGAAAAAACTCTTTGTGGCAACCGTACAATGATTTTACCATCACGATTGAACAACTTTGCCACCCTGAGCGTAACTCCAGACGGCATGTAGACAATGAAGCCTTTGGCGTGTCGAGAGTCCAACTGGTTTTATCTATATGAAATATGCCCTTTTCAATTTGTTGATTTTGTCTTAACGCAGACCTAATCACACTACTAGCATTTATGCTATCAGTAGTTAACATATTCCATTAATTTACAGCTCTCTGCATTAACGAGTAGGCCCTACGTTTTGAAATCTAATCTGTGCTGTTCCTCTGCTAACTTACTTAGTAAATTCTCGAGTTCCTCTATACAATACTTATATAAATTTAATATTTTCTTAACAATTATCTTAAAAAACTGTCTCCTGGTATTTAGGGTTGTCAATGTCAAATTACATGTTTTGTAACTTTCTAACGTTCCTCAGTTCTTGAATAAGTTTAGTTGCCCGCCTTTGTACTCTCTCTAGCCCGTCTTACGATATGACTACAATGCATTTACACTATACAGTATTCGAAACGAGACCTAACTATTACTTTGAACAGACATTAGGCTTATATTTAGGTTTTACCGTGCGTGCGTTCGTACGTGCGTGCGTGCGTGTGTGCGTGCATACGTGCGAATACGTACGTACGTCCGCATGCATGTATCACGGCATGCCTCTTTTTCCGACAAAAAAATAATACCAAACACTACCCCCTCGACCGATCAAATGTCCAATACTACCCCTCTAGACCAAAAAAATATCCAACGGTACCCTGACGACATCATAAAATTGTTTTGGGCTAAAAAGCGCACCCTACAAAATGAACCATGCATCGGGCCTGTCATTTACGTTGAAATAATGTGTGACCGGAAATTTTCACGAGCCGCATTAGTCAGTTAAATATCGAAAGCCAGACGCACATAGCAATGGATACGAGTGATTAACTGACTAAGGTGTTGCGTGGCCGCAGGCATTAAACAGTTGATTTATTGCGTTTAGTGTTTCCCAATATGGTTAAATGCGGCAGTCTGGAAAAACCCATCAACTGACATATGTGGAGGTTTAAGTCAGCAATTCTTCACGCCTTTCAACATCCCAGTCTCCTACTGCTGGTCTCATTGGACCAATCAACAATTATTCTTGTTTTATAATTGTTGTCTGAAATATGTATCTTTCCCTCCCTCCCTCCCTCCCTCCCTCCCTCCCTCCCTCCCTCCCTCCCTCCCTCCCTCCCTCCCTCCCTCCCTCCCTCCCTCCCTCCCTCCCTCCCTCCCTCCCTCCCTCCCTCCCTCCCTCCCTCCCTCCCTCCCTCCCTCCCTCCCTTGCAGATCGGACATTGCAACTCGGATGACGGGTCGAGGGGGAGTTGCAAGTTGTTCGGAAGCTCTATTGTGAGGCTACCATAATAAACTTGAAACTAGTAATTTGCACCACATTGGTGTACTTTGTACAGATACGCATTTATGTGGAAACAGTTTATGCAGGTCAGGGTGACCGGAAACTTTAACGAGCCCCATTAATCAGTCAAAGATTGAAAGCCAAGACGCACAGAGCATTCAATACGAGTGATTAACCGGCTAAGATGTTGCGTCGCCGCAGTAACACATACAGCTGACATGGTGATTTACTATGCTTGGAAGTTTCCCACTAAGGTTAAATGTGGTTCTATAGAAAAACCAAAAATTGACATTTACGTGAAGGTTAAATTAGTCATCAAACACCTCCCATGTCAACTGAGGCGTGTCATTGCTGTGTATATAAAGCACGACCGAAACGCTGTAGGACAACCAGCACTTGCGGTTGACATCGTTCAGTGTCGTCGAATCTGAGACAAGATGGCGGGCATGATGTGGTTGCGATGCGTCATTGTGACTCTGATCGTATTAGTTACTGTGATGACGTCAGGTAACCGATTTATTTTTATTTCAATATGGGTTGAATCTTATCTGTGTCACAGGAAACGAGACATATTTTTATTGGCACATAATTATACTAATTATTCTAAGATTTACTTACATATGCATTACAATTATTACGTCTTCATGTGTCGTCTCAGTAACGATATTATAATTCCTTTCATTAGACTATTATTGCATTCGTCTTTGTAATGTTACAGTTCAAAGTAAATGCAGCAGCACCGGCCCAAACTGCGTGAGATCTTGCGCAAACCGACCGAACGGCGACTACCAGTCTTGCGACGGATGTGACGTTTACGTTACGTGTAGTAACGGCATAGCCTACAACAACCGACCATGTCCGTCTAAGGTTGTGTGGAACGACAACATCAAGGCGTGCGACTGGACGTCACCAACGTGTGTTTGCCTGAGTAAGTATTCATAAAAGTCATACGATATTAACAACAATTGTATTAATTTACATTACAATTAATTATAAATGCTTTGAATAATATTAAATTATCTGCCATGTAAACATGAACGTCAATTGATTATAATACATATTCCTGAAAGTGTCAACAATTCTAATCAGTTGTTCCCATTTTGAGCAGTCATCCCTCCTACAAAGGCACTTTGGCCGTATGAGAAGGGTGACCGCTCTACAGAGTTTTTTGTAAAATTATAAACCAGTTAAAGCAACGTAAGTAATCTGACCGCTGTAGGCGGGTGGCCATTGGTGAAGGGATCCACTCAAGATGGGGACTTATGTGTATGATAGTAACAAGGAATGGCAAGCAAAACAAAGTAACTAGTTCTAATTGTTTTATAGCAGGCTCTCCAGGAGGTCCGGTGATAAACGGTCAGTGGTCTGAGTGGGACACTTGGTCATCGTGCTCGGCCACGTGTGAAGGAGGCACGCAGCAACGCGTCCGAAGTTGTGATGATCCGACGCCACAAAATGGCGGTTCTGAGTGCGTCGGGATGTCCAGTGAGAGTCGGTCGTGTAGCCAGTGGGCGTGTCCAGGTGTGTACTACCGTGTTATTATTGTCGTCGTCGGTCGTCGGTCGTCGTCGATTGTCTACTGTCATTGTCGGTCGTCTTCGGTTGCCGTCGGTTGTTGTCGCCGTTGTAGGTCGTAGTCCGTCTTCGCCGGTCGTCGTTTGTCATCAGCGGTTGTCGTCGTCGTAGTCGTCGACTTTATTGTCATATTTACCAACGTAATTATTGTTGATGCTAACTCACTATCACTTGCCATAGGCGGATCCAGTACTTTTATAATGGGTCAACGCGACCGTCCCTTCCTAGACCCTTGGACATTTCTACCCGTTCCTGTTACAATAAGCTGAAGTAATGCCTTCGCGGCGGCTAAAATGTTTCAACAGCACCACCACCCCCCCCCCCCGCCCCATCCCCTCTTCCGTTGTCACAAGTCCAGCCGAGGGCGAGAAGCAGAAGTTACGGCGGCGCGGCACCATTTGGTTCGGCCGCCAGTGGAGATTTGTGTGCTCCCTAAACTACCCTCTCTGAATCCGCCCCTGCTTGCTGTATTATTGTTCAAAACATCTAAACAAATATGTTCTAATTAGGCAATTTCTTGGTCTATCGTAAACACCTCATACAACGTGTTTTTTTTATTGTAGATTGTTCCCGTACCTGTCCAAAAGGGGGCGTTCTCGTTGACTGTTCTGTGTGCCAGTGCACCGGTGATGTCATACAAGGTAGAGTGACAGACAGACAGACGTCGTTGGCGCTGGCAGGTGTCAACATCTACACGGTCGGGAGAGAATGGTCAGCGGCAGCTGTGAGTGACCGGGACGGGCGGTTCATGTTGTCCGGCGTCTGCGTCTCTGGTCTGAAGCTGACCGCAAGAAAAGACGGATATGAGAGCGCGACACAAGAATTCGTTGTCAATGCTGGTAGCAGTGTCAGTGTGATCATGTACAAACTAGGTGAGTACGTCGTTGGTGTGGTCATGTACAAACTAGGTGAGTACGTCGTTGGTGTGGTCATGTACAAACTAGGCGAGTACGTCGTCAGTGCGGTCATGTACAAACTAGGTGAGTACGTCGTTGGTGTGGTCATGTACAAACTAGGTGAGTACGTCGTCAGTGTGGTCATGTACACACTAGGTGAGTACGTCGTCAGTGTGGTCATGTACAAACTAGGCGAGTACGTCGTCAGTGCTGACAGCAGTATTTTCTTTACTTACTTGATATTTGACATTATTTGCTCCAGTAGGTCAATTTGTCATGTGAAGTTTTATTCAGTAAATTATGTTTTATTATATATTTGATGGGGCACGTTGATTCAACGAAAAACTATATCTTCGAATTGGACGTATGGCTTTTTAAAGGGCGTTATTTAATTACGCACTATACCGCATGTACTGTGCGCTGATTTGTTTTGTTTTTATTGTCCTGTAATATGATTAGAGAAAATAGTTGTTTTAATGTTGTTTTCTCATGTATGACCGATAGCAAATTAAAGTTAAATGCAGACAAAACTGAATTCCTCATCATTGGTACTCCAATGCAGCGAGGTAAACTTAATGCCTTTTTTAACATGCATCCTGAGTCAAAATATCACACCAGCAGCATCAGTACGGAATCTAGGAGTGACCTTTGATTGCGACTTCAATTTCAGACAACACATATCCCAAACGTGCCGTTGCTGTTTCTATCATATCCGTGATCTTCGCCGCATTCGCCGACATATGTCGCTTTCTGTCGCTAAGACTATCGCAACAGCTCTTGTTAGCAGCAGATTAGATTATTGCAATTCCCTCCTTCATAATATTGCTATCAAGGATATTGCTAAACTACAACGCGTCCAAAATTGTTTAGCAAGGGTAGTCACACAATCTCCTCGATTCTCCCGCTCAGTGCCACTTCTAAAATCACTGCATTGGCTCCCCGTGCGATATCGCATTATGTTTAAGATCTGCACAATCACCTACCAAGCCCTTTCATCCAAACAACCTAGTTATTTACACTCAATGCTCACACCAGCTAGACAAGCCATACAACTTCGGTCGTCTAGTTCGAAGTTGCTATCTGTTCCCAGAGTTAAGACAAAGGCTGGAACTCGAGCTTTTTCAGTTGCCGCGCCAACTATATGGAATTCGCTTCCCGTTAATGTTAAATCAGCAGAAAATATCGTTACATTTCGTCGTCACCTCAAATCCTATATTTTCAATATCGCCTAGCTTCCTAGCACATCCATCCATTTGTTGACGACTTTCGCCTAGAACACGACTACGAGAATGCTTAATCCTTTGGTTTTGGTGCGCCACTGAGCTCGGACTGTCTGAGGATATTGGCGCGTAAGAAGTTATTTATTATTATTATTATTAATCTGAAGCGTAGCGAACTTAAGCAGTTATCTGAAAAAATCACGTTGTGGTATTTGTGAACTTGAATTGCAGAGAAACCGACGTTCTCACTAGAGCCACGGAGCACGGCAGGGTTTGTAGGCGGGAAGGTTCGCTTCAGTTGCCAGGCAACGGCTGAACCTGACGTTACACAGTATGACTGGTAGGTGGCGTGTTAACTTTATTTTTGGTGTTGAGCTGTTGTTTTTAAAGGATTGTATAGAACTAGTATCACTTTTATGCAATTGTGTCTGTTGTGTTCGCAGGACTGTTTTCAAGGGAGCATGACATTGTTTCTATATCTCGCAGACATACATAGTTATAATGCGCGTATACAAAAGCACGCACGCACGCATGCACGACCATACACACACATACACATACAAACACATATGCACACACAAAGTGACACACACACACACTCACATCCAAACACACCCACAGACGCATATACTCACGCGCGCGCGCACGCACACACCCCTCTTGTAAAATTTACCCACTCGCAATAAAAACCGGGACAAGTCTCGAAGTCGAAATGCTTACTTGTAGCATTAACACAACTTATTACATTTTTGTTTTAGTTGTTGCCATACTGATATTGTAAGTACCATTTCTCACCAGGTTTAAAGACAGGTACGAACGCATGCACACACACTTCTAGCAAAATATGCTCACTCGGTACAGAAACCTAAACAATCCAGATCGGGACAAAAGCGAATACTCATTCTCAAGGAAAATGTCGAAATACTTACTTATATTGTATCATTAACATACTTTGCTAAATTATTGTTGTTATTGTCTACATGAACAGTGTCACTAATAGCGTGTGTACAATTTATCACCAGGTTTAAAGACGGCCTCAACATACGTAGTGACGTGGTCGGTGACTCTGGAAACAGTGGCTCCATCTATGAGATCGTGAGTGTGAAGGCCGATGACGTAGGCCAGTACGCGTGCAGGGCCGTCTCTCTCGGCGGCAAGATCTTCTCTCGTCACGTCTCTCTTGTCGTCAAAGGTAATCGACGATCGTTTAACACGAGCTTTTTTTATTAAAAACAAACAAGATATGTAAATAATTTGACTGAATCGCCGTATTAATCTTGGGTGGTGTTTGACTTGTTGGTATATGTTTTACTTAATTTCTGCTGACACCTGTGACTATGACATGTGCGAAGCTACGTGGTCAGTGGCGGATTAACCAATAAGCACAATAGATACGTGCCTAGGCTCCACGAAGGCAAGTGGCCCTTGAAAACACCCAACAATATTTTTTGGTAGATTAAATATTCTCGATAACCAGCTAGCAAAACATGATTTGGTGAGCGATGACTACAGCGCAAATTTCATTCGTACTTCATTTGCCCAATGAGTTTAGCTAGCTCGGAATAATCCTGATGTAGGCCCTGTATGTTGGAATAATCCTGATGTACGCCCTGCATGTTGGAGTAATCCTGATGTAGGCCCTGTATATTGGAATAATCCTGATGTAGGCCCTGTATGTTGGAGTAATCCTAACGAAGGCCCTGTAAGTTGGAATAATCCTGATGTAGGCCCTGTATGTTGGTATAATCCTGATGTAGGCCCTGTATGTTGGAGTAATCCTGATGTACGCCCTGTATGTTGGAATAATCCTGATGTAGGCACTGTATGTTGGAATACTCCTGATGTAGGCCCTATATGTTGGAATAATCCTGATTGAGATTTTATAACATAACTAACAATAAAGGAGAAACATCTTCAACATCACTTCTCCCCCAATTTTAAGGTTTTGGACCCCCTTAGACTACCTCTGGATCCGCTCCTGGGTCTACCTAGAACCCACGAAAGTGCCGCGTGCCTAGGGCCCACGAATGTCTTAATCCGCGTCGGTACATGATAAAAACAATGATATGTTAAGCATCCGTATCTCTGCACATGAAGACAGCAGATACAGTTTCGAGCACAACATCAGTCTGATTTAAGTCAACAATAATTAATTCAAGTCGACGGCATTACTTACCATGACTGACCATGCAGAGTTCATGTGGTATTATCATTACGCAATACACCATACCTGTTAGAGAGTATTTATGACTTTCTTCGCGATCCAGATCGTGCCACGCGATCGGTTCGACTGTTGGTCATTCAAACCAACAGCGCGCCGCAATCAGATCGGAGTTGTGAGATCGTCGCATGAACACTCTCTATTACTAAATATACGCGATAACTGGCATACGAGAAGTCATCTTGCAATGTTCAACCGATTTCTACAGGTGTCTTTTGTGGGAACTTACATGACGTAAAGTCTAGATCTACATATAATTATTATATAGTTGTAGGCGCTATCTTCTGTGCACAACAGTTTGTTGTTTTTGTTACATAACACGTCACCTATCTCCTGTTTGTTGCTATTTCCAGACGCCAGCGCAACAGACTCATGTGATCAACCTCCACTAGATCTTACCATTACTCTTCCGCCGACTTGTAAGGTGACTTTAGATGGCACCGTGGTCACGTCGGTTAACGTCGGTCGGTGTAACAACATGCCATGCGTGACGCGAACGTCTTCGGATTCGGGAAGTTTGTGCTGCGTGCCGAGCAGCACGCGTCAAATGCAGGTCGAGTGCGACGGCTTCAGCTACGAGGTCAACCAGGTGGTGTCTTGTGAATGCGCTCAGTGCGAGGACAACAAGAACGTGCTTGTGACCGGCAGAGCGAGTAGCGGAGGCGGAGACGTCACCGACGTCTACGTTCTCTATGACGACGTCACCTATGATGTTACGGACAGTCAGTTCCATTTCGAGGCAACACCTCAGGCTGGGGTCGTTGTCTTCCAGCTGAAGTCGAGTACCTTTATGCCTCGGTTGGTGACGCTGGATGTCAACGAGGGGGTGGCTCAGATATACGTCGAAGTTTCTCTCGTCTCCAGGCCGAGTCCAAATGTCGTCAATGTGGCATTTGGCGCGGAGCTGGAGGTAGTCACTCCAGGGATGTCGTCAGCTGTTTCCGTCACCATCCCGCCGCACTCCTTCCAGGACAAAAATGGCGATCCTGTGTCTGGCAAAGTGAACGTGTTCTTGTCAATCTCCGACCCGCGACTACCCAACGGTCTAGACTCGGCGCCAGGACAGTTCACCTTCCAGGACTCGGAGGGCGAGACGCGACTTCTGAAGACGTTTGGCGTCGTCACTTTCCTGGCAGAAGACACGAACGGCAACGAGGTATATCTGAGTGGCAAGGCGACCATGACGTTGAACACACAAGCGATGGGAATGAACGTTGGAGAGACAGTGTTTCTTTGGACTATTGACGGGACAACCGGAAATTGGCAGAAGACAGCAGAATTGACACCGGGAAGTCGTCGACGACGTCGAAGACAAGCCAGTATGGTCGAGACGTTAACGGGGGAGACCGAAGTACCACCGAGCAGACCATTCATAAACTGTGATGCTTCTATCCCGAGAATAACTGTCTGCTCCGTGCTTGTGTATGTCTTTTACGGCAGCGACTTCTCTGTGCCGATGCCGGGTGAGCGAGTGACGGCTCTCGGTTACGACAATGGACGACTCAGCTTCCAAACGAGTGCAACCACCGACCAAAACGGCAGGGCGTGTCTCATTGTCGCATGTGGCCTCAGAAATGTTGTGAAAATATTCTCTCGTGTTGGCGTTTTCGTTGATGCTACCCATTCTCTCCCGGACGGATTCGATTTCACCAATATCGTCAACGGTTTCGAATTCACAGCAACTCCACCAGCAGATGAAGCTGGGAATGCAAATGGCCCTGTGTTCATAGCCGAACGATTCAGCGACGTTTGCCGTTCATCCGGTTCTCCACCGTTCTTCTTCAAGTTGGCCGTGCCACCGATTCGTCCGTCTTTATACGGATCCCTGAACGCCGGTAATGCCTGGTTCCCGGAGCCACCGGCCGAATCGATGGCGTGCGCCTTCCTCGTGGTACTAAATGTAGGTACAGCTTATCAGAATACACACACTTACATGTGTCTAACCAAATAAGGCATATATGACGTAATTGTATTGCAACGCACGCATTCATATACAAGGGCACTTGAGCGCGCACATGTCCGTGCAATCATACACATATAAGTCGCCTGCTATCATGCACACACGCACTCACACATTCACTAGCACGCACACCGACACGTATTTGACCTATCGTATGATAGGCCCAATGATCACCCACTTAGTAGGAACAAATTTGAAATCCCAGTTCAGGCATTGTGTTTTGTAGTCCCGGTCGACGTAACGACCAACGGAAACTTGAAACAGGTTAACACAGTCAAATATATTCAATTTTAAACTATATAGCAAGCATCCACGGTATGCACATATTTGTCTGTCGTTCAGTCTGTCTTTCTGTCTCTCCTTCACTACCTCCGTCTTTACACAATACACCGTGCAAAGCTTACATCGGCATTGCAAACAGGAAAAGGAGATATCTTCCAGCACATGATGTTTGCAGTGTTTTATTTACAATTGTAGGCGAACGTAGAGTCCAAGATGAAACTCGTTGGTATCAGCAGCGACCCGCAAGGCGTACCTTACGGCACGTTCACGGCGCCCGTCGTGGAGAACTTCGAGCAGACCGGATTCTCCTCCCACCGAGCGTGTGTCTTGGCGCGGTGTCCCACGTCAGACGTCGATTACACCCAGGTGGATATACAGGTTGCATACGAAAAGCGTTCACAATGTCGCCTCGGGTAAGATATATGTATTACTTTTATGTATTTGATATAATATATCGGCAGTTACTGAGTGTGTGTATGTGTGTGTGTGTGTGTGTGTGTGTATGTGCGTGCGTGCATGCGTGCGTGTGTGCGTGTGCGTGTGCGTGTGCGTGTGCGTGTGCGTGTGCGTGTGCGTGTGTATTTGTGTGTGGTTGTGTGCGTTTATGTGTGTGTGCGTGTTCGCGCGTTCGTACCGCGGACGTGTGTGTGAGTGCGTTCGTGTGTGGGGGTCTCTCTGTCTCCCTATGTCATTTCTCTTTCCGTCTCTTCCTCCCTCCTCCTCCTCTCACCCCCTGCTCTACGTCCCTTTCTGTCCCTCTCTGAGGCATAATTGTTTGTTTCAGGCAACAGTTCACAGGTGGCAACTACGGATCAACGGAGATCGTGTCTGTCACTAACTCCAGCATCAAAGTTAACATCAAGTATTCTTCGTTCAAAGATTCGCCGGCCAAAGCGTGCTCGAATATAAACACCGGGTTAGGTTTTCATTGCGCAGTTGGAAACAGAGAAGCCGCCTTCGCTGGTGCGATGAGGCGCTGTGACGGTTACTTCAACTTCGTAGTGCAGTTCAACTGCGAAGAAGACGCCCCTTAGAATGACGTAATAGGTTCTAAAAAGAGGATCTTTTAGTCAACGCATTTAGTCATATCAACAACACGTAGGACTTACGTGACCTCATTACACCATTAAAAAATATGTAAAATATATAAATAAGCAAACCAAGCTAATAAGTTAAGAAATAAAAAAAAGAATATTAAAAATGGAAGAAAAAAATATATATAATATAAAAAAGATATATAACAAAGTTACTATTTTACAACATATAGGGATTTTGACCAGCAGAACCACATGGGCCCATTAACAATTTATGTACATATAGGTTGAATACACGAAAGTAGTATTTCGTCACAGGACAATACCATGTTTGAAAAATATATTCATTGCCTATAAATGTAAGCAACTTGACAATGACATTGTCTTTAAACGGAATTGGCAAATGTCTGACAGCGCGAGCAACAGGAATATAAAGATAAGCACAGGCCCTGTTGATTATTGCGGTTGAACATTCTGTTGTTAATTTGTCACATCGTCGGAAGCAGTGATCAGGAATCTTAATGAAACAACACGTGTATGAATCGTTCCAGTCTTTAGCAGCTTCTATATTACTAATCCGCCTTGTCGCCATGTAATTGGATAATATCTATAATAAACACACATTTGAACAGAATCACAAAACCTTTGACGTTTTGTTTGTTTGTACTCATCTATAAAATGTTAATTTACTTATAGTCGTCAATATCGTCAGCCGGCGGAACACACATCCACAGACGGATGACATGACTTCATAATCCTGTTACTCTCTAGCTGCAACAACTTATAGACCCGTATATTTGATGTGCAGATTCCCCCATTTTTACTACATATGGCAAACTCCTGTTTGTCAAGAAATCTCCAATTTCGTATTTGGTTGTTATTATTATTATTATTACTATTATTACTATTATTACTAGTATCACTATTATTACTAGTATTATTATTATTATTGAAAATGTTGATGTAACACTGCAAATCCATGCTACGTAGGCCTACTCTTTATTTTCGGTAATGCATGCTGAATTTGCTAAACATTAATTAGGCGTGTGTAATAATTAGAGTAGGAAGAATGATATGCCATATGAAAATTTACCACGATTTACCATGTTTTGTGTTTGGAAAAAGGTAAACCAAGCGATACCATAATAAAATATCAAGGATACCGGGGCTAAATGCTTTGTTTAGCTTGAAAGTGTAGACATCTACTCGTGCAGTGGCGCCCCGGTAGTCCACATGATCCGCATAGAATGAACTGGCTGCTTTTACTTCTCAACCAGTTTGTGAAATTTAAAAGGACACAAAGGGAAAGTGTTGGTGTTATGTACCTAAAAGAGTTAATACAAACTAACCGTTTGAAACTACAATAAAAATGTCACGTCACACACAGGCATATACACAGGCATAGACAGACACACACGCACACGCACTATATTTGAAATCGGTACCCTGGAAAACCTATATTATGAGCCCAAGATTACCGATCTACGTGACGCAGTTTTTGAGATAGAGGGAAACTAGTTTTGGCGTCCATTATAAAATGGCTGTCAATGGCGTCCACGGCAAATTCAGAGATGCCCCGGGGTCTAAATATTTATGAGTTCTAACTATGTGCTAAGTTTCGTGCTTTTATCAAAACGTACATGATTCATCCAAATAATGCAGTTATCGGCCATACGTTAAAACAACCAACACTGGACTAACACATGTGATTGGTTACCAGACAACCAACTGATCGGTTACTGGTTGACCAATATATTTGCTAAACAACTAATATTGTCACCTTAATTTATTACAAGATGATAAAGACAGGTTGATAAAATGGTCTGAAAAATGGCAAATGTTGTTCAATTTTGGGAAATATAAATGCCTCCACAGAGAACGAAGATGGACAATATACATTTTCTCTTAAAGTAGTACTTAGTAAAGAACCCCTTTAAGAGAAAATGACTTGGGGTTAACCATTAGTTCTGATAAGAAGGTTTCAGAGCAGTACGGTATTGCCGCTTCAAAGGGAAATCAAATCCTTGGATTAATTAGGCGAAATATATCGTATAAGGAAAAAGAGCTAATAATACCGCTGTACAAAACAATAGTTAGGCCTCATTTAGAATATTGTATTCAAGCATGAAGGCCATATCGCAGGAAGGACATAGATATGCTAGAAAGAGTACAGAGGAGAGCAACTAAAATGATACAAAAAAATTTGGGATCTTAGTTACCAAATACGCCTAAAATAATGTGGTTTAACAACACTAGAGACCAGGAGATTCTGAGGAGATCAGATAGAAGTGTTTAAAATATTGAATGGTTATGAAAATATTGATAGAAACCTGCACTAAGACCGGTATGCAGGAAGTCGTAAATAATTACTGACGTTAACATCCTCTTACGTCAATTTTTGGTTTATCCGGAGTGCCACATTTACGTTAATGGGAATCTTTCCAGCATAGTACATCAACTTGTTAGCTGTCTGCATTTATGCCTGCGGCGACGCAACTCTTTAGCCGGTTAATCACTCGTATCCATTGCTCTGTGCGTCTGGTGCGTCTGACTTTCAATATTTTATAGATTGATGCGTCTCGTTGAAGTTTCCGGTCACACTGCCATACTGTATCCACGCAGTAGTGTACTTGTACAAAGTACACTCGTCGGTGCAAATTACAAAGAAAGAAAGTACAACGATAACTTGGACATATTCAGACTATTTAATTTAAGAATTCCCGGGGGGGGTTAGCGGCTGAGCCTGTTTTTGTTGTTGAAGGCAGGATATAAGTATAGCCCACAATATTTCGGCACGGTGGTTGCAATTGGAGGTTTTTGGTGAGCCTCAAGGCGGGTGCAGTTGGAGAGTAGGTGATCCTAGCCGGAGGAGGGGTGCAGTTGAAGGGTTTTGGTTAACCTCAGCCCCTCCAATATGCACCACGTCCCGACGGCTGTGTTACTATTGGAGTAAATGCTAGCGGAGTGAGTATGTTTAAGACAAAATCGACAATGGCGTGTTTCATAAAGATAAAACAATTTGGACTCTAGATAAGCTTGCCAAAAGTGTCCTTGCCCATTTGCCATCTG
>OZ023215.1:14350545-14387470 GCA_963995525.1 Escarpia spicata | reverse complement strand
GTATCAGCAGCGACCCGCAAGGCGTACCTTACGGCACGTTCACGGCGCCCGTCGTAGAGAACTTCGAGCAGACCGGATTCTCCTCCCACCGAGCGTGTGTCTTGGCGCGGTGTCCCACGTCAGACGTCGATTACACCCAGGTGGATATACAGGTTGCATACGAAAAGCGTTCACAATGTCGCCTCGGGTAAGATATGATATGTATTACTTTTATGTATTTGATATAATATATCGGCAGTTACTGAGTGTGTGTGTATGTGTGTGTGTGTGTGTGTGTGTGCGTGCGTGCATGCGTGCGTGTGTGCGTGTGCGTGTGTATTTGTGTGTGGTTGTGTGCGTTTATGTGTGTGTGCGTGTTCGCGCGTTCGTACCGCGGACGTGTGTGTGAGTGCGTTCGTGTGTGGGGGTCTCTCTGTCTCCCTATCTCATTTCTCTTTCCGTCTCTTCCTCCCTCCTCTTCCTCTCACCCCCCCCCCCCCTGCTCTACGTCCCTTTCTGTCCCTCTCTGAGGCATAATTGTTTGTTTCAGGCAACAGTTCACAGGTGGCGACTACGGATCAACGGAGATCGTGTCTGTCACTAACTCCAGCATCAAAGTTAACATCAAGTATTCTTCGTTCAAAGATTCGCCGGCCAAAGCGTGCTCGAATAGAAACACCGGGTTAGGTTTTCATTGCGCAGTTGGAAACAGAGAAACCGCCTTCGCTGGTGCGATGAGGCACTGTGACGGTTACTTCAACTTCGTAGTGCAGTTCAACTGCGAAGAAGACGCCCCTTAGAATGACGTAATAGGTTCTAAAAAGAGGATCTTTTAGTCAACGCATTTAGTCATATCAACAACACGTAGGACTTAATTTACCTCATTTTAGAAAAACACTCATGTAGGTTGAATAGAGGAAAGTAGTATTTCGTCACAGGACAATAAAATGTTTTAAAAATATGTTCATTGTCTATAACTATAAGCAACTCGACAATGAACTTGTCTTAAAAGGGAATTGGCAAATGTCTGACAGCGCGAGCTACAGGAATATGAAGATACGCACAGGCCCTGCTGATTATTGCGGTTGAACATTCTGTTGTTAATTTTTCACCTCGTCGGAAGCAGTGATCAGGAATCTTAATGAAACAACACATGTAAGAATCGTTCCCGTCTTTAGCACCTTTTATATTACTAATCCACCTTGTCGCCATGTAATTGGATAATATCTATAATAAACACACATTTGAACAGAATCACAAAACCTTTGACGTTTTGCTTGTTTATATTCATATGTTAAATGTCAATTTAGTTATAGTCGTCAATATCGTCAGCCGGCGGAACACACATCCACAGACGGATGACATGACATCATAATCCTGTCACCCTCTAGCTGCCACAACTTATAGACCCGTATATTTTATGTGCATATTTCACCCCATCTTTACTACATATGGCAAACTCCTAATGTTTGTCAAGAAATCTCCAATTTCATATTTGGTTGTTACTATTATTACTAGTATTACTATTATTACTAGTATTACTATTAATACTATTATTATTAATGAAAATGTTGATGTAACATTGCAAATCCATGTTTACGTAGGCCTACTCTTTATTTTGTTAATGCTTTGTTTAGCTTGAAAGTGTAGACATCTACCCGTTCAGTGGTGCACCGGTAGCCCACTTGATCCGCATTGAATGAACTGGCTGCTTTTACTTCTAAACCAGTTCGTGAAAATTAAAAGGACACAAAAGGATAGTGTTAGTGTTATGTACCTAAAAGAGTTAATACAAACTAACCGTTTGAAACTACAATGAAAATGTGACGTCACACATAGGCACATACACAGGCACAAACAGACATACACACGCACACGCACACGCACACGCACACGCACACGCACACGCACACGCACACGCACACGCACACGCACACGCACACGCACAATGATTCGGCTGCTTATTAGCGGCGTTGAGCGAGCCATAGAGGGACGGACGTATCTGTGGTACGGCCAACTTGAAGAAGAATGGCGACGAACTAAAGGCACGGCAAACGTCGCTCAGTCCATGCACTCTGAACACGGGCCCATTTGCAGTTTCCGCCTGATTTTCGGGTGGAGTTGTTGTGAATTCGACATCGTTGACGACGTTGGTGAAATTGAACTCGTCCGGGAGAGAATGGGTTGCATCAACGAGAGCGCCACCGCGGGAGAATATTTTCACATTTTGTCTAAGGCCTCAGGCGACATAGAGACACGCCATGCCGTTGCTGTCTGTGCTTGCCGCCGTTCGACCGACGGTTTGTTCTTTCTCGAAAGCGAAACCTCTCATTAACTCACCAGAAATTGCTGTCGTAATACACGTAGGCAGCGACGGATCAGTCAGGTCGCGGGATCGAATTATCACAGTTAGCGAACGGCACATTCGGTGGTATTTCGATCTTCCCCGTTAACGTGGTGCCCATACTGGCCTCTCTTCGATGTCGTCGGAGACTTCCTTCCAGGCGTCAATTCTGCCGTTTTCTGTCACTGCCCCGTCGATGGTTCAAAGAAACAATGTATTTCCAACGTTCAGTCCCATCGCTTCAGTGTTCAACGTCATGGTCGCTTTGCCACTCAGATACACGCCAGCAAAGTGACGACGCCAAACGTCTTCAGAAATAGCGTCTTGCCCTCAGAGTCCTGGAAGGCGAACTGTCCTGCATATATATATATATATATATTTAAAATTAAGTTGTAGTAGTAATAATGTTGGATTGTATATAATATAATATAATATATATATATATATATTGTTTATGTATATATATATATATTATATATATATATATATATATATATACATATATATATATAAGTATATATATTTTTTTTTTTCGGATTATATATCAATATATATAATCCAACAAATATATACATATATATATGGCAAACAATTCAAAACCCAAATGTGTTCCATGCATGCATATATATTATGATTCGTGGTAATATAGAGTGATAAAAAATGTCTACTCCGGTGTTTTGGCTAGGCGTTATATATATATATATACACACATGTATATATATATATATATACTATGTCATTGATTACTTTAATAACCAATGCGATTGGCTAGCTACTGTACAACCAACGTATTAGTCCAGCAGATAACTGAACAATCATGCACCTTTTGATAAAAGCACGAAATTTGGCGCACAATTAGAACTCACATATACAACAAATATTTATACCCCGGGGCATCTCTGAATTTGCCCTGGACACCCTTGGCGGCCATTTTAAAAACCAGTTTTTCCCCATCTTAAGAACTGCGTCACATAGAGCGGATATTAAGGGACATTAGCGTTGACGGCCGCCATCTTTAAAACTGGCGAATCCGTATGTCGGCTGACAGGAATGTCGAACAAAGACAAACGTAAAATATTTGAAATCGTTTCCCCGAAAAAAACTACAAACAAAATAACAGCTCTATGTGTTGTAGTTTTTTAAGATATGGAAAGGATTGGTTTTGAAGGTCGCCCTTTTTTAAATGGCGGATATGAATGTGAACGAAGGTCAAATGCAAAACCTTTGATTAAATTTAAATCGCTGTCCACAAACCTATGTTTTGCCACAAATATTACGGCTTTGGGTTGCATATTTCTTAAGATATAGGGACATTAATTTTGACGGTCACCATCCTTAACAATGGCGGATGTGTATGTCGGACAAGGTCAATGATAACATATTTGAAATCGGTACCCGGAAAAACCTATATTATGAGTGCAAGATTACCGCTCTACGTGAGGCAGTTTTTTAGATAGAGGGACACTAGTTTTGGCGTCCATTATAAAATGGCTGTCAATTGCTTCCATGGCAAATTCAGAGATGCCCCGGGGTCTAAATATTTATGAGTTCTAACTGCTAAGTTTCTTGCTTTTATCAAAAAGTGTATGATTCATCATAAATAATGCAGTTATCGGCCATACGTTAAAACAACCAATACTGGACTAAACAATGTGATTGGTTACCAGACAACCAACTGATCGGTTAATGGTTGACCAATATAATTGCTAAACAACTAATATTGGGTTAACCAATTATATTAGTTATTTTTCAATCAATCTGTTTCATCATTACCAGGTTGTGTCACCTTAATTTATTACAAGATGATAAAGACAGGTTGATAAAATTGTCTGAAAAATGGCAAGTGTTGTTCAATTTTGGGAAATGCAAATGCCTCCACACAGGACATGGGAACGAAGATGTACAATATACAATGGGGGGTTCTGTACTAAGTACTACTGTAAAAGAAAAGGACTTATGGTTAACCATTAGTGCTGATATGAAGGTTTCAGAGCAGTGCGGTATTGCCGCGTCAATGGGAAATCAAATCCTTGGATTAATTATGCGAAATTCAAAAAGAGCTAATAATACCGCTGAACAAAACAATGGTTAGGCCTCATTTAGAATATTATATTCAAGCGTGGAGGCCATATCGCAGGAAGCACATATATATGCTAGAAAGAGTGCAGAGGAGAGCAACTAAAAGGATACAAAAACGGAGGGATCTTAGTTACGAAATACGCCTTTAACAACACTAGAGACCAGGAGATTGAAAGGAGATCAGATAGAAGTGTTTAAAATATGGAAAGGTTATGAAAATATTGATAGAAATATTTTTTCTCAGTTAAGAAAGATAGAAGGACCAGAGGACATGAAGTTACATTAGTAAAGGAGCAGTGTAGATTAGATATAAGAAAGTTCTCATTCTCACAAAGGACTGTAACTGAATGGAACAGATTATCTCCTGATTGTGTTGGCGCTAGTAGCGTGAATATGTTTACACATAAAATCGACACATACTTTAAAAGGGCGGGATACACGTAGATAAAAAAAGTATTGGACTCTCGATAAAACAAAATGCTTCCTTGTCCACTTACCATCTACAGTTAATTGTCTGGATGGCAATCTTGTTCAATCTTGTTAAATGTTGTTACTAATTCTATGTTAATTCACCTATTCAGATTCAATCCAAACTTTAATGCCCTGGCATGAGAGATACATTGCAACTTCCATGCATCGAAAGCAAAATCAGTTAGTTGTTACAAGTGGAACTGTGAATACACGTGGCATGTTTATGTATTCATTTGAGTGATACAAAGAAACCTGCACTAAGACCGGTATGCAGGAAGTCGTAAATAATTATTGAGGTTAACATCCTCTTACGTAAATTTTTGTTTTTTTCCGGAGTGCCACATTTACGTTAATGGGAGACTTCCCAGCATAGTACATCAACATGTTAGCTGTCTGCAATAATGTCTGCGGCGACGCAACTCTTTAGCCGGTTAATCACTCGTATCCACTGCTCTGTGAGTCTGGTGCGTCTGACTTTCAATCTTTAATAGATTGATGCGTCTCGTTGAAGTTTCCGGTCACACTGCCATACTGTATCCACGCAGTAGTGTACCTGTACAAAGTACACCCGTAGGTGCAAATTACAACTTTCTAGTTGATTATGGGAAAGAAAGTACAATGATAATCTGGACATTAATCAGACTATTTAATTTAAGCATTCCCGGGGGGTTAGCGGCTGAGCCCCCAATGTTCTTGTTGTTGAAGGCATGATATAAGTATAGCCCACAATATTTCGGCAAGGTGAGACGGAGAGACGGAGAGACGGAGAGACGGAGAGACGGAGAGACGGAGAGACGGAGAGACGGAGAGACGGAGACACGGAGACACGGAGACACGGAGAGACGGAGAGACGGGGACGGACGGACGGATGGACGGACGGACGAACGGACAATCAAACAGACAGACAGAGACAGACAGAGACAGACAGAGACAGACATACAGACAGAAAGAGAAAGGGGGGAGAGAGACGGGGAGAGACAGAGGGGGAGAATGAGAGAGAGAGATGGGAGAGAGAGGGGGGAAGAGTGTGAGAGAGGGGGGGAGAGGGAGAGAGAAAGATGCTCTGGGTGGCAATCTTGCTCAACCCTGATAAAACTCAGTTGCACGGCTGCCACAAAAAGTGTTACCCAGGCAAACAAGTTCAGCGTTTTGTGTTTTGTATATACTCGAACTTGGTAAAGACGTATAACAGAGAGGGTGCGTGGCTCCCTTAATACCGAGTATACCGTTCGATACCGGTCGCCGATTGCATTTAATATTATTTTCATTGACGGATTTTGGATTTAAGTAGCGCACGTCACGCCGACACCAGCTTTCAACGAATTTGAATACGTCGGTGCAAATGTTTAATTGTCGCCGATCAAATTGAGTAATGTTTCGTATCCGCGTAAAATGTCAGTCTCACCCCAGAATGTGTAGCAAGGTCGGCGCACGCTGTAGATCAAAATCTGATATCGCTAATCCATGTCTAATGTCAGTCTGACCCCAGTCTATGTGATAGGGTCACAACACTCTGTAAATCAAAC
Source organism: Escarpia spicata (assembly GCA_963995525.1). Taxonomy (NCBI): domain Eukaryota; kingdom Metazoa; phylum Annelida; class Polychaeta; order Sabellida; family Siboglinidae; genus Escarpia; species Escarpia spicata. Next base: position 14,381,071 of record OZ023215.1, on the reverse strand, counting down.
ACTGTTATCCCTAGTCCACGCCTGATGCAGTGACGCGAGAACGAAATTAATTAATATTAGGGGGCTGAGAACTGGAGCTTCAGAACCGCTACGCTGTTGGATCATGACATCGGAAGACGTTGGGGTACTGTTGAACATTTTTAGCCGCCGCGCCTCTGTAAATTTAGCCTCTCTCCGCTGTCTCGACTGACCTGATGACATGGGAATTCGGGGGGGGGGGGAGGGTGCTGTTGAAAAATATTCGCCGACGCGCCGCGCCGCTTACTGGGGTAAGACCACATTAAGGATTCGTCCGCCATTAACGATCGAAAGAGTGCTTTTGATAATACCGTTTTGGTGTGATGTGTAAATTGCTTTCGAGCACTTTAACACGGCACATGTTAGTCCAGTGAATACTGAATGTACTACTGATCTTTCACGAGGTAGCAATCAATATACGTTAGTCGCTCGCGCATTCGCACATTGGCTATTTTGCAGAACGCACCAATATTTCAAAATCCGTCACCAGATTGGGGAGAAATTGAGGGGTGTCAGGTTTGGGTGGATTTACCTGAAAAATGAGGTATGAGAATTTCACGAGTTTTCCACAGCACTTGTGTCAATGGAGGTTAAATATGCTGTGAAATTTTCAAGAAAATTGTATGACAAATTTTGCAGGAAATGAAGGAAACGTTATAATGGCCGCCTATGTAAAATCGGTTGAGTTGGTCGATTCGAGTTGATCCGGGACCCAGCCACTAGCGGCGTTGAGCGAACCGTAGAGAGACGGACGTGTCGGTGGCATGGCCAAATTGAAGAAAAACGGCGAGGAATCGGACGCACGGCAAACGGCGATCGGTCCTTGCACTCTGAACACGGGCCCAGTTCCAGTTTCCGCTTCATTTTCAGGTAGAGTTGCTGTGAAACTGAAACCGTTTACTTTTTTGACAATGTGCCTAAGGCGACATGCGACAAGAAGACAAGCCGTTGATGTCCGTGGTTGCCTCGGTTCGTGCGATGAGTTGTCCATTGTCAAAAGCGAAGGCCGTCACTCGCTCACCCGACATCGGTACAGAGAAATCGCTGCCATAAAACACGTACACAATCACGGAGCAGTAAGGTCTCGGCAGAGAATTAGGTTTCCACTGCGCAGTTGGAAACAGAGAAGCCGCCTTCGCTGGTGCGATGAGGCGTTGTGACGGTGACTTCAATGTCGTAGTGCAGTTCAACTGCGAACAAGACGCCCCTTAGAATGACGTAATAGGTTCTAAAAAGAAGATCGTTTAACGTACACCTATAGTTATATCAACAACACGTAGGACTTACGTGACCTAATTTTAGTAAACATTCATGTAAGTTTAATACACGGGAATACTAAGATAAGCCCAGGCCTTATTGATTATTGCGGTAAAACATTATTCATTTCATCGAACATGATGATCAGGAATCCTTCCATTCTTGAGCAGCCATTTCTGTCTTGTGCCCATGTGATTTCATAATATCTACATTTTAACAAACTCACCACGCTGTTAGCGTTTTTATTTGGGTATACTCATATATAACAATGTTAATTTACTTATAGTCGTCAATATCGTCAGCCGGCGGAACATACATCCACGGTTAGTTGACAGGGGATCATAATCCTGTAACCCTTAGCTGCCACAACTTATAGTGTAACTGATGTGCATATTTCCCAAAGGCGGACCCAGGGATGCCTGGGGGTACGAGTCCCCTTGTCCTCTGTAAGTGTGTGTGCCCCTAGACCTGTTTGAATGGGCCCACCTAACCGTGCCCTCTAGACCCTTTGAAATGTTAAATCTTACCCTGTTCAGGTAACAATAAGGTGACGTTACGCGACATTTTTCGATAGCCAGCACCACCATCTCTTGTCTTTAATAGCACAAGCTAGCCAGATTTATCCCCCTTGCCAAGCGCAGAACGTATTTTAGATTGACCAACATTAAAGTACACAGCTTAGGAAGTGTGTCAATGTTTGCATTAAGCGATGAGAATAAATTGTGTTATAGGCTTACGCCCATTCAATTCGCGAAGACAGTAAAATAATAACCGACCTAACCCCATTGCCACCTGGCAGTGTTTACAATTATATTATCACCGATTATATCGCCCCCGACGTGTTTTGGGGTTAGCGGCTGTGGTAAATTCAATTCAGTTCTTTATTTCAGACACAAATACATACAACGATACATATATCGGTCCATATATTCATACACATGTAACAGTTAGCAAGCTGATATTACTTGTAGAAAGCGCAATATATAATAATCCAGCACCATTACAGCTCCACCAGGTCATTATATATGTACAGAGATTTAACGCAGAGTCGCCTAGTCTTGGATCGCCACCTGATGTCAGTACTTAGGACTGTAACTACCTGGGAGTTTTCTGACTTATCTAAACGCATCACGAATTGATAAACAAGATTTCTTATGACAGCTTTTCAGCCTGGAATGAGTCGCTCTACAAACATGCCTGATGCACTACAGTATCTGGATAGTCGAAGCATTCTTCTAATTCTAAACACATGATTATAGCAAACATGTAATTTGTGGAATCTGCGAACAGAATGTTAAACCATAGTTGAGAACTGTACGTCGAAGAACAAAATGTGTTAAACAGTTTTATGTTGACTTCATCAGTGCAGATATGTATATATCTTAGTCATCTTTGACATCATTGCATATAATATGACCTAAGTATTTTACACTACTAACGTGTTTAATTTCCTCCCTATTCAGCTTAAAGGCAGGCAGTACACATTATTCATATATTTTCATCTATTCATCAATATCATGCTTTTCTTGTGGTTAAATTTCATGTCATGATTTATCCCAAGTTTCACGGACTGATAACAACTCCCCCAAGCCTACACTGTAATGGGAGAATATCACCAGGTCATCGGTGTACATTAGGTGATTAATATTCATGTCACCTGTATAGCAACCAGTACGACACTTTGTAAATACACAACTTAGGTCATCAATATAAACATTAAACAGATATGGAGAGAGTCTCCACACGAAATGCGGCAGATAAAATCCCAGACCAGCATACAAACATAGTTTGACTTGTGAACCAGTATATCATAATTCTAATAATATAAGCAGGTCCGTGTGTGTCAATCAGTTTCTTAAATAATGTAGAATATCTTATTCTATCAAAGACTTTGGAAGCGTCAAGCAAACCCATGAACATAGACCAAATTAGACATTAATAATTATCAACAGTCTCTTTTAAGACGTATATGCACTTGTAAGTAGCCAGCTTACTCTGAAAACCAAACTGGTTACAACTAGTTATCTGAAAGTATGGCATACGACCCAATGATACTCTTTCCATTATCTTTGACACCACACTGGCTAATGCAATCGGTATATAATTATCATGGTCGTTGATCTTACCTCATTTATCTTTGATAACAGGTACAAGTACCACTGATAAAGCAGAGTCCGGTATGAAACCATGTTCAAAGAAGACAGACAAACACATAGCTGTCAATGGCAATGCACGTTTACTGCTATACATTAAATGTTCAGCATATACTCCCTCGTTGCCTCATGATTGATTTATGTCTAACTTGCCAAAGGCAGATTCAACATCGTCAACAATAACAAATATATCATTAGTGTATGTAACATAATATTGTAAGAACTTGATGTCGTTATCATGTATAGAATTAATAATTGATTAAAGTGAAACCGCCATAGTTCACTAATATTATCAGCACGTGTAACCCCGTCAATACTATTTGGTAAGGTTACTTTACAATTATTCATACGATTAATTTATTTACAAAATTTAGCAGGCTAACCATCTTGAAGTTTAGAGGCTAGCGAGTTGCCAATCAGTTGATTTTTGTTGTTGTTGTAAAAACCTGAGCACATATTAAAATCTGGCTCTAGATAATTTCATTGAGTCAAACACTGGATCACATTTCGGTTTACTAGCTTCGACCCACATCAGGAAGTTTTGTTTTGCCTCAGTTTGCATCAGTCAGTATATTCATTCCAACCTGGTCGCCATTTAAAAGCAACACGATTCTTTAATCTAAGTATTTTTTTTAATATGTAATTATTAACATTTCTACATAGCCTCAACAACATCACCATAAAACTTGTTTTTACTTCTCAATGAGATTAATTTTTACACTTCACATCCTTACAAGACTTCATATGGAGTACGTAGATTTTGCATACTAAAATTAGTTAATGTACAAATTCAGTTTTTCATCCTTAGTAACTTTAGCAAATGCAAGTCTGTCCGACTTACTACTATTTGAATTGTCCATCTTTGGTACACATCAACACAGACTAGGAGATGATCTGCAGTATTAAGAGTATTCCACACTTTCATACCTTTTATTATATCATTAGAATATCTTGGATAGAAAGCGAGTCTGGTGGTGGCACAAAAACCTCCAATGGCGGCCGAACCAAATGGAGTAGAAATTGTTTCGCTGCCGCGCCGCCATAACTTCAGGTCTATGGGCACGCAAAATTACACAGGTCTATGGGGAACGTGCCCCCACGGCCCCTCGATCCGCCTATGCTACATGGACTTCCCAGCGGACACACGAGGTTGTCTATGTCATAAGAACGCGTGATGCGCCTCGGAAGAAAAGCACTTAATTACAGCACTCCAAATTTATCGTATCAATGCGTGTATACTAGCTTACACCTACTAATTGAGAACTAAACCAAACAAACTGTTATTGAACACTATTTGGATATTCAACTCGTTCCCACCGATCACTTCCTGATACATTGAACAAAAAGCCCCCGTGGCGCCCTCTGGACAATGTCGCACTACTTTGTTTGTCCACAAAACAGCAAATAACTTCCTTCACTGTTTTTAATACATCGCCAATTGGTAGACCCGAGGCCAATGGTCCAAGAAAGAGCATACAGAAACTGGACATTGGTCATCGGAGGAGAATGCACACACAACGACCCAAAGTGAGCCTATTAACATATAGATCAGCAGTTCCCAAATTAGGATACCCGTACCCCAGGGGTAGGCGAGAGGTTGTCCGGCGGTACGCGAATGGTTGGCTGAAATTATGGAATATATACAGAAACTGGACATTGGTCATTGGAGGAGAATGCACATACAACGACCCAAAGTGAGCCTATTAACATATAGATCAGCAGTTCCCAAATTAGGATACCCGTACCCCCGGGGGTACGTGAGAGGTTTTCCAGGGGTACGCGAATGATTGGCTGAAAGTATGGATTTTGCAATCTTGGGAGCTACTCGTTTTCGCTCTTTGCATCGAAGACGGAGACCTCAAGTGAGAGTTCTAGTTCTATAGTTCATTGTAAGTCATTATAAAAGGCGAGGACGTCTTCAGAGAGGCCTACAAATGTCTCGAGACCGACGGATTATCGTGGAACAATGTGCGCGCGTGTGGGTGGTTGACGGTGAGCCACGTGTAATATTGTAAATGGACGCCGCTATACACACACACACACACACACACACACACACACACACACACACACACACACACACACACACACACACACACACACACACACACACACACACACACACACACACACACACACACACACACACACACACACACTCACTCACACACTCACACACACACACACACACACATCTATATATATATATACATATGGACCGGCAGCTCTTCCTCACTGCGGTCTATTGACTGTCATGTAGAAAATAATAGATAGACCCTAAATAGATATGGCTAAACGATGAGATTGCCGAATTGTTTGTCCACGTCTATCAGGAAAGTGTGGACATTTTGTCGAGAAACTATTGGCGAAAGGAAACTAAATGTAAAAGGAAACAGCGTGGAGGTGCAGTATCCTTAGCAGATGGCATGCAAGTTATGAGGACGTTTTGGTGTTCGTGAATTACTCCACCATATCTCATGATGCTCTTGGCCAATTTATTGTCTAAGATATTCGTGTAGTATCCGATTCTGTATGATATAAGGTAATTGTTTATTTGTTTATCCACCTAGTTATGTGAACACGGATTGTCTGCGTTATTCTGCACGAAGACCAAACTTCGAGTACGACTCTGTGTTACAGATTATGTCCAAATCTGCCTGTCCAATACGGCTATCCGAATTGAATATCTAGTGTTTAAAAGGCTGGCAGATCCCTCTTGTTTTTATTTGTTTTAATTATAAATTCGGCGTACTCTTTCGTTTATCTCATTAATAGGATTATGCGTTATCGCCGAACCGAATGTAGAGTATTGTTTTTATGGAGCTTATGTATGTTATGTTATAATGAATCCCTGCAGATCATCTCAAACCTCAGAAGGTAAACGGGGGAAAAAGACTGGGAACCGCTGATATAGATAGACTACATTAAAACCACTCTTGGATGCTGAAGCCACAATCTAAAGGCAGCTCTATTGTATGACCAGTACAATATTATATGACCAGTACAATATTATATGACCAGTACAATATTATATGACCAGTGCAATATTATATGACCAGTACAATATTATATGACCAGTACAATATTATATGACCAATACAATATTATATGACCAGTACAATTTTGATCTTTAAATAATTCCCGCTGTACATTCTGCTGTAATCAGTTACAGGACTTCACTCGGCAAATACAAATTTCCGGATAAATCGAACACGCTGGCGCCACTTGAGAATTGGTAACCACTCAATGTGCTCACAAATAACCATTAAAGTAACTACTTTTGTGTTCTAATACAACGCAAATTGGTAGATACGAGGCCAATTCAAGAAAGCGCGCGAAATCAACAAGGAAACTATATCGGTGTCACCCACTTATATATTGCAAGGTGGCCAAGCACATCGTAGTTTCGCAGACACTGAGCCACATGGATAAACATTATATCTTGGTTGATTTTTAGCATGGATTCAGAGGCAGACGATCATGTGAGAGCCAGCTGCTGATTACGTCACATGATTTTGCCAGCTCATCAAACAAGCTGATCAAACCGATGTAGCCATTCTTGATTTCTTCAAGGCTTTTGATCGTGTGCCACGCTATAGTCTCCTCCCCAACGCAGAAGCTTAAGATACTACAACTTGGACATACAATTATTGGGATATTGAAGTCTTTTTGTCAAGCTAGCGACTATGAGTTGTGGTTGACAGGTACACCTCATCAGAAGCACAAGTCATCTCGCAGGTACCATAAGGGACAGTGTTGTGCTCATCCCCCATACTAGTTCTTGTGTTCGTAAATAACATCTCCAACGGCATAACCTCGAAAACCAGGTTATTCGCTGGCAACATCAAAACAGCGGCAGATAGTAGACCAATGCAAGACGATCAAAACACGTTGCACCAGTGGCGTGACTGATGGAATTTAACGTTGCCAAGTGCAAGACAATGATCACCACAAACAACGCGTTAGTAAAAGTGGGTCTTGTGGAAAGAGCTGGCTACCACGTTTCCAACAGTGATAATATTCATCATATCCCCTTCTAGTAACAATTGATTGAGATCACCAAAATATGGGCAACAAGACAGCCCAGGAAATCCTTTGTCTGTAGCGGATCACCCTTCCAAGAACATGATTCCCTCTCTTAGTTTAAACCAGCGATCACTGTCCTCCTGATAACCTTTGATCCTCCATAAGGAAGAGGAGAAAACTCAATCGGCTTCTACCTCTTCACATTAATTAACAATTCAGGGGTTATTTCTTAAAACGTTTTATATTTGGGACAAAATATTGTTCGACCTTTAAAAAAATTGTTATCCTGAGAAATACAGTTCAGTCGACACATCAAAAAGAAAGCCATTTGGGTAGCGTCATTGGGGTAACGAAAGTTCAAGGTTATCCACTGCGTGTTCTGACCCGGTGGATGATGGGCAATAATATGTTGATCTATTGAGTGTCTTGACCCTATCACATAGACTGGGGTCAGACTGACATCAGATATGGACCAGGGTTACCAGTTTTTGATATATCGCATGCACCGACCTTGCCACTCATCCCGGTGTCAGACTGACATTATGCGAGTAAGGTAAACATTAAGAACCTACTCAATTTGATCGTCGACAATTAAACAGTTGCACCGATGTATTCAAACACATTGAATGCTGTAGACGGGCACCAGAGACCACTTGAAATAACATTAAATGTACCCGAAGAAGACTAGCGTCTAAACCAGCTTCACCCCGGACATTCGGGGGAAAGAGGAAAATTACAAAAGTAATACAGACACGCGACTTCGAAGAGTAAACACCATGTGTTCGAGACCGAAACTTCCGAAACGTATTAATTGTAGTTTGTTATGGTCGACGACGCGAGGTTAGATTGAGAAAGCCTATAAATACCACTAAGTGTCATCAATCTTACCGCATTCGTTCTAATTCAGTAAACATCTTAATAGATGGCCGTCCATTTTTATCTTATATCTGTATATCTTATGTAATGTAAATATATCGTATTCAAAATTAGAGTCAGAAATTTGGTGAACAAAAACGGTACATTCGATATTAAGGTATAGCCACGTATCCATTCTAAGAATATATATGTTCGAATTTATAAGAAAATGGATTGAAACTGTACGTGTGGAAAAAACTCTTTATGGCACCCGTACAGTGAGTTTTACCACCAAAATTTATCAAAATTACCATCCACAGCATAAACTCCAGAGGCAAATGGACAATGAAGCCTTTCGCATGTCGAGAGTCCAACTCTTTCTAGCGTATCTATGCCCGTTTTATGATATGACTACAATACATTTATACTGTATTGCATTCTAAAGGAGACATAACTGTTGCTTTGTACATACATCAGACTATAAAGTATTGTCCTGTGCATGCGTGCGTGCGTGCGTGCGTGCGTGCGTGCGTGCGTGCGTGCGCGCGTGCATACGTGCATGGTAATACGTACGTATGCTTGTATATGTCACTCTGGTGCAAATAATTTTGTCACATCTCATTTTCTGTTATATTATCGGATTGTCGATTGTCTCTTCCTGCGTTATGTCCGACAGTATCCAAGCGTGTCATGAGCCTGTGTCGTTCGGGAGAGACCATATAAGCCGCTGTTCTCTTCTATCCGGTGTTTGTGCCAGGGGAAGTAAAATATACCATGCAAGTAAATTAAGAAACCCTGTCGTTCACTCACTGAGGTGGGGTGTCATTCTCTAAACTTCCAATGCCAAAATAATCAATTTGTTTAGTGTGAGCATTTAATGGAAGAAGGAAAGTGTTTATTGTATACGTTACAACACATACGCCTAAGTATACAGTTCTACCGAAAGGTTTGATAACAATGCCATGCAGTGGTATTGTCTGAATATAACAAGTCCAAGGTTAACTTTACCCCCGTATACTTTCTTTACCAGAATCAATAAGGAAGTCGAAATTTGCGCCACACGGATATGCCTATACTTTGTACAGGTACATACGTTTACAGGCTGGTAGACTGAGCTGCATACGCTCCTCCGGTGAGCCAAGAGTTCCGCTTGGACGAAAACAGTGACGTTAATTTTATTAAGACACCCAACGAACGGGAAAATATCAAACCCTACGCCCATCGACCAAGCAAAAATGTCCAAAACTACCCAGCTAGACCGGGACAAATCTCCAACACTACCCCTGACGACACAGCGAAAATTATTCTGGGCTGAAAAACGCACCCTCCAAAGATCAACCACACAAGTTATGTTGAACTAGTTTGTGCATGTCAGTGTGACCAAAAACTTTAATGAGCCGCGTCAATCACTTAAAGAATGAAAGTCAGACGAACAGAGCAATGCATAAGAGTGATTAACCGGTTAAGGTGTTGCGTCGCCGCAGACAATAACACAGTTGATTTATTAGGCTTAGATGTTTTCAATAAGGTTAAATGTGGCACTCTGGAAAAACCAGAAAGTGATATATGTGGAGGTTAACTTTCAGCAATTTCCTACAACTTTCTACATCCCATTTCATAGTGCTGGTCTCAATGGATCAATCAACATTTATTCAGGTTTCAAAACTGTTCTCTTGCGTGGTTGATCTCAATACAGTTTCTCTCTCTGAATTTATTTTTTTCTCTCCCAACCTCCATTGCTCCTCCCTCCTTCTCTCGCTCCCTCCTCTCCTCTTTTCTTCCCTCCCTCTTTCCCTCCTTCATTCCATCCTTCCCTCCCTCCCTCCACCTCGCTCCCTTTCCATTCACCTCTCCCTCCCTCTCCACTCCTCCCTCCCGCCCGCCCTCTCTCCCTCCCCCTGTCTCCCTCTCTCCCTCCATCAGACCACCTCCCGTGTCACTGCGGTGTATATAGGACACTGCCACAACGCTGTGGAACAAGCAGCACTTGCTCGGATGACATCGTTCAGTGTCGTCGAATCTGAGACAAGATGGCGGCCATGAACTGGAACAACGTACGGTGACCGAACATGCCCAAGGTTCAACACTGCAGCACAAGAGTCGAATCTGGTTTGTTTTAGTACTACTGCATCTCCTCTACTACGGAAGTGCCATATGAATAAAATTGTCTCCTTTATAATTGCGAGATAGAAAATGTAAATCACACATGGCGTTAACTGGCGTCATAGAGGAAATGCTTGCTTGAGACGGCGCGACGTGCACCGCTTAAAGCCAACATCCGCCAATTAAAATAACATTTAATGTAAACCGAGGACCAAAATCGTAAGACATACTCGATATTAAGGCAGTCATGCACTCACTCTATTACACGACTGAATAAAAACTTTTGTTGTAGAAACTGAGTTTTACCAAGGTTTAGCCAAATTGGCATCCGGAGTTTATCTCTATTTCTGACTATCTGACTGTCTGTCTGTCTGTCTGTCTGTCTGTCTGTCTGTCTCCCTCCCTCCCTCCCTCTCTCCCTCCCTCTATTCCTCCCTCCCTCTCCCTTCCTCCCTGCCTCCCCATCCCTCCCGTTCGCTCCTCCCCCTCTCTCTCCCACCCCCCCCCCTCTCTCTCTCTCTCTCTCTCTCTCTCTCTCTCTCTCTCTCCCTCTCTTTGTTGTCCATTGTGTCCGACAATAACGTAGATTAAGGATATATATTTGTGTTCGCTCTTTGGTGAAGTTCAGGCCCATTTGTTTCACACAACCTCTGCCGCCGTCGGCTCAGAAGACGGCAGCAGGTCTAGAAGCACCCGGAAGGTCGCGCCAACGGAGCGGAGTTGAGGTGCAGTCAGGATGGCTTCTATGCTTAACATGCTGGCCCATCTCTACTCTTCTACATTTGAAATGTAGCCTTTCCACGAGATGGCGACGGTAGAACATAAACCAAAAATGTCAATTGGACAAGGAAGCTTTTGGCGTGTTGAGTGTCCAACACGTTTTATATTTATGAAACACTTTCGTTTGTCGATTTTGTTTTAAACATACTCAAGTTACTAGCATTTACACAATCAGTAAGTGTTCAATAATATGTTAAATTAATTCACATTTCTCTGATGGAATAAATATTTGTTTATTTCAATATATACTTTTTCTCGCTAACATAACGTCACGTTTTCTGATTCCTCTGTCAGTATACCTCTGTCATCTTAATATTTCCATAAAAATTCAATATCTTTACAGCCGTCTCTCTGATCTCCTCTTAATATCCTGATCTACCAGATTGTCAAATCGCATGTGTTTGTCTAACTAAGCTTTGGCGTCTGAACGTGGTGACCCATTGAGAGGGGCTTAGCAGGAGCTTCAGCACTTCGCTGCTGTCGGACATGACATCGGAAGACGGGAGAGGGGTTGAGAATGTTTCGCGTTTCAGGAGGAGTAGTGTTGGATATCTTTCGCGGTATGAGGGGCGTAGTGTTGGACATTTTTAGCGGTTTGCAGGTGATATGGTTGGACATATTCCGCGGCATGATGGAGGGGGGTAGTGTTGGATAGTCATGGGATTAACAACGATATGATGCAATTGCAGATCGCACATTGCAACTCGGATGACGGATCGAGGGGGGATTGCAAGTTGTTTTGAAGCTCTATTGTGAGGCTGAACCCTTCAAGTCCCTATAGGCCAGGGTATATGTCTACCAAAAGGTTTAGTTAGCATGTAGTGCTGCTTCATATACTTCAATTAAATATTCCGAATATGATATGTACTTTTTCTACCATAATCAACTAGAAACTTTGTAATTTGCACTACACGGGTGTACTTTGTAGAGATACGCACTTATGTGGAAACCGTTTATGCAGGTCAGGGTGACCGGAAACTTTAACGAGCCGCATTAATCAGTCAACGTTTGTAAGCCAGACGCACAGAGCATTCAAAACGAGTGATTAACCGGCTAAGGTGTTCCGTCGCCGCAATAACACAGACAGCTAACGTGTTGATTTATTATGCTTGGAAGTTTCCCACTAAGGTTAAATGTTGTTCTCTGGAAAAACCAAAAACTGATATTAACGTGAAGGTTAGATTAGTCACCAAACACCTCCCGTGTCAACTGAGGCGTGTCATTGCTGTGTATATAAAGCACGACCGAAACGCTGTAGGACAACCAGCACTTGCGGTTGACATCGTTCAGTGTCGTCGAATCTGAAACAAGATGGCGGGCATGATGTGGTTGCGATGCGTCATTGTGACTCTGGTCGTATTAGTTACTGTGATGACGTCAGGTAACCGATTTATTTTGATTTGAATATGGGTTGAATCTTATGTGTCACATGAAACGAGACATATTTTTATTGGCACATAATTATACTATATTTTAAGATTTACTTATGTATGCATTACAGTTATATTACGTCTTCATATACGATATTATAATTCCTTTCATTAGACTATTATTGCATTAGTCTTTGTAATGTTACGTAAAAATAACAGCGTTGCTTTTCAACAATTCTACAATGCAGTGTAGTGAAACCATTAGAAAATACACAGTTATGGTAATCATTGAGGTTATCGCCACAGGAGACAATACTTCGCTTGAATTTTGCATATAACTAACTGAATAGCATAATATGATTAGTGATGGCAATAGTGCAGACAGGGAATTGACGCAGCATTTGGAAGAACACACACGAATTTGTCCAGATTAACATAAAAACAAATGTAGGGCCTACGTCCAGCTTGTCCAGGTTAACTTAAAAACAAATGTAGGGTCTACGTGAATCCTGACGTTTATCCATGTTGACGGTTTGGCAATGATCCATCATTTGTCTTGAAATATGGATACTCTACAAATAAAGAGGTCAAACCCTTGAACCATGTGATCTTGCACGCAACAAGATTGATGGCATTCTTATTTGTCACCAAACACCTCCCGTGTCAACTGAGGAGTGTCATTGCCGTGTATATAAGGCACGGCCGAAACGGTGTAGGACAAACAGCATTTGTCGGTTGACATCGTTCAGTGTCGTCGAATCTGAGACAAGATGACGGCCATGATGTGTTTGCGACGCGTCATTCCGACTGTGTTCGTATTAGTTACTGTGATGGCGTCAGGTAACTGGTTGGTTTTTATTTGAATATTGTTTGCGTTTCATGTGTCACGTGAAACGAAGAATAATTTAAAATGTGCATATAATTATATATATATATATAATTATATATATATATATATATATATATTATAAGATTTACTGACGTATGCGTCAAATGTCAAATATTACTTGTTCATGTGTTGTCTTGGTAACACTATTAGCATTCGTATATTTATTGTTGCTACTTCTTTGTGTAATGTTACAGTTCAAAGTAAATGCAGCAGCACCGGCACAAATTGCGTGAGATCTTGCGCAAACAGATCGAACGGCGACTACCAGTCTTGCGACGGATGTGACGTTTACGTTACGTGTAGTAACGGCATAGCCTACGACAACCGACCATGTCCGTCTAAGGTTGTGTGGAACGACAACATCAAGGCGTGCGACTGGACGTCACCAACGTGTGTTTGCCTGAGTAAGTGTTGATAAAAGTCATATGATATTAACAACAATTGTATTAATTTACATTACAATTAATTATAAATGCTTTGAATAATATTAAATTATCTGCCATGTAAATATGAACGCCAATTGATTCCAATACATATTCCTGAAAGTGTCAATAAATCTAATCAGTTGTTCCCATCTTGAGCAGCCACCCCTCCTGCAAAAGCACTTTGGCCGTATGAGAAGGGTGACCGCTCTACAACGTTTTTTTCAATGATAAACCAGTTAAAGCAACATACGTATTCTAACCGCTGTAGGCGGGTGGCCGTTGGTGAAGGGATCCACTCAATATGGGGACTTCTGTGTATGATAGTAACAAGGAATAGCAAGCAAAACTAAGTAACTAGTTCTAATTTGTTTATAGCAGGCTCTCCAGGAGGTCCTGTGATCAACGGTCAGTGGTCTGAGTGGGACCCTTGGTCATCGTGCTCGGCCACGTGTGACGGAGGCACGCAGCAACGCGTCCGAAGTTGCGACGATCCGACGCCACAAAATGGCGGCTCTGAGTGCGTCGGGATATCCAGTGAGAGTCAGTCGTGTAGCCAGTGGGTGTGTCCAGGTGTGTACTACCGTGTTATTATTGTCGTCGTCGGTCATCGTCGATTGTCTACTGTCATTGTCGGTCGTCGTCGGTTGCCGTCGGTTGTAGTCGATCGTAGTCGGTAGTCGACGGTCGTCGTCGGTCGTCGTCGGTCGTCGTCGGTCGTCGTCGGTCGTCGTCATCGGTTGTTGTCACCGTTGTAGGTCGCAGTCCGTCTTCGTCGGTCGTCGTTTGTCATCGGCGGTTGTCGTCGTCGTAGTCGGTCGACTTTACTGTCATATTCGCCAACGTAATTATTGTTGATGCTAACTCACTATCACTTGCCATAGGCGGATCCAGTACTTTTATAATGGGTCAACGCGACCGTCCCTTCCTAGACCCTTGGACATTTCTACCCGTTCCTGTTACAATAAGCTGAAGTAATGCCTTCGCGGCGGCTAAAATGTTTCAACAGCACCACCACCCCCCCCCCCCCCCCCGCCCCATCCCCTCTTCCGTTGTCACAAGTCCAGCCGAGGGCGAGAAGCAGAAGTTACGGCGGCGCGGCACCATTTGGTTCGGCCGCCAGTGGAGATTTGTGTGCTCCCTAAACTACCCTCTCTGAATCCGCCCCTGCTTGCTGTATTATTGTTCAAAACATCTAAACAAATATGTTCTAATTAGGCAATTTCTTGGTCTATCGTAAACACCTCATACAACGTGTTTTTTTATTGTAGATTGTTCCCGTACCTGTCCAACAGGGGGCGTTCTCGTTGACTGTTCTGTGTGCCAGTGCACCGGTGATGTCATACAAGGTAGAGTGACAGACAGACAGACGTCGTTGGCGCTGGCAGGTGTCAACATCTACACGGTCGGGAGAGAATGGTCAGCGGCAGCTGTGAGTGACCGGGACGGGCGGTTCATGTTGTCCGGCGTCTGCGTCTCTGGTCTGAAGCTGACCGCAAGAAAAGACGGGTATGAGAGCGCGACACAAGAATTCGTTGTCAATGCTGGCAGCAGTGTCAGTGTGGTCATGTACAAACTAGGTGAGTACGTCGTCAATGCTGGCAGCAGTGTCAGTGTGGTCATGTACAAACTAGGTGAGTACGTCGCCAGTGTGGTCATGTATAAACTAGGTGAGTATGTCGTCTGTGCGGTCATGTACAAACTAGGTGAGTACGTCGTCAATGTTGGCAGCAGTGTCAGTGTGGTCATGTACAAACTGGGCGAGTACGCCGTCAGTGTGGTCATGTACACACTAGGTGAGTACGTCGTTAGTGTGGTCATGTACAAACTAGGCGAGTACGTTATCAGTGCTGGCAGCAGTATTTTTTTTACTTTCTTGATATTTGATCTTACTTGCTACAGTATGTCACTTTGTCATTTGAGGTTATATTCAGTAAATTATGTTTTATTATATGTTGATTCAACGGAAAACTGTATCTTCGAATCGGACGTATGGCTTTTTAATGGGCGTTATTTACTTGCGCACTATACCGCATGTACTGTGCGCATGATTTGTTTTGTTTTATTGTCCTGTGATATGATTAGAGAAAGTAGTTGTTTTAATCTGAAGCGCAGCGACCTTAAGCAGTTATTTTAAAAAGTGGTATTTGTGAACTTGAATTGCAGAGAAACCGACGTTCTCACTGGAGCCACGGAGCACGGCAGGGTTTGTCGGCGGGAAGGTTCGCTTCAGTTGCCAGGCAACGGCTGAACCTGACGTTACACAGTACGACTGGTAGGTGGCGAAATTGTTTTCTATATCTCGCAGACATACATAGCTAAAATGCGCGTATACAAACGCACAAACGCACGCAAGCACGCACGCACGACCATACACACACATACACATACAAACACACACATACACACACACAAAGTGACACACACACACACTCACATCCAAACACACCCACAGACGCATATAAACATGCGCGCGCACCACACACAGCTCTGGTAAAATTTACCCACTCGCAATAAAAAGTGCGGATATCTATGACATTAAGAATGAAAATGTCGAAGTCGAAATGCTTACTTGTAGCATTAACACAATTTACTAAATTGTTGTTTTTGTTGTTGCCATACTAACATTGTAAGTACCATTTCGTGTGCTACTTCCGCTCGGTACCCCCTCACCCCAGTGTATATATGATGACATGTGTTACAGAATTGTTCATGCAGCCCTTTCTCTGTTTGTATAAAGTTACACCAACTATTGCGTAGGTTGGTAATGGGCAATCCAAATTTATTAATTCACAGGGATTGCCACTGTGCACAGACAATCTATACAGTGTATTTCGCATCCTGTGCACAGACAGGTACATAAAGATTACTGATCTATGTACCGCATATGCTATGTACTACAGTTTGTACATATATATAATAATTTTCCATTCTAGCTAGTTAGTGACTGAAAAAACCCTTGAATGCTGTTAGACATATTTACAGCACACAAACTGTCACAGATTTACAATATATAATTCAAGGAAAAAAGATACCTCTGTGCATACTGCACACCTTCTATATTACTAGCTAGATTATTTACCGCAATTTGCTATATACAAAAGTGAGGGGCTCAAACCCCCTTAGTGATCTGACCATGCTAAATTGCAGATATTATATGAAAAACCATACATGTACATCAAAGACACACTGGGAGGGTGGGAGGGAATCAAAATGTTGCTGATAGTTGAAGGCGAAGTGTTCTGTACGGCAATGCGAATCGAACTGAACGAGAACCACGATTCTCTGTTCCTACTGCAAACATTTTCCCGCGCACGCGCTGCTGGCCAATCGCGTGCCGCTCAGGTGACGCGGTTTAATTAGCATTCTGGGCCAGCTTAATTAAGCGCTGGGGCGAATTAAAGGGGTGTGCAGTATTAGAGGGGAAACAGGTTGTTTTTACGTTGTTACACAAGCTTTTCATCATGAAGGCCAAAAATTCATTTCGTGTGCTACTTCCGCTCGGTACCTCCTCACCCCCAGTGTATATATGATGACATGTGTTACAGAATTGTTCATGCAGCCTTTTCTCTGTTTGTATAAAGTTACACCAACTATTGCGTAGGTTGGTAATGGGCAATCCAAATTTATTAATTCACAAGGATTGCCACTGTGCACAGACAATCTATACAGTGTATTTCGCATCCTGTGCACAGACAGGTACATAAAGATTACTGATCTATGTACCGCATATGCTATGTACTACAATTTGTACATATCATTATTGTTGTTGCCATACTAACATTGTAAGTACCATTTCTCACCAGGTTTAAAGACAGGCACGCACGCATGCACACACACTTTTAGCAAAATCTGCTCACTCGGTACAGAAACCTAAACAATCCAGATCGGGACAAAAGCGAACACCCATTCTCAAGGAATATAACGAAAAACTTACTTGTATTGTAGCATTAACATACTTTGCTAAATTATTGTCGTCATTGTCTACATGTACAATGTCATTGATATCGTGCGTACAATTTATTACCAGGTTTAAAGACGGCCGCATCATACGTAGTGACGTGGTCGGTGACTCTGGAAACAGTGGCTCCATCTATGAGATCGTGAGTGTGAAGGCCGATGACGTAGGCCAGTACGCGTGCAGGGCCGTCTCTCTCGGCGGCAAGATCTTCTCTCGTCACGTCTCTCTTGTCGTCAAAGGTATCGGACGATCATTTTAACACGAGTTTTTTTTTAAATTAAAAACAAAAAAGATGTGTACATAATTTTTGTGAATTGCCATATTAATCTTGGGTGGTGCTTAAGTTGGTTTATGTTTTAT
The DNA here is from genome assembly GCA_963995525.1 of Escarpia spicata. Classification (NCBI taxonomy): domain Eukaryota; kingdom Metazoa; phylum Annelida; class Polychaeta; order Sabellida; family Siboglinidae; genus Escarpia; species Escarpia spicata. Next base: position 14,362,877 of record OZ023215.1, on the reverse strand, counting down.
TTAATTTCTACTGACACCTGTGACTATGACATGTGCGAAGCTACGTGGTCAGTGGCGGATTAACCAATAAGCACAGGTTTCACGAAGGCAAGTGGCCCATGAAAATACCCGAAAATAGTTTTTTGTAGATTGAATATTCTCGATAACCAGCTAGCAAAATATGATTTGGTCAGCGATGACTATAGCGCAAATTTCATTCGTACTTCATTTGCCCAATGAGTTTTGCTAGTTCGGAATATTCCTGATGTAGGCCCTGTATGTTGGAGTAATCCTGATGTAGGCCCTGTTTGTTGGTATCATCCTGATGTCGGCCCTGTATGTTGGTCTAATCCTGATGTAGACCCTGTATGTTGGAGTAATCCTGATGTAGGCCCTGTATGTTGGAGTAATCCTGATATAGGCCCTGTATGTTGGAGTAATCCTGATGTAGGCCCTGTACGTTGGAGTAATCCTGATGTAGGCCATGTACGTTGGAGTAATCCTGATGTAGGCCCTGTATGTTGGAATAATCCTGATATAGGCCCTGTATGTTGGAGTAATCCTGATGTAGGACCTGTATGTTGAAATAATCCTGATGTAGGCCCTGTATGTTGGTATAATCCTGATGTAGGCCCTGTACGTTGGAGTAATCCTGATGTAGGCCATGTACGTTGGAGTAATCCTGATGTAGGCCCTGTATGTTGGAATAATCCTGATGTAGGGCCTGTATGTTGAAATAATCCTGATGTAGGCCCTGTATGTTGGTATAATCCTGATGTAGGCCCTCTATGTTGGTATAATCCTGATGTAGGCCCTGTATGTTGGTATAATCCTGATGTAGGCCCTGTATGTTGGAATAATCCTGATGTAGGCCCTGTATGTTGGTACAATCCTGATGTAGGTCCTCTATGTTAGTATAATCCTGATGTAGGCCCTGTATGTTGGTATTATCCTGATGTAGGTCCTGTATGTTGGTATAATCCTGATGTAGGTCCTGTATGTTTGCATAATCCTGATGTAGGCCCTTTATGTTGGAATGTTTAATTTACATTAAAGAGTTTTATAACATAACTAACAATAAAGAAGAAACATCTTCAGCATCACTTCTCCTCCCCCAATTTTAAGGTTTTGGGCCCCCTTAGACTACCTTTTCTGGATCCGCTCCTGGGTCTACCTAGAACCTACGAAAGTGCCGCATGCCTAGGGCCCAATAATGTCTTAATCCGCGACGGTACATGATAAAAACAATGATATGTTAAACATCCGTATCTCTGCAGATGAAAACAGGGCAGCAGGTACAGTTTCGAGCACAATATCAGTCTGATTTAACTCGACAATAATTAATTCAAGTGGAAAACATTACTTACCATGACTGACCATGCAAAGATCATGTGGTATTATCATTACGTAAAAAAACATAATTATTGGAGACAATTTATGACTTTCTTCCCGATCCAGATCGTGCCACGCGATCGGTTCGACTGGTGGACATTCAAACCGACAGCGCGCCGCAATCGGATCGGAGTCGTGAGATTGTCGCTTGAACACTCTCTATTACTAAATATACGCGACAACTATACAATACGAGAAGTCATCTTGCAATATTCAACCGATTTCTACAGGTGTCTTGTGGGAACTTACACGAAGTAAAGTCTAGATCTACATATAATTATTATATAGTTGTAGGCGCTATCTTCTGTGCACAATAGTTTGTTGTTTTTGTTACATAACACGTCACCTATCTCAATTCAATTCTTTATTTCCAATTGAGAATACAACATACAATATATATACATATTATAGTTGACACAGTTCAACATGGAAAGGGGGAAAGTAGAAGCTCATTGCTTATTATGCACTTTCCCCGACATCATTATAACATGGTCATAATCTTAAACACAGTGTTAGTAACATAAAGAAAATGCTATTGTTAAAGTGAGACCACTACTACAATCGTGCTTCCAAATACTTTCTGAACCTTAACAATAATAACGAAATTAATTACATGACTTATACTCTTCAATTAAGTAATTTTTATATTGTTTTTTGAGATTTCTCACAGTAAGTGATCTCTTTATGTGCTCGTCTAAACAATTCCATAATTTAATACCATACACAGATATACACTTAGCCTTTAACGTGGTTCGGGCATAAACATGCTTTAGTTTATTTCTTTGGCGTGTTACATAGGGTGTAGTATATTTGGCATTGAAAAAGAATTGAAGGTTATCAGGCAACAACTTATTGTTAGCTTTAAACATTACGATAGAAATGTTTAATTTTATTAAGTCATAAAGTTTAAGAATGCGTAGATCATAAAATAATGTATTAGTATGGCTTAGTGGATTCTTCTTACATATTATTCGTACAACTTTCTTTTGTAATATATAAACACCGTTAATATATGTTGTATACGCATTTCCCCAAACTTCGCAGCAGTATGATAAATACGGGAGAAATAATGAACAATATAGTATAAAAATATATATAATAATAGTATATCTCCTGTTTGTTGCTATTTCCAGACGCCAGCGCAACAGACTCATGTGATCAACCTCCACTAGATCTTACCATTACTCTTCCGCCGACTTGTAAGGTGACTTTAGATGGCACCGTGGTCACGTCGGTTAACGTCGGTCGGTGTAACAACATGCCATGCGTGACGCGAACGTCTTCGGATTCGGGGAGTTTGTGCTGCGTGCCGAGCAGCACGCGTCAAATGCAGGTCGAGTGCGACGGCTTCAGCTACGAGGTCAACCAGGTGGTGTCTTGTGAATGCGCTCAGTGCGACGACAACAAGAACGTGTCGGTGACCGGCAGAGCGAGTAGCGGAGGCGGAGACGTCACCGGCGTCTATGTTCTCTATGACGACGTCACCTATGATGTTACGGACAGTCAGTTCCATTTCGAGGCAACACCTCAGGCTGGGATCGTTGTCTTCCAGCTGAAGTCGAGTTCCTTTATGCCTCGGTTGGTGACGCTGGATGTCAACGAGGGGGTGGCTCAGATATACGTCGAAGTTTCTCTCGTCCCCAGGCCGAGCCCAAATGTCGTCAATGTGGCAATTGGCGCGGAGCTGGAGGTAGTCACTCCAGGGATGTCGTCAGCTGTTTCCGTCACCATCCCGCCGCACTCCTTCCAGGACAAAAATGGCGATCCTGTGTCTGGCAAAGTGAACGTGTTCTTGTCAATCTCCGACCCGCGACTACCCAACGGTCTAGACTCGGCGCCTGGACAGTTCACCTTCCAGGACTCGGAGGGCGAGACGCGACTTCTGAAGACGTTTGGCGTCGTCACTTTCCTGGCAGAAGACACGAACGGCAACGAGGTATATCTGAGTGGCAAGGCGACCATGACGTTGAACACACAAGCGATGGGAATGAACGTTGGAGAGACAGTGTTTCTTTGGACTATTGACGGGACAACCGGAAATTGGCAGAAGACAGCAGAATTGACACCGGGAAGTCGTCGACGACGTCGAAGACAAGCCAGTATGGTCGAGACGTTAACGGGGGAGACCGAAGTACCACCGAGCAGACCATTCATAAACTGTGATGTTCCTATCCCGGGACCTGCCTGCTCCGTGATTGTGTATGTCTTTTACGGCAACGACTTCTCTGTGCCAATGCCGGGTGAGCGAGTGACGGCTCTCGGTTACGACAATGGACGACTCAGCTTCCAAACGAGTGCAACCACCGACCAAAACGGCAGGGCGTGTCTCATTGTCGCATGTGGCCTCCGAAATGTTGTGAAAATATTCTCTCGCGCTGGCGTTTTCGTCGATGCTACCCATTCTCTCCCGGACGGGTTCGATTTCACCAATACCGTCAACGGTGTCGAATTCACAGCAACTCCACCAGCAGATGAAGCTGGGAATGCAAATGGTCCCGTGTTCATAGCCGGACGACTCAGCGACGCTTGCCGTGCATCCGGTTCTCCACCGTTCTTCTTCAAGTTGGCCGTGCCACGGATTCGTCCGTCTTTATACGGATCCCTGAACGCCGGTACTGCCTGGTTCCCGGAGCCACCGGCCGAATCGATGGCGTGCGCCTTCCTAGTGGTACTAAATGTAGGTATAGCTCAGCAGAATACACACACTTACATATTTCTAACCGAATAAGACTTATATGACATTATTGTATTGCAACGCACGCATTCATATGCAAGTGCACTTGAGCGAGCGCACCTCCGTGCAATCACACACATATACGTCGCCTGCTATCACGCACACACGCACGCACACATTCACTAGCACGCACACCGACACGTATTTGACCTATCGTATGATAGGCCCAACGATCATCCACTTAGTAGGAACAAATTTGAAATCCCAGTTCAGGCATTGTGTTTTGTAGTCCCTGTCGACGTAACGACCAACGGAAACTTGAAACAGGTTAACACAGTCAAATATATTCAATTTTAAACTATATAGCAAGCATCCACGGTATGCACATATTTGTCTGTCGTTCAGTCTGTCTTTCTGTCTCTCCTTCACTACCTCCGTCTTTACACAATACACCGTGCAAGGCTTACATCGGCATTGCAAACAGGAAAAGGAGATATCTTCCAGCACATGATGTTTGCAGTGTTTTATTTACAATTGTAGGCGAACGTAGAGTCCAAGATGAAACTCGTTGGTATCAGCAGCGACCCGCAAGGCGTACCTTACGGCACGTTCACGGCGCCCGTCGTAGAGAACTTCGAGCAGACCGGATTCTCCTCCCACCGAGCGTGTGTCTTGGCGCGGTGTCCCACGTCAGACGTCGATTACACCCAGGTGGATATACAGGTTGCATACGAAAAGCGTTCACAATGTCGCCTCGGGTAAGATATGATATGTATTACTTTTATGTATTTGATATAATATATCGGCAGTTACTGAGTGTGTGTGTATGTGTGTGTGTGTGTGTGTGTGTGCGTGCGTGCATGCGTGCGTGTGTGCGTGTGCGTGTGTATTTGTGTGTGGTTGTGTGCGTTTATGTGTGTGTGCGTGTTCGCGCGTTCGTACCGCGGACGTGTGTGTGAGTGCGTTCGTGTGTGGGGGTCTCTCTGTCTCCCTATCTCATTTCTCTTTCCGTCTCTTCCTCCCTCCTCTTCCTCTCACCCCCCCCCCCCCTGCTCTACGTCCCTTTCTGTCCCTCTCTGAGGCATAATTGTTTGTTTCAGGCAACAGTTCACAGGTGGCGACTACGGATCAACGGAGATCGTGTCTGTCACTAACTCCAGCATCAAAGTTAACATCAAGTATTCTTCGTTCAAAGATTCGCCGGCCAAAGCGTGCTCGAATAGAAACACCGGGTTAGGTTTTCATTGCGCAGTTGGAAACAGAGAAACCGCCTTCGCTGGTGCGATGAGGCACTGTGACGGTTACTTCAACTTCGTAGTGCAGTTCAACTGCGAAGAAGACGCCCCTTAGAATGACGTAATAGGTTCTAAAAAGAGGATCTTTTAGTCAACGCATTTAGTCATATCAACAACACGTAGGACTTAATTTACCTCATTTTAGAAAAACACTCATGTAGGTTGAATAGAGGAAAGTAGTATTTCGTCACAGGACAATAAAATGTTTTAAAAATATGTTCATTGTCTATAACTATAAGCAACTCGACAATGAACTTGTCTTAAAAGGGAATTGGCAAATGTCTGACAGCGCGAGCTACAGGAATATGAAGATACGCACAGGCCCTGCTGATTATTGCGGTTGAACATTCTGTTGTTAATTTTTCACCTCGTCGGAAGCAGTGATCAGGAATCTTAATGAAACAACACATGTAAGAATCGTTCCCGTCTTTAGCACCTTTTATATTACTAATCCACCTTGTCGCCATGTAATTGGATAATATCTATAATAAACACACATTTGAACAGAATCACAAAACCTTTGACGTTTTGCTTGTTTATATTCATATGTTAAATGTCAATTTAGTTATAGTCGTCAATATCGTCAGCCGGCGGAACACACATCCACAGACGGATGACATGACATCATAATCCTGTCACCCTCTAGCTGCCACAACTTATAGACCCGTATATTTTATGTGCATATTTCACCCCATCTTTACTACATATGGCAAACTCCTAATGTTTGTCAAGAAATCTCCAATTTCATATTTGGTTGTTACTATTATTACTAGTATTACTATTATTACTAGTATTACTATTAATACTATTATTATTAATGAAAATGTTGATGTAACATTGCAAATCCATGTTTACGTAGGCCTACTCTTTATTTTGTTAATGCTTTGTTTAGCTTGAAAGTGTAGACATCTACCCGTTCAGTGGTGCACCGGTAGCCCACTTGATCCGCATTGAATGAACTGGCTGCTTTTACTTCTAAACCAGTTCGTGAAAATTAAAAGGACACAAAAGGATAGTGTTAGTGTTATGTACCTAAAAGAGTTAATACAAACTAACCGTTTGAAACTACAATGAAAATGTGACGTCACACATAGGCACATACACAGGCACAAACAGACATACACACGCACACGCACACGCACACGCACACGCACACGCACACGCACACGCACACGCACACGCACACGCACACGCACACGCACAATGATTCGGCTGCTTATTAGCGGCGTTGAGCGAGCCATAGAGGGACGGACGTATCTGTGGTACGGCCAACTTGAAGAAGAATGGCGACGAACTAAAGGCACGGCAAACGTCGCTCAGTCCATGCACTCTGAACACGGGCCCATTTGCAGTTTCCGCCTGATTTTCGGGTGGAGTTGTTGTGAATTCGACATCGTTGACGACGTTGGTGAAATTGAACTCGTCCGGGAGAGAATGGGTTGCATCAACGAGAGCGCCACCGCGGGAGAATATTTTCACATTTTGTCTAAGGCCTCAGGCGACATAGAGACACGCCATGCCGTTGCTGTCTGTGCTTGCCGCCGTTCGACCGACGGTTTGTTCTTTCTCGAAAGCGAAACCTCTCATTAACTCACCAGAAATTGCTGTCGTAATACACGTAGGCAGCGACGGATCAGTCAGGTCGCGGGATCGAATTATCACAGTTAGCGAACGGCACATTCGGTGGTATTTCGATCTTCCCCGTTAACGTGGTGCCCATACTGGCCTCTCTTCGATGTCGTCGGAGACTTCCTTCCAGGCGTCAATTCTGCCGTTTTCTGTCACTGCCCCGTCGATGGTTCAAAGAAACAATGTATTTCCAACGTTCAGTCCCATCGCTTCAGTGTTCAACGTCATGGTCGCTTTGCCACTCAGATACACGCCAGCAAAGTGACGACGCCAAACGTCTTCAGAAATAGCGTCTTGCCCTCAGAGTCCTGGAAGGCGAACTGTCCTGCATATATATATATATATATATTTAAAATTAAGTTGTAGTAGTAATAATGTTGGATTGTATATAATATAATATAATATATATATATATATATTGTTTATGTATATATATATATATTATATATATATATATATATATATATACATATATATATATAAGTATATATATTTTTTTTTTTCGGATTATATATCAATATATATAATCCAACAAATATATACATATATATATGGCAAACAATTCAAAACCCAAATGTGTTCCATGCATGCATATATATTATGATTCGTGGTAATATAGAGTGATAAAAAATGTCTACTCCGGTGTTTTGGCTAGGCGTTATATATATATATATACACACATGTATATATATATATATATACTATGTCATTGATTACTTTAATAACCAATGCGATTGGCTAGCTACTGTACAACCAACGTATTAGTCCAGCAGATAACTGAACAATCATGCACCTTTTGATAAAAGCACGAAATTTGGCGCACAATTAGAACTCACATATACAACAAATATTTATACCCCGGGGCATCTCTGAATTTGCCCTGGACACCCTTGGCGGCCATTTTAAAAACCAGTTTTTCCCCATCTTAAGAACTGCGTCACATAGAGCGGATATTAAGGGACATTAGCGTTGACGGCCGCCATCTTTAAAACTGGCGAATCCGTATGTCGGCTGACAGGAATGTCGAACAAAGACAAACGTAAAATATTTGAAATCGTTTCCCCGAAAAAAACTACAAACAAAATAACAGCTCTATGTGTTGTAGTTTTTTAAGATATGGAAAGGATTGGTTTTGAAGGTCGCCCTTTTTTAAATGGCGGATATGAATGTGAACGAAGGTCAAATGCAAAACCTTTGATTAAATTTAAATCGCTGTCCACAAACCTATGTTTTGCCACAAATATTACGGCTTTGGGTTGCATATTTCTTAAGATATAGGGACATTAATTTTGACGGTCACCATCCTTAACAATGGCGGATGTGTATGTCGGACAAGGTCAATGATAACATATTTGAAATCGGTACCCGGAAAAACCTATATTATGAGTGCAAGATTACCGCTCTACGTGAGGCAGTTTTTTAGATAGAGGGACACTAGTTTTGGCGTCCATTATAAAATGGCTGTCAATTGCTTCCATGGCAAATTCAGAGATGCCCCGGGGTCTAAATATTTATGAGTTCTAACTGCTAAGTTTCTTGCTTTTATCAAAAAGTGTATGATTCATCATAAATAATGCAGTTATCGGCCATACGTTAAAACAACCAATACTGGACTAAACAATGTGATTGGTTACCAGACAACCAACTGATCGGTTAATGGTTGACCAATATAATTGCTAAACAACTAATATTGGGTTAACCAATTATATTAGTTATTTTTCAATCAATCTGTTTCATCATTACCAGGTTGTGTCACCTTAATTTATTACAAGATGATAAAGACAGGTTGATAAAATTGTCTGAAAAATGGCAAGTGTTGTTCAATTTTGGGAAATGCAAATGCCTCCACACAGGACATGGGAACGAAGATGTACAATATACAATGGGGGGTTCTGTACTAAGTACTACTGTAAAAGAAAAGGACTTATGGTTAACCATTAGTGCTGATATGAAGGTTTCAGAGCAGTGCGGTATTGCCGCGTCAATGGGAAATCAAATCCTTGGATTAATTATGCGAAATTCAAAAAGAGCTAATAATACCGCTGAACAAAACAATGGTTAGGCCTCATTTAGAATATTATATTCAAGCGTGGAGGCCATATCGCAGGAAGCACATATATATGCTAGAAAGAGTGCAGAGGAGAGCAACTAAAAGGATACAAAAACGGAGGGATCTTAGTTACGAAATACGCCTTTAACAACACTAGAGACCAGGAGATTGAAAGGAGATCAGATAGAAGTGTTTAAAATATGGAAAGGTTATGAAAATATTGATAGAAATATTTTTTCTCAGTTAAGAAAGATAGAAGGACCAGAGGACATGAAGTTACATTAGTAAAGGAGCAGTGTAGATTAGATATAAGAAAGTTCTCATTCTCACAAAGGACTGTAACTGAATGGAACAGATTATCTCCTGATTGTGTTGGCGCTAGTAGCGTGAATATGTTTACACATAAAATCGACACATACTTTAAAAGGGCGGGATACACGTAGATAAAAAAAGTATTGGACTCTCGATAAAACAAAATGCTTCCTTGTCCACTTACCATCTACAGTTAATTGTCTGGATGGCAATCTTGTTCAATCTTGTTAAATGTTGTTACTAATTCTATGTTAATTCACCTATTCAGATTCAATCCAAACTTTAATGCCCTGGCATGAGAGATACATTGCAACTTCCATGCATCGAAAGCAAAATCAGTTAGTTGTTACAAGTGGAACTGTGAATACACGTGGCATGTTTATGTATTCATTTGAGTGATACAAAGAAACCTGCACTAAGACCGGTATGCAGGAAGTCGTAAATAATTATTGAGGTTAACATCCTCTTACGTAAATTTTTGTTTTTTTCCGGAGTGCCACATTTACGTTAATGGGAGACTTCCCAGCATAGTACATCAACATGTTAGCTGTCTGCAATAATGTCTGCGGCGACGCAACTCTTTAGCCGGTTAATCACTCGTATCCACTGCTCTGTGAGTCTGGTGCGTCTGACTTTCAATCTTTAATAGATTGATGCGTCTCGTTGAAGTTTCCGGTCACACTGCCATACTGTATCCACGCAGTAGTGTACCTGTACAAAGTACACCCGTAGGTGCAAATTACAACTTTCTAGTTGATTATGGGAAAGAAAGTACAATGATAATCTGGACATTAATCAGACTATTTAATTTAAGCATTCCCGGGGGGTTAGCGGCTGAGCCCCCAATGTTCTTGTTGTTGAAGGCATGATATAAGTATAGCCCACAATATTTCGGCAAGGTGAGACGGAGAGACGGAGAGACGGAGAGACGGAGAGACGGAGAGACGGAGAGACGGAGAGACGGAGAGACGGAGACACGGAGACACGGAGACACGGAGAGACGGAGAGACGGGGACGGACGGACGGATGGACGGACGGACGAACGGACAATCAAACAGACAGACAGAGACAGACAGAGACAGACATACAGACAGAAAGAGAAAGGGGGGAGAGAGACGGGGAGAGACAGAGGGGGAGAATGAGAGAGAGAGATGGGAGAGAGAGGGGGGAAGAGTGTGAGAGAGGGGGGGAGAGGGAGAGAGAAAGATGCTCTGGGGGGCAATCTTGCTCAACCTTAATAAAACTCAGTTGCACGGCTGCCACAAAAAGCTTTCGAGAACTTTGACACGGCACATGTTAGTCCAGTGAATACTGAATGTCCTGCTGATCTTTCACGAGGCATTCGCACAGTGGCTATTTTGCAGAACGCACTAATATTTCAAATTCCGTCACCAGATTAGGGAGAAATTGCAAGGTGTCAGGTTTGGGTGTTTTTTTTCTGAAAAATGTGGTATGAGAATTTCACGAGTTTTCCACAGCACTTGTGTCAATGGAGGTTAAATATGCTGTGAAATTTTCAAGAACAATCGTATGACAAATTTTGCAGGAAATGAAGGAAACGCTATAATGGCCGTCTATGTAAAATCTAAATGTGGTCTTACCCCTACTGGGGGAGACGCATAACTATATAATTTAACCCCCTTTCACGGTCACCCAAATTCCATCTTAATCCTCTCAGAAAATCTCGATTTCCACCTGCCGTGGATGCTCGACAGAAACCAACATTTAGGCTCACATCTGCGGGGGCAGACATATGGTTCTGAAATTACAGGGGCTGCTGCCCCCACCCCCTGTTCCTGCGCTTATGGTCTGTCAGACCCATATATATGTGATATTGTCACAAAACTCAGTAGATCAAACACTATCGAACGTCGTCCACGTCTGATGTGAGTTTGACCTCGAATCTCCAACAAGGTAGGAACACGCAGTTGTTATTTTTGGACTATCGTTACCCCCAATGGCTTTCTTTTTGATTTGCTAACTGCAGTGTGTGTTTCTCAGGGTGGCAATTTTATTATTAAAATCCGAGCAGCAATATTGAATATCAAATTCACGACACTCAGTAGATCAAAAACTGTTGTCCCTAGTTGTCACTCAGACCCCATTATATGTGATAGGGTTACATTAGACCAAACACTGTTGTCCCTCGTCCACGTCTGATGTCAATCTGGCTCCGGATCTCCGACAATAATAGATAGTCTTGGACCTTCGTTACTCCAATGGCTTTCTCTATGATTTGCTAACCGAAGTGTGTTTATCAAGGTGGCAATTTTATTAAAAGTCGAACAAGATTTGGTAGATCCTACTAAATTTAAAAAAAGGTTTAAGAGATAGTCAGTTAATCATCACTGATGGTTGACATTGGGAGGTAAACACCGGACATCTGTTGTATGTACCCATGCATACCAGTGTAGTCGTCTGTTTGATAAAGTTGCTCAGCAATGTTTACTTGTAGCGTTGCAGCGTTGCGAAATCTCAAGTTGGTGACTTTATCCTACCATATCATATCAACGACCATACGCACACCGCGTGGGTGAAAGCCGATCTCTATTATGCGCTGCTTGTAGTCCCGGACATGAGACACAGGCTGCTAAGAACACAACAGGATGCTAAGAACATAACTATTAGTAAACCACTTTCTTGTTCAACCGGTCTTTTTGTTGTGCAGCGTTGCGTAGTTGTACATTTAGTTCCATATGTAGCATAAGATGTTTATACACTGGAGCCTGCGTATGGAAAGTTATCCAGTTTTGAGGCATTCATCATTTATCGGGATATTGGATTCTTGGGTCCCATGACTTACGATGATTGTTTTTATACTGGTTTGGAGGCCACACGCTGTGCTGGTGAAAATATAATTGTTTTCATCAACATAAATCAGTCTATATATTAATATGCTAAATATTGAGTACTGTATGTGTATCTAAACCGAGGAGGCGAAATCTGGAATATGATTTACCAATTGGCGATGAGTTTTAGAAAACACAACGGTATAGTTATT
>OZ023215.1:14128045-14345545 GCA_963995525.1 Escarpia spicata | reverse complement strand
TGCCTGAAACAAACAATAACAGCTCAGAGAGAGATAGAGAGACCCCCCCCCCCCACACACACACACTCACTGACACACACTTACTGACACACAGTCACACAGACACACAGACACACAGACACACAGACACACAGACACACATACACACAGACACACAGACACACATACACACAGACGCACAGACGCACAGACGCACAGACGCACAGACGCACATACGCACATACGCACATACGCACATACGCACAGACGCACACACACACACACACACGCGCGCGCACGCACGCGCATACTCACTGACACACAGACACGCAGACACGCAGACACGCGCACGCGCACACGCGCACACGCGCACACGCGCACACGCACACACGCACACACGCACACACGCACACACGCACACACGCACACACGCACACACGCACACACGCACACACGCACACACGCACACACGCACACACGCACACACGCACACACGCACACACGCACACACGCACACACGCACACACGCACACACGCACACACGCACACACGCACACACGCACACACGCACACACGCACATTGAGGAGCGATGTCTCGTATCATAAATAAAACTCATACGTTTCATATCTTACCCGATGCGACATTGTGAACGCTTTTCGTACGCAATCTGTATTTCCACCTGGGTGAAGTCAACGCGTGACGTGGGACACCGCGCCAAGACACAAGCCTGGTGGGAGGTGAAACCGTTCTGTTCGATGTTCTCCACGAGTGGTGCTGTGAACGTGCCGTAAGGTTCGCCACCCGGATCGCTGCTGATACCAACGAGTTTTATCTTGGACGCTTCGTTCGTCTGGAATTGCAAATAAAACACCGCAATCATTGTGTGCTGAAATATATTTCCTTTTCTGTTAACAATACCAATACAAGCATTGCAATGTTTATTGTGTAAGGACGGAGATAATGTGGGAGAGAGAAAGAAATATAGATAAATGTCCGTGTACATGCAGTAGATGCTTGTTAGGCGTATGTAGTATACGGAATATGTACTGACTTGTTGAGACTATTTCAAGTATCTGGTGCTTGTGTGTGTTTATATGGGCACGCCGACGTGTGTTTTGATTGCGCTGACGCGCGCGCGCTCATGTGCACTCTAACGTGTGTGCGACATGCGAAACAATGCCACTCCCTCACTCTCACTCAACCCTCAACCGAGACGATGAGGTGCATGGCTTGGTGTTTTGGCGACCATCTGCCGTCGCCGATCTCTATCTCGTGTAGCAGTAGTTCTTTGAGCAGTTGTCCATTCCTCGTTATGATGTTATGTTTCTTGATCTCTCCCTTTTTTCCTCCCATTCTCACGGTGCCCTGGAATATTTCTTGGCGACGGTGTTGTGGCTTGTGGGGTAGCCATACAACTGTAGCTTTCTATTTTTTTATTTTATTTAAGACATGTCGTTTATGGTGCTTCTTATGAATTTTCTGGTCTTGTGTTCTCTATATTTTTGTAGATTCTTCGTAAGCATTTCATCTCGAAAACTTGTAGCCTCCTCTCAGTGTCAGCATTCAAGGTTCAGCTTTCGCATTCGTAGGTATGTATTGTCACCACTAGGCTTTTAAATACTTAAATTTTGTTGTTTTAGCGATGTTCTTTTTGTTCTATCTTTGTTCATATTTTGCCATAGCTGATGTAGCCTGGCTTATTCTACCTTTTATTTCGTCCTTTGAGCTACCTTCCGATGGTATAATAGCAACGAGTATTTGAACGATTTTATTTGTTCAATGTGTTCTCCGTTCATCATTATCTTGGTGTCTGTCCTGTTGCAACTATTTGTCATTATTTTGCTTTTCTCTGAGCTTATTTTCATGCCATGTGCCTTTGCTCTCATTTCTAGTGTTGTTGTTAGTACCAGCTGTTCTTTTTCTGTTTCACGTGTAAAGCAACTATGGTGTAATGTTCCTGTTTTCAGACATCAGTATTTACTAGGCGCTTATACCCCGTATTCTTCTTCTTCTGTTTTCTATAAATCACTTGGTTGATCATTCTGGCACTGGGAGTTTAGAGAATGAGTGAGCACACGACAGGTTTTTCCATTTCATAACATAGACCCCCATACAGAAGGGATCAATTACTGAGCAAAAGACACAGGCAACGTAGATGAATGAAATTGTCCAAGTTTCGACGCGACCGATACCTGTACGGAACCAGCGAACGGTCGGCACAAGGATTCGAACCCCGGTGCCTCCGATCGATAGTCCGGCACTCTGACAGCTTGACCACCGAGACTCAGTAAGTCTGTGCTAGCTTTACGTACGTTTAGTATCACGAGGAAGGCGCACGCCATCGATTCGGTTGAGTTGGTCGATTCGAGTTGGTCCGGGAACCAGCCACTAGCGGCGTTGAGCGAGCCGTAGAGAGACGGACGTGTCGGTGGCACGGCCAACTTGAAGAAAAACGGCGAGGAATCGGATGCACGGCAAACGGCGATCGGTCCTTGCACTCTGAACACGGGCCCAGTTCCAGTTTCCGCTTCATTTTCAGGTAGAGTTGCTATGAAACTGAAACCGTTTACGATGTTCGTGAACGAGAACCCGTCAGGGAGAGAGTGGGTGGGATGAACAAGTGTGCCACCGCGGGATACTTTTTTGACAATGTGCCTAAGGCCACAGGCGACAAGAAGACAAGCCCTGCCGTTGATGCCCGTGGTTGCCTCGGTTCGTGCGATGAGTTGTCCATTGTCGTAAGCGAAGGCCGTCACTCGCTCACCCGACATCGGTACAGAAAAATCGCTGCCATAAAACACGTACACAATCACGGAGCAGTAAGGTCTTGGCAAAGGATTATCACAGTTAACGAACGGCACATTCGTTGGCATTTCGGTTTGCCCCGTTAACGTGTTGCCCATACTGGCTTGTCTACGACGTCGTCGACGACTTCCAGGCGTCAATTCTGCCGTCTTTTGCCAACTTCCAGTTGCCCCGTCGATTGTCCAAAGAGAGACAGACTCTCCAACGTTCAGTCCCATTGCTTCAGTGTTCAACGTCATGGTCGCCTTGCCGCTCAGGTAGACCATGTTGCCGTTCGTGTCTTCCGCCACCAAAGTGACGACGCCAAACGTCTTCAGAAGTCGCATCTCGCCCTCCGAGTCCTGGAAGGTGAACTGTCCTGGCGCCGAGTCTAGACCGTTGGGTAGTCGCGGGTCGGAGATTGACAAGAACACGTTCACGTTACCAGACACCGGATTACCATTTTTGTCCTGGAAGGAGTGCGGCGGAATGGTGACGGAAACAGCTGACGACATCCCTGGAGTGACTACCTCCAGCTCCGCGCCAGTTGCCACATCCATGACATTTGGGCTCGGCCTGGCCACAAGAGAAACTTCGACGTTTATCTGAGGCACCCCCTCGTTGACATCCAGCGTCACCAGCCGTGGCATGTAAGCGCTCGACCTAAGCTGGAAGACAACGACCCCAGCCCGTGGTGTTGCCTCGAAATGGAACTGACTGTCCGTAACATCATAGGTGACGTCGTCATAGAGCACGTAGACGCCGGTAACGTCTCCGCCTCCGCTACTCGCTCTGCCGGTCACAAGCACGTTTTTGTTGTCGTCGCACTGAGCGCATTCACAAGACACTATCTGGTTGACCTCGTAGCTGAAGCCGTCGCACTCGACCTGCAGTTGACGCGTGTTGCTCGGCACGCAGCACAAAGTCTCCGAGTACGTAGATGTTCGCGTCATGCACGGCACGTTGTTACACCGACCGACGTTGACCGACCTGACCTTGGTGCCATCTAAGGTGACCTTGCAAGTTGGCGGAAGTGTAATGGTGAGATCTAGTGGAGTTTGATCACACGAATCTGTAGCGCTGGTATCTAAAAAATAATATAATGAAAAATAGGCTTATGATGTGTTATACAGGAGCAATTGTAACATTATTATTGTCGAGCACAATGTTAATGCCTACAACCATATCATAATTTCACTGCGATTTGATTGGTGTACGTTCCCGTAAAGACACATGTTAAACCGGTTGAGCATTGCACGAGTGCTTTCCTATACGGTAGTAATCGTTTATATTTTATAATAGAGAGTGTTTGCAAGCGCCCCTATCTCGGCTCCTTTCCCGATCCCAATACCGCACGCAAAAGGTTCGGACGTGCAACAATTGAGCCGGGAATATAGTCGATATAGGGATAACGATAATGTTACAGGCGCATCAGTAATGTTGTGGAGTTGGATTAATAATTTATTGTTGCGTTGAATTAAACCTATATGTTTTGCCACAGTCCTGTACAGAGAGACCTGTGCTCAATATATCATTGTGTTTTTTCAACAAATGTTATTGTAGAGCGATGGCTTCATATGATGTGTCATAATTGTAACAGCAGAAAAGTATTAAAAAGACGGCTTTCCAACATAAACGTCACACCAGTGCAACTGAAAAGCGAAAAGGGGATTCACAAAAACACTTTATTCATCTCATTTGTTGTGTAACACATACCTTTTGTTAAATTGATCGTCGCTTACCTTTAACGACAAGCGAGGCGTGACGAGAGAAGATCTTGCCGCCGAGAGAGACGGCCCTGCACGCGTACTGGCCTACGTCATTGGCCTTCACACTCACGATCTCATAGATGGAGCCACTGTTTCCAGAGCCACCGACCACGTCACTACGTATGATGAGCCCGTCTTTAAACCTGGTTATAAATTGTACGCACGATGTCAGTATGTAAACAACAAAGACATCAAAACCAACAATTTAGTAACTTATAGTAAGGTGGGTTAATGTTACAAGTAAGCATTTCGACATTTTCATTCTGAATGTTACAGGTATCGGCATTTGTCCCGGTTTTTATGGCGAGTGAGTATATTTTACCAGAGGTGTGTGCGCATGCGTGCGTGCGTGCGTTTGTGTGTGTGTGTGTGTGTGCGTGCGCGCGCATGTGTGTGTGTGCGTGCGTGCGTGAGTGTGTGTGTGTGTGTGTGTGTGTGTGTGTGTGTGTGTGTGTGTGTGTGTGTGTGTGTGTGTGTGTGTGTGTGTGTGTGTGTGTGTGTGTGTGTGTGTGTGTGTGTGTGTGTGTGTGTGTGTGTGTGTGTGTGTGTGTGTGTGTGTGTGTATGCGCACTATAACTTTATATTTCTGCGCGATGTAGAAACAATTTCTTGCTCCCCTGAAAACACTCCTGCGAATGTAATGGAAACAACTGCGTAAAGGTGATCAAAGTTCTATATAATCCTTCAGAAACAACAGCTCAACACCAAAGACAAAATGAACACGCCACCCACCAGTCATACTGTGTGACGTCAGGTTCAGCCGTTGCTTGGCAAATGAAGCGAACCTTCCCGCCAACAAACCCTGCCGTGCTCCTTGGCTCCAGTGAGAACGTCGGTTTCTCTGCAATTCAAGTTCACAAATAAGACAGCGTGATTATTTGAACTATTTAAATTCGCTCCGC
This sequence comes from Escarpia spicata, assembly GCA_963995525.1. Taxonomy (NCBI): domain Eukaryota; kingdom Metazoa; phylum Annelida; class Polychaeta; order Sabellida; family Siboglinidae; genus Escarpia; species Escarpia spicata. Next base: position 14,340,110 of record OZ023215.1, on the reverse strand, counting down.
TTCAATTCGAAACAACTGTTTTCTCCAATAATATCACAGGACAATCAAAACAAAACAAATCATGAGCACAATACAGGCGGGAATAGTGCGTAATTAAATAACGTCCATTAAAAAGTCGTTCACGACTGTATCTATTTCTCTTTAAGTTGCATTCCGAGATTGTCCGATGTTTAATTGAGTTCTCCAGTTCATTAACATGCCTCATCAACTAAGAAAGCACGATTTACCTAATAACACATCACATATCAAATTGATGTATACCGTGGCAAGTATGATCAAATATCAAGCAAGTAAAGAAAATACTGCTGCCAGCACTGACGACGTACTCACCTAGTTTATACATGACCACACTGACGACGTACTCACATAGTTTATACATGACCACACTGACGACGTACTCACCTAGTTTATACATGACCACACTGACGACGTACTCACCTAGTTTATACATGACCACACTGACGACGTACTCACCTAGTTTATACATGACCACACTGACGAAGTACTCACCTAGTTTATACATGACCACACTGACGACGTACTCACCTAGTTTATATATGACCACACTGACGACGTACTCACCTAGTTTATACATGACCACACTGACGACGTACTCACCTAGTTTATACATGACCACACTGACGACGTACTCACCTAGTTTGTACATGAACACACTGACACTGCTGCCAGCACTGACGACGTACTCACCTAGTTTGTACATGAACACACTGACACTGCTGCCAGCACTGACGACGTACTCACCTAGTTTGTACATGAACACACTGACACTGCTGCCAGCACTGACGACGTACTCACCTAGTTTGTACATGAACACACTGACACTGCTGCCAGCACTGACGACGTACTCACCTAGTTTGTACATGAACACACTGACACTGCTGCCAGCACTGACGACGTACTCACCTAGTTTGTACATGAACACACTGACACTGCTGCCAGCACTGACGACGTACTTACCTAGTTTGTACATGAACACACTGACACTGCTGCCAGCACTGACGACGTACTCACCTAGTTTGTACATGAACACACTGACACTGCTGCCAGCACTGACGACGTACTCACCTAGTTTGTACATGAACACACTGACACTGCTGCCAGCACTGACGACGTACTCACCTAGTTTGTACATGAACACACTGACACTGCTGCCAGCACTGACGACGTACTCACCTAGTTTGTACATGAACACACTGACACTGCTGCCAGCACTGACGACGTACTCACCTAGTTTGTACATGACCACACTGACACTGCTGCCAACACTGACAACGAACTCTTGTGTCGCGCTCTCATACCCGTCTTTTCTTGCGGTCAGCCTCAGACCAGAGACGCAGACGCCGGACAACGTGAAACGTCCGTCCCGATCAGTCACAACTGCCACTGACCATTCTCTCCCGACCGTATAGATGTTGACACCTGCCAGCGCGAGCGACGTCTGTCTGTCTGTCACTCTACCTCGTATGACGTCACCGGCGCACTGGCACACAGAACAGTCAACGAGAACGCCCCCTGTCGGACACGTACGGGAACAATCTGCAATCGAAAAGAGCCACGTATTGTGAGGTGTTTACGATTGATCAAGAAATTGACTAATTAGAATATGTTTTCTTTAGAATTTCATTTTTGAATACCGATATAATTATGCTGATGAATGTTACTATAGCGACGACGGCGACGACGACTGATGACGACCGACAACGGCAACGACGACCAATGGTGACCGACTATACCCGATGACGACCGACGACACCCGACGACGGGCCGACGACATCCGACGGCGACCGACTACGACAGACGGCCATGACCGACGACGACCAACGATGACCGACGACGACGACCGACAACAATAATGACATGTTGGTACACACCTGGACACACCCACTGGCTACACGGCCGACTCTCACTGGACATCCCGACGCACACAGAGCCGCCATTTTGTGGCGCCGGATCGTCGCAACTTCGGACGCGTTGCTGCGTGCCTCTGTCACACGTGGCCGAGCAGGATGACCACGGGTCCCACTCGGACCACTGACCGTTGATCACCGGACCTCCTGCAGAGCCTGCTGCAGACAAACTTGAACTAGTCACTTTGTCTTTCTTCTATTCCTTATATGGTGCTATTATACACAGAAGTTCCCCTCTCGAGTGGCTCCCTTCGCCAACGGCCACCCGCTTACAACGGTCAGATTACCTATGTTGCATAAACTGGTTGATCATTAAAATAACCCTTGTAGAGCGGTCACTCTTCTCATACGACGGCCAAAGTGCCTTTGGAGGAGGGGTGGCCTCTCAAGACGGGAACTGCTGGTGAAATTTATTGACACTTTCAGGAATATGTAGTGGAATCATTTGGCATTCATGTTTACGTGTCCGATCATTTCATACTATTCAAAGCATTTATAATTAATTGTAATGTAAATTAATACAATTGTTGTTAATATCATATGACTTTTATCAACACTTACTCAGGCAAACACACGTTGGGGACGTCCAGTCGCACGCCTTGATGTTGTCGTTCCACACAACCTTAGACGGACATGGTCGGTTGTCGTAGGCTATGCCGTTACTACACGTAACGTAAACGTCACATCCGTCGCAAGACTGGTAGTCGCCGTTCGGTCTGTTTGCGCAAGATCTCACGCAGTTTGGGCCGGTGCTGCTGCATTTACTTTGAACTGTAACATTACACAAAGAAGGAGCAACAATAAATATACGAATGCTAATAGTGTTACCAAGACGACACATGAACAAGTAATATTTGACGCATACGTCAGTAAATCTTATAATATATATATATAATTATATGCACATTTTAAATTATTCTTCGTTTCACGTGACACATGAAACGCAAACAATATTCAAATAAAAACCAACCAGTTACCTGACGCCATCACAGTAATTAATACGAACACAGTCGGAATGACGCGTCGCAAACACATCATGGCCGTCATCTTGTCTCAGATTCGACGACACTGAACGTTGTCAACCGACAAGTGGTGTTTGTCCTACACCGTTTCGGCCGTGCCTTATATACACGGCAATGACACGCCTCAGTTGACACGGGAGGTGTTTGGTGACAAACAAGAATGCCATCAATCTTGTTGCGTGCAAGATCACATGGTTCAAGGGTTTGACCTCTTTATTTGTAGAGTATCCATATTTCAAGACAAATGATGGGTCATTGCCAAACCGTCAACATGGATAAACGTCAGGATTCACGTATACCCTACATTTGTTTTTATGTTAACCTGGACAAACTGGACGTAGGCCCTACATTTGTTTTTATGTTAACCTGGACAAACTGGACGTAGGCCCTACATTTGTTTTTATGCTAACCTGGACAAACTGGACGTAGGCCCTACATTTATTTTTATGATAACCTAGACAAACTGGACGTAGGCGCTACATTTGTTTTTATGTTAACCTGGACAAACCGGACGTAGGCCCTACATTTGTATTTATGTTAACCTGGACAAGCTGGACGTAGGCCCTGGATTGAAGAAAGTCGTCAATGTTTACTGAATCTAATCTTCACGTAATTGTACGTTTTTGGTTTTTCCATAGAACCACATTTAACCTTAGTGAGAAACTTCCAAGCATAGTAAATCAACATGTTAGCTATCTGTGTCATTGCGGCGACGGAACACCTTAGCCGGTTAATCACTCGTATTGAATGCTCTGTGCGTCTAGATTTCAATATTTAACTGATTAATGAGGCTCGTTAAAGTTTCCGGTCACCCTGACCTGCATAAACTGTTTCCACATAAATGCGTATCTCTACAAAGTACACCCGTGTGGTGCAAATTACAAGTTTCTAGCTGATTGTGGTAGAGAAAATACATGTCATATTCGGGATATTTAATTGAAGTATACGAAGCAGAACAACATGTCAATGTTACTAAACCTTTTGGTAGACATATACCCTGGCCTATAGGGACTTAAAGGGTTCAGCCTCACACTAGAGCTTCCGAACAACTTGCAACAACCCCCCCCCCCCCCGACCGGTCATCCGAGTTGCAATGTCCGATCTCCAACTACATCATATCGTTGTTAATTCCATAGGTATCCAACACTACCACCATCATGCCGTGGAATATGTCCAAACCTATCACCTTCGAACCGCAAAAAATGTCCAAAACTACGCCCATCATACCACGAAAGATCCTCCTACACCCCTCTCCCTTATTCCGATGTTATGTCCGATAGCAGCGAAGTGCTGAAGCTCTTGGTAAGCCCCTCTCACCGGTCACCACGTTCCGACGCCAAAGCTTAGTTAGACAAACACATGCAATTTGACAATCTGATAAATCATGAGATTAAGAAGAGATCAGAGAGATGACTGTAAAGATATTGAACTTTTTAATGAAAATATTAAAATGATAGAAGTATTCTTATAGGGAATCAGAGGACGCGAAGTTACGTTAGCATGGAAAAGTATATATTAGACATAAAGATGTATTCATTACTACAGAGAACTGTCAATTAATTAATTATATTTTTGAACAAGTACTGATTGTGTAAATGCTAGCAACTTGAGTATGTTTAAAACATAATCAACAAACGGAAGTGTGTGTTTCATAAAGATCAAACGTGTTGGACACTCAACACGCCAAAGACTTCCTTGTCCACTTGACATTTTTGGTTTATGCTCTACCGTCGCCATCTCGTGGAAAGTCTACATTTCAAATGTAGAAGAGTTGAGATGGGCCAACACGTCAAGCACAGAAGCCATCCTGATTGCACCTCAACTCCGTTCCGTTGGCGCGACCTTCCGGGTGCTTCTAGACCAGCTGCCGTCTTCTGAGCCGACGGCGGCAGAGGTTGTGTGAAACAAATGGGCCTGAACTTCACCAAAGAGCGAACGCAAATATATCTCCTTAATCTACTGTATTGTCTGACATAATGGACACCAAAGTGTCTCCCTCCCTCCCTTTATTCCCGGAAGGAATAAAGGGAGGGAGGGAGAGAGGAAGGGAGACAGACAGACAGGCAATATTTGGCCAAATCTTGGTAAAACTCAGTTGTGTGGCTGCTACAACAAAAGGTCTCATCCAGTCGTGTAACAGAGTAAGTGCATGACTGTCTTAATATCGAGTATAGCTTACGATTTTTAGTTCTCGGTTTACATTAAATGTTATTTTAATTGTCGGAAGTTGGCTTTACGCGGTGCACGCCGCGCCGTCTCAAGCTTTCAAGGTAATTGAATACGTCGGTGCAACTGTTTAATTGTCAACGATCAAACTTAGTAGGTTACTAATGTTTCTTGTCAGCGCTTAATGTCAGTCTGACCCCGGGATGTGTGGCAATGTCGGCGCCCTCAGTCACCCCAATGACTATCTTTTTAAGCTGTCAACTGAAGCTTGCTTTATTTACATAAAAGGTCGAGCAACATTTGGTACTAAATTCAAAAAATGTTTTTAAAAATTGCCATTTATACATGTCGTATTCCGAATATTTAATTGATGTAGATGACAGTGAATCTATCAGCTGGTGCATTGCCATTCTAGCTATGACACCACTGCTGTCCCACAGAGCCATTACGGAGGCACCCTGGGGACCCATTTGCGAAGTAGCCTGTGTTTGGTACTTGAAGGTCAACTAAGGTGATTAACTGACCAGAGGGAAACTTCTCTCTCTCCCTCAGTGGTAAACAGGGGTTGGTAACAGGTCGATTTACCCCTTTGGAAGACATCTATTCTGGATAATATAGTTTTGTTTAAGTTACCTAGTATGATGCGCCTATGTTTATCGTACTGATTGTAATAATACTGTTATGTAATGTTTAGTTGCATATCCGTCTTGTGAACATGTCTTAGTATATTACATTATTATTATTTAAATGTGTGAGTAAATTAGAGTACGAAGAGACAACATTGGATGAACCGGGTGATCTGTCCCACAACACCTGTCACGTGAAACAAAGACCCAATTAAAATGTGCATATAATTATATATATATATAATTATATAAATATATAATTATACATACATATCATTATATATTCTAAGATTTACTTACGTATGCATCAAATATTACTTGTTAATGCGTCGTCTTGGTAACACTATGTAAAATGTAAAAGCGCTATGTAAAAGATATGTTCTTTTACATAGCGCAATATCCTGTCATCAGGACTGCTCAAAGCGCTTTACACTTTACTTCCTAGCAGACCTGTTCAATCGAACACCATCTCGACTTCTGTAGGTCCAGTGGGAAGCATCCAACCACGATGCAATTAAAGCGCGAAGACTGTTCGTACACAAATCAAATATCCACCACTGTCTACAGCCAGGTACTCATTCGTATTGCTGAGTGAACTGGAACAGTGAACGAATTTGCCCAAAGTTCAACACCGCAGCACAATATTGGAACCTGGATTATATTAGTATCACTACATTTCTTCTACTATGGAAGTGCCACATAAATACATTTTTCTACCTCATAATTGCGATATAGACAATTTGAATCGCATATGGCGTTAAATGCCTTCCGTAGTAGAGGAAATGTAGTAATAGTAATACCAATAGTTACTGACTGATCGTCACTAGACGTCAGCCGGAAGGGACTCGTCCGCCTGCTTGAGAAGATCGGCTGCCTTCCCCCCTAGCTACGCAGCATGGTGGTCTCCTTCCACGAAAAAATGAAGGACACTGACAACAACATTGTGTACGATGGTTTGACGACGGAGACCTTCCCCGTTTCCAGTGGTGTCAAGCAAGGCTGCGTCCTTGCTCCAACGACGTTTGGGATCTATTTCTATATCCTGCTGTCCTGTGCCTTCGACTCTTCCTCAGACGGCATTTACCTGCACATCAGATCTGACGGGAAGCTGTTCAACCTGGCAGGTCTGCGAGCCAAAACAAAGATGACAGAAGTGCGTCAGGGAGATGCTGGTTGCGGATATTGTAGCACTCACTTCCTACGCAGAAGAGGCCCTCCAGAGACTAGTAATTCGCCTCGTGCTCACCTGCAGAGAGTTTTGACTCATATTCAGAAAACGAATGTCATTGCGTCAGATGTCAGCCAAGTCCCCTCCATCAAGATCAATGACTATATCTGGAGGTAGAAGAATTAACGCAACGGACGGTCGCGCCTTGTGGCAGCATCAGTTTTTAAGCACGTGTTGTTTTGTGCATTTCGGAACGTTGATCATCATCATTTTACTATCAACGTAAGTCTGGACTATTGTGAACGTTTGTGCATCATAGAGATCTGAACAATTTTATATTATCTGCTTTTACCTGTCTACAAATTGCGAGTTTTAATCATCTACAGCCGGATGCTTTGTGTTGAACTTCGCGCCATGACACTGCGTTACTCAGCAACCATGCTACGTAACATCGGGAACTGCCTTGACACACTAAGGCCATCGTCAACGAACTGGAACTTATTGCGGTATTCTGGCCAACACAAAACAAAGCGCGGTTGCAGGGCCGGTGTGCGTAAGGTCCATTAAGGTCCATTGTTTATGCGCGGATTTCTCGACAGCGAACACATCATTGACACGGCGGCTGATGTCGCCATTTTGACAGAGACGTGGTTAAAAGAGGAAGCCACTGCTACAGTCATCAACCTGTGTCCTCCAGGCTATTCATTTTCCGGAGTTGGAAGAAGAGAAAAGAGAGGTGGTGGCCTTGGCATTGTACACAAAACCGAACTGCCTTTTATATCTACGAACACTGCTACCGAATACTCTTCGTTCGAGCATCTAACAGTGCGATGTAAGCATCTGACAGTGCTTGTAATATACCGTCCACCATCGTCACCTATACAAGTGTATTCTTGGACGAATTTGATGATTTAACTGCTAACCTGGCTTCTGATGCTGGTAGAGTTGTCATCATGAGAGATTTCAATCTGCATGTTGATGTTTGTTCAGCACCTGGGGTCTCCCGGTTCATGGATTTATTACAGATACATGATTTACATCAATATGTTGATTGTTCAACACACAAGGCTAATCACACTTTGGATCTTTTCATCTCACGGGCAACCGACTCTATCATCAGCAAAGTGTCCGTGATCAGCAGCGAAATATCTGACCACAAATCAGCAACATTCTCCATCGAGCACACAGCCGACAAGAACTACCCCCAGGCTAAACTACAACCCAGAAGAGATCTTCGACATGTTGATTGTAAAACACTGACCAGTGAAATCAATTCCAACTTATCTGGCTTTGATACATCATCCACAGATCCGGATTCCATTCTTGATATATATACGTGTGCTGTTATTTCGGCCTTGGATGAAATTGCTCCGGTAATGCTACGGCGGCCACGCAAGAGAAGAACTCCACCTTGGTACTGCGAGGAATTACATGCAATGCGAAAGTTACGTCGCCAAAATGAGAACATTTGGCGTGCATCAGGATTAGACGTACACAGACGAATATACGTGAATCATCGCAACACTGTCAGCGCGAGGTTACGGCAAGCCAAAATTCAGCATTATCAGAGTCTATTCCAAGATGCCGATCAGAATACAGCCTTCGAAGCCGTGAACAGCTTGCTAAAGGTGGAATCTTCCAAACTGCCTGACACTGATTCAAGGAAGAAATTATGCAGCCAGTTTCTGAACTTTTTTGAAGAAAACATTGCGAAAAACTTGAATGAAATTGATGCCTCTGAAACAAACACGAGCGACATCGAAACTGCGACACAGAGAGTAGTTGAACATCCTATGACTGAAATGTGTGCTGCAAGTATGTATGAAGTGCAGAAAATTATCCAGGATGCTAAACCCAAGTCATCATGCTTGAACCCTCTACCTACATCCCTACTAAAGAGCACTCTTCCTGCTCATATTCAAATACTGACTCATCTTATCAATATGTCTTTCGAGTCGAAGAACTCAAGAAGGCTGTCATAACACCGATGTTGAAAAAACCGACCTTGGATCGAAACACGCAAAAAAATTACAGTCCAGTTTCAAGTTTGCCATTCGTGTCTAAAGTCTTGGAAAAGGTAGCAGCCAAACGACTTATTTAACATCTAAGTGACAATGGCCTTCACGAGCAGCTACAATCGACATACAAACCCCGACACAGCACTGAAACTGCTTTAATGAGAGTGCAGCAGGATATCACCAGTTACATGGCAGACTCCAGGGGTGTCCTTCTGGTTCTCCTGGATTTATCTTCTGCGTTCGATATGATCGATGCTGCTATCCTACTAAAGACAATGGATAGCCACCTGGGAATATATGGCGCGGCACTTGCATGGTTCGGTTCGTACATGTCGGATCGTACCCAGCGTCTACGGATTGGGGTGGAAGCATCTGAAGAACGCCCTGTGAGATACGGTGTTCCACAGGGCTCGGTGTTGGGTCCGTTGTTGTTCACTGTGTACACAGCACCAATGCAGAACATACTAATGAGGCACTCTGTGGAATATCATAAATTTGCTGATTATCTTCAGATATACACATCCTATTCTCCTCACATATCTGGTGACTTGGAGTGCGCTGTTCAGAGACTTAGTGACTGCATCAATGAGGTCAAATGTTGGATGGTTAAGCATAAACTCAAGCTAAACGACAATAAGATTGAATTTATGGTAGCCCTGAGTCCCTATCATCTAAAGAAATTTTGACTTCCAGAGTACCTCGTTGTTGGTGGAGTCAACATAAAACCTGTTGTCTCTGTCAGGAATTTGGGAGCTCACTTTGACACTCACATGAGCATGAAGCAGCATGTTGATGCTGTTTGCAAGAAGTGTAACTACCATCTGAGACGTATTAGCTCCATCAGGGCCTATATCACGAAGCCTGTCTGCCATTCATTGGTCATTGCGTTGGTTTTTTCAAGCTTAGATTACTGCAACGCTTTGCTGCTGGACCTACCCGAATTTCACTTAGCACGTCTCCAGAAGATACACAATACGGCAGCCCGCCTAATTGTCCTCACACCTGTATCTTCACACATCACGCCAGTACAGGCGCTTCTGCACTGGTTGCCAGTCAGACAACGCATTGTGTTTAAAGCACTTGTGTATATTTACAAGGTGCTCCATGGTTTGGCACCGAAGTACCTTGCACATCAACTACATCCACGAACTCGCAACTATCGTCTTCGGCAGCTTCATGACCATCTTAAACTTGCAGTTCCACCAGCATCAAAATCCATCGGCAAGCGAGCGTTTGGCATAACTGGTCCGGCCAAATGGAACGAACTGCCACTGACTCTACGAGATGCTCCGTCTGTGTTTTTATTTAAACGTCACCTGAAGACAATAGACAATAGCCAGATTTATTTACAAGACGTTTTAGTGACTCTTGTTAATTTATTAATATATTTTTTATTTTGTAAATTAATTAATGTATAACTAATTTATATATTATTTTAATTGGTTTTATAATGTTTTTATATTGTGAGCGCATTGATTAACTATTAGTTAGAGATCGCGCGGTAAAAGAACCTTTATTATTATTATTATTAAGAAGACTTCACTTACCTTGGGTCAAACATCTCCAACAACTTTTCGCTGGACACTGAGATAAACATGCGCACCAAAAAAGCCACAGTCCCTATGGCCAAACTGACCAAAGGAGTACGGGAAAACTAGATGCTCACTAAGAACACCAAGACGGTAGTGTACCAGGCCTGTGTGCTGAGTACCCTTCTCTACGGTAGCGAATCGTCGATCACCTACACACGCCAGGAGTGCCGCCCCAACACCTTCCAATACGGTGCCTCACGCGCATCCTTGCAATCACTTGGCAGGACCGTGTTCCGTAAAAAGCAACATTCTGGACCAGGACTCCCAGCATGTACTCACTGCTGAGCATGAGTGGTCTCTGCTGGCTGGGCCACGTACTGCGCATGGAAGAAGGCCGCTTGCCGAAAGATATCCTCTTTGACAACTTGCCACAGGCGTCGGGCCAGTGGAACTCAGTTCCAATGATGTATGCAAGCGCAACATCAGTTCCGAAGACTGGGGGGGGAGGGGCAGTGGCCGACGATCGCACTGCTTGGCGTCAGACGGTACACAGAGGCATTGGACGAGAAGATGGAAAGAAACACCAATATACGACTGAGAAGTGGACGCTGCCGAAGTTCCAGAAGCTGACAACGGGACGCATCAGCATCGTCTCTCGAGACTACTGTTATTACCATATACTTACCAACACACCAAGGACAACTACGAACATCATTACAGAATTTTTATATTTAACTCATTCCCGCTGACCAAGTAAGTATCTCCAATTACGGCACTGCATAACAGTGCACATAGCCGATGCTATTTTCCCAGTTGCGATCGCTTCCTGGTAAGAGGTGCCCTCTTGACAATGTCCCATTATTCAGTCTACCCATGCTAGGCAAGGAATTAACACCAACTTGAGATACGGCAACGCTGCAACCACTGAGCTATATTATCAAACATAGACGACTATGTTGGGTATATGCAGCCGATGTCCAGAGTTTACATCACAAAGACAACCATCAATGCTTGCTATTTTAAACAATTTTTTTAGTTTAGTACCAAATGTTGCCCGAACTTTTATTTAAATAGCATTACCTTCATGTGAGACAAACTTTAGTCGCCAACTTAAAAAGAAAGTCATTGGGGTAACGACATTGGGGTAGCGAAAGTCCGAGACTGTCATGTTCTGACCCTTTCGGAGATTGGGTGAGACAAGAAACATTAGTAACCTAATTAGTTTGATCGTTAACAATTAAACAGTTGCACCGACGTATTCAATTACCTTGAATGCTTGAGACGGCGCGACTTGCACCGCTTAAAGCCAACATCCGCAAATTAAAATAACATTTAATGTAAACCGAGGACCAAAAGTCGTACGATATACTCGATATTAAGGCATTCATGGACTCTCTCTATCACACGACTGGATAAGACCTTTTGTTGAAGCAGCCGCACAACTGATTTTGCCATCCGGAGAATATATCTCTTTCTGACTGTTTGTCTCCTTCCCTCTCTCCCCTCCCTTTATTCCTCCCTGCCTCCCTCCCTCCGTCCCTCCCTCTCCCTCCACCCCTCCCTATCTCCCTGCCTCCCCATCCTCCCTTTCTCTCCCCCCTCTCTCTCCCTCCCTCTCTTTGTTGTCCATTGTATCCGATGATAACGTTGATTAAGTAAATATCGTTGTGTTCGCTCTTTGGTGAAGTTCATGCCCATTTGTTTCACACAGCCTCTGCCGCAGTTATTTCAGAAAACGGCAGCAGATCTAGAAGTAACAGGAAGGTCGCGCCAGCGGAGCGGAGTTCACCAGTTGAGGTACAGTCAAGATGGCTTCTATGCTTGACATTGTGGCCCATCTCAACTCTTCTACATTTGAAATTTACGCCATCAGTAATTATTCAATAATATGTTTAATTAATTGACAGTCCTCTGTAGTAATGAATACTTGTTTATATCTAATATATACTTTTCCACGCTAACGTGACGTCGCGTCCTCTGAATACTCTATAAGTATACTTCTATCAACTTAATATTTTCATAAAAATTCAATATCTTTACAGCCGTCTTTCTGAGTTCCTCTTAATCACCTGACCTACCAGATTGTCAAATCGCATGTGTTTGTGTAACTAAGCTTTAGCGTCGGAACGTGGTAACCGGTGAGAGGGGCTTAGCAGGAGCTTCAGCACTTCGTTGCTGTCGGACATGACATCGGAAGACGGGAGAGGGGTAGTGTTGAAGATTTTTCGCGGTTCAAGAGGAATAGTGTTGGAGATCTTTCGCGGTATGAGGGGCGAAGTGTTTGAAATGTTTAGCGTTTCGAGTGTGATGGGGTTGGACGTATTCCGTAGTGTTGGATATTTATGCGTGAGATTAACAACGATATGATGCAGTTGCAGATCGAACATTGCAACTCGGATGACGGATCGGGGGGAGGTTGGTTGTTGCAACTTGTTCGGAAGCTCTAATGTGAGGCTAAGCCCTTCAAGTCTCTATAGGCCAGGGCATATGTCTACCAAAAGGTTTAGTAACATGTAGTGCTGCTTCGTATACTTCAATTAAATATTCCAAATATGATATGTACTTTTTCTACCATAATCAACTAGAAACTTCTACGTTGCATCACACGGGTGTACTTTGTATATATACGCATTTATGTGGAAACAGTTTATACAGGTCAGGGTGACCGGAAACTTTAACGAGCCGCATTAATCAGTCAAAGATTTAAAGCCAGACGCACAGAGCATTGAATACGAGTGATTAACCGGTGTTGCGTCGCCGCAATAACACAGAGAGCTATCATGTTGATTTATTATGCTTGGAAGTTTCCCACTAAGGTTAAATGTTGTTCTATGGAAAACCCAAAAACTAACATTTACGTGAAGGTTAGATTCAGTAAACATTGACGATTTTCTTCAATCCAGTCTCATAATGCTAGACTCATTGGATCAACCAATTTTTAATAACATTGGCATGTAGTGCTGCTTCATATACTTCGATTGTACACGGGCTGCATATTGATCACGACAACTTGTCTTTTCTCTATATATGTTTATTGAAACATAATTACGGACTACTAATTAACTGTTAACACAATATCTAAATAAATACTTACTTAGACTTAGACCTGGCGGCTCCCCCGTCTAAAGACGCATGAGGCAGTCAAAGCACGCCATCCAGATCTGTCGGTTGTTAGTGTTCTGACGTCGCTCCAATTTTTGTTGACCAGCTGTGGGTCGCGGTGGATTGTTTGGCACCAGTTCATTCTTGGTTGTCCCCTGGCCTTGTGACATGGTCGATCCAGCTCATTCGTCTTCTGCAGGTAGTAGATGATGTCAGAGGTTGTCCTGATCATATCCGAGCATGTATGTTCATCACACGGTCGCTCCAGTGTATGCCCAAGATCTTTCGTAGGCATTTAGTGTCGAATGCATCAAGTTTGTTTTCTTAGCTTGTTTTTAGTTGCCATGCTGCACATCCATATAGGAGAGTTGGTATAACGCTTGAGTTATAAAAGCGAAGTTTGGATTTCAAGGTAAATTTCTTGTTGTTCCAAATTTTCCTCAGCAGGTTGAAGGCTGCTGACGCTTACCCCACTCTGCAGTTTAGTTCGTGACAGACCTGGGGCCGAAGTACTCGGTACTCATGTACTCGTGTACTCGAGTACATTTTCGAAGTACTCGTACTCGTACTCATGATACTTATGGGTCATTGACTCGTACTCATATTCATTGTACTCAGATGTTACGAGTACATTACGAGTACATCTGAGTACTTTCTCAATATGTACTGGGGAAAATAAATATATTTGGTTATAAAATTTAATTTTCCTGAAATATTTAAATGTTCAACTATTTTTTAAATACTTTGTTATTTCTGATAGTGTACAACCTTACCATCCCTACACATCCCAGTACATCCTCATTCTCTGATAACAATGACTATGATACCCAAACATGGCAACAGGCAGCATCTTTTCCCAGTCAGAAACACCCTGTTAAGCAAACAATAATCGTAGGCTAGCAGTTCAGGCATAAACTTGTTTGTTTAATTAAGCCATAAAGAGTCAGTTAGCAGTTAACCCACCAGTTAGACAGGAAATGCCTTTGATGTAGTATGGGACCATGCCACCTGGCACTGGCTGACAGTGCTAACTGCTAAGAACAAGAACTGCCAGTCTTCCTCTGTAGAAGTAAGGTGGCTCAAGTCAGACTGTCTCCTACACTAGTATAATCCCATGCCAGCAGCCTGGCTAAAAAGTTCAAAGGGGATGCAGAGCCTGTTATGTGGACATGTGCTAACCCTCTCAACAATTAGCAGTCTACGATCAGAAAATATAAATTGCAAACTTATAATATCAGCAGATTGCTGATTGTAGAGGTGAACGAATACCTCAGTCAGCCATGTACAGATCGTCACAGTGAGTTTTCCAACTCTGGCTCAGTTGGTCCTTCACCATCTCAGCATTCCAGCCTCATCAGCCCCAGTTGAAAGGGTATTTACCATAGCCGAGAAAATATTCTGCCCTGAACAGCGCAGCCTGAAAGACTCAACCTGTGAACAACTCATGTTCATTCGGTGCAATGGCAAATAGATGACAAGATCATAGGATGCCACTGAAATGAATGCCAATGAAGTGTATTTCATTGTTGATGAAATAGAGGTTTTTTTAGTTTTCCTCATAAAAAATTGATCAACTGCTATTACATATTCACTTGTGCTGAGTTATATAAATTAGATTAATTACTAATTTTAAAATACGTTATTATTTAATATTTATATTTGTTAAATGTACTCGTACTTTTACTCTTACTCGTGAGAATGTACTCGTACTTGTACTCGTACTCAGCTTTTAGCAATGTACTCGTACTCGTACTTATCTATCGTCAAAATACTCGTACTCGTACTTGTTCTCATAAAAATGTACTCGGCCGTAGGTCTGGTTCGTGACCTATTATTCCTTGGTTGTTGATGGAGCTGCCAATGTAGATGAAGTTTTGACTGTTTCTACTTGTCTGGTTGATTAAAACATCTGTGGGTGGTTGATGCTCCCCTGTCAGCTTGTTTTTGTCTTCTTTTCACTGATGACAAGTCCCAAGCCATCAGCGTATCTGACTTTGTAGATCCTGGGTGGTGTCTGAGAGGGAAGCAATGTCATCAGCAAAGTCCTTGCCTGATAAACGCTCCTTCTTAACCCACACAATCCCTTCTTTGCCTGTGGTTGCTAGCTGCATGGCCCAATCGATGGCCACGGCAAAGAGAAGGGGAAAAGAATGCAGCCTTGTCTGACACCAGTCATCACATGGAACCAGTCGCTGTAAGTATCTTCTGGTTTTACACATCTCCAGGTTTTATATATCTTCTCGATTGCTGTTACAATATTTTGTGGGATTCCATACGTGGTTAATATTTTCTGACTGTCTAACTGTCTGTCTGTCTCCCTCCCTCTCTCCCTCCCTCCCTCTCCCTCTATTCCCTCCTCTCCCTCCCTACCTGCTTCCCCTCCCTCCCTTTCTCTCCCCCCCCCTCTGTCTCTCTGTCTGTTCGTGTGTCTCTCTCCCACCCCCTCTTTCTCCCTGTCTTTGTTGTCCATTGTATCCGACGACAACGTAGATTAAACATATATCTTTGTGTTCGCTCTTTGGTGAAGTTCAGGCCCATTTGTTTCACACAGCCTCTACCGCAGTCGTCTCAGAAAACGGAGCATGGAATAAATAAATAAAAGTACTTATATAGCGCCCGATCAATTAAAATTGCTCTCGAGCGCTTTAAATACATGCACACATATATAATAGTATTTTACATAAACCGAAATGCTAACTAAGATATAAATGTGTAAAACTATAACATTACCTTAAATATAGTTACTAAAAAAATTAAAAGAGAGATAATTATATAAAAAAATTGGCCATGGGAGGCGTTGGCGGCCATTTTCAAGATGGCCGCCGAAAATCTATATTCACCATATCTTAATAACTGCGCCACAATCTTATGCTTGATACAATTGTACAAAGATCTTCACGTACAGTACTCTGTGTATAGACTAGTCTTATAGTTGACAATGACAGCATATGGGTAACATTTGGGCCCTTTCTTGACATCAAGTTTAAACTATGAAAAACAATGCAATTGTAATAATAACACATTGAAAGTGATCTCTCATTATTCTTTTCTTAATTGCATACCTCGTTCCGCATAATGCGCCACTCGATATCTCGTTGTCTTTGTTTTCTGTTTTTGTTCTCTATGGTGTTGAATCTGCCATTTCAGTGTTGTGGGACAGATTACCCGGTTGATCCAATGTTGTCTTCCTACTCTAATTTAGTCACACATTTGGATAATACTAGTGTAAACTACTAATACATATTCATAAGTCTGAACAATATTATAACAATCAGTAAGATACACATAGACGCATAACACCAGGTAACTTACCGGTAAACAAAACTCCCAAAGGTGTAAGTCGACCTGTTACCAACCCCTGTTTACCACAGAGAGGTAACAGAAGTTTCCCTCTGGTCTGTTAATCACCTTAGTTGACCTCCAAGTCCCAAACATGGGCTACTACGCTAATTGGTCCTCATTCGCCCGATTCAGGAATATGCAGCCACCATGTGGGACACCTGTACTGTAGGTGACACCCAGGCCATAGAGAAAGTGCAACGCAGAGCAGCAAGATGGGTCTCAAACCGACACCACCAAACATCCTGTGTTGACTCAATCCTCAACTCCCTTGACTGGCTAACACTGCAACAGAGACGCAAAAGAGTTCGGCTGGAGATGTTTAATAAATTCCACAATGGCCTCATCTCCATAAATTCCATCTACCTGCCAGAACCAACAGACAGCAGGCTGAGCTCCAGGACGAACAACACCTGCAGCTACGACATCCCCTACTGCAGGACACAGTACCGGCAGATGTCGTTCTTCCCGAGGACAATCCCGGAATGGAATAGTCTGCCCCAGGAGGAAGTGACGGCTGAGTCCTAGGACTGGTTCAAGTCCAGGCTTGCCGCCTACCTATACATACGACACCCCTCTCCCTCCCCCAAACTGATCTTGCTGGGCATCGTTTCGACCACCTTTGCCAGCTTCCAGTGACTTCGCACGAGGTACTCGTCCTTCAACAGTACCACATCTCCCATTTGTATGTTTCGTTGTTTCCTAATTCATTTCTGCCTAATGGGGATATTTACCAGGTATGCCTTCTTCTACCTTAACCAGAACTGGTTCGCCAGATACTGTACACGTCTACATCGCTTTCTGGCATAGATGTCTTCTTTCTGGAAATTCCCTGGTGGTGGCATCACAATTCTCGATTTCATTGTGCGTAGATGGTTAGGCGTCAGTGCGTCCGGTCCACGTGGATCGTTTATGTGTTCAATGGCGAGAGGTCTGCAGTTCACAATCGCCATTGTTTCATAGTGGAAAGTCATGAGGGAAGAGTTGTCCAGTCTTGAGCGATGAAACATCGCAGTGCATTGATGAAGGACTCAATGTGGACTACTCGGGATAACATGCAGGTGAAGAGCAGTCCGTATCGTTTCGTCTCCTTCCGTCCCTCCTTGATGATGAAGGGACCGAAACAGTCAAATCAACGGTACGTGAATGGCGGTGAGGGTTCTACCCTTTCTTCTGGTAAGTCAGCCATCTTTTGCACATGCGTTCGACCGCGGAGTCTTCTGTAGTGCACACATTTGTAGGTGTGAGATGAGACTGCATAGCTAATTCATGTTATCCAGTATTCTCTGGGTCGCACTTCATTTACTGTCATGCCACTTCCCTGACTTTCTCATGACAGTGTTTGATCACCAAGTGCGTTACGCGACTGTTTCGTGGCAGGATCATCGGATTTTTGACACGGTACTGGAGAGATGATAACATTGCAAGCCGTCCTCCGACTCTCGGGATTCCATCGTTGTCCAGGAATGGGCCCAGCTTATAGCTCTGACTCCGTTCCTTCATAGTCTCGTCACTCGAGTCATTCTTCAGAAGACTGATCTCGTCATTGAATGCTTCGTGCTGCACCATCTTTATGATCGTCTGTCGAGCTTTTTCTCTGTCCTCTTCACAAGTAAATTGGTTTGTTTCTTCCCGCTTGAGGCTTCTTCTTCTTGAGAGGAATCGTTGTGGTACGGTTATCTCTTTGGCAGCGCATGGCCAGTCAGAGAAGTGTTCTAGGCGGCTAAGCTTAGACACGTATTGGGACGTTGCCGCGTGGACATGTACTTCTTTCACTTCTGGATCAACTGGAAGCAGTTCTCCATAGTTGGTCTCTTCCTCGGATAGTTCTCCCTCCCACAAGAAGGATGGCTCTGAGAACCAGCTAGAGGAAATCAGTTCTGTTACGCCCAGTCCACGCGATGCACAGTCGGCCAGGTTATTCTCTGTGGCGATATAGTGCCTTTGGTTCGGTTCAGTAGCTTCTCTAATCCTCTGATTCCGATTTGCCAAATAGACATGAAAGCTTTTCATCATTGCCGATTTATCCCAGGACGACCTTTGAATCTGTCCAGTAATACTCGGACACGTCTTCATACACTAACTCCTGTTGGAGTAAATTGCAAACTTTCACAGAGACAGTAGTAGCTTGTAGTTCTAACCTTGGAATTGTGACTACCCGTAGTGGTATCACTCAGACCTTACCCATGACAAGAGAACAGTGTGCATTGTTTTCGTCATCGATGAGTCATATACGAACGTTGGCCATAGCCTGTCGTACTTGTATCAGAGAACTGATGCAGTTCGCGCTTCTCCATTTTCCCGAACTTCTATGACTGGAAGCATATTGGGATCTTGATGTTGACCAAATCAAGTAGATCTTTTCTCCAGTGTTCCCATCTTGCTGGCAGTTCTTCTGACAAAGGTTCGTCCCAGTTTGCACCACCCCTGCACACCTCTTGCAAGGTTTGCTTTCCTGTAAGCACGAACGGAGCCGGGAAACCCAATGGCTCGTAAACCGATACTACAGTGGACAGGATCTCGCGACGTGTCAGTGGTTGATCGTTGAGCTCAAGTCGGAACTGGAAGCTGTCTGATTCCACTCACCACTGTATTCCGAGTGCTCTTTCTATCGGTAGATCGTCAAAAAGACAAGTCTAATTTCTTGGTTTCATTTGCGCGCTCAAAGCTGGGAATCATCTTCATTACTTCACGACTGTTAGAAATGAACTTGCGTAATCTGTGTTTCCCCTTGGCGCACACATATCTTGCTTTTTTGATGAGTTTCTTGGCATTGTCGACGGTGTCCACACTTTTCAGGCCGTCATCAACGTAGAAGTTCCTTCTAATGAAGTAGGCCGCTTCTGTGCTATCTTCTTCATAATCGTCAATAGAGGGAGGGAGCGATAGAGGCAGGCAGACAGACAGACAGATATTCTCCGGATGGCAGTGTGGCCAAATCATGGTAATACTCAGTTGTGTGGCTTCTACAAAAAAAAAACTGCTTCAGGAAACTGCCAACATGTCGAATGGGGCTACAGACACAACAACAGCGACGGTGAATGTTTGGCAGACTGGGCATCTGCCAATGATTTGACCTTACTACACAACCCGAAGGAACCAGACTCCTTTCACTCTGGACACTGGAACACAACATCAAATCCAGACCTTGCCTTCGTTTGTTAAAACAGGAAAAAAACCGCTACCACAAAGACGTGTCCTAGGAAAGTTCCCACGGTCATAGCATCGACCCTCACTCATCTCTCCATCATTCGTGGTGGTGCCAACAGAAAACAAACCTGCTAAGAGATGGAACTTTCGGATGGCACGATGGAAGACATTTGCAGCATACGCAGACATGGGCACCAATTCCATGCATCCACCGGAGTGCAAAAATACAAACGATGCTTATAACAAATGCAGCAAAACGAAACATCCCTCGAGGTTGCCGAAAGCATGATATCCCAAGCTGGGATAATGAATGTTAAAAACGTTACGATGAACACATGTCATCTTCAAGAACAAACACACATGTGACAGCCACCACTCTGCTTTAGTGCCTGGACGAAAAACGTCAGACCTGCTGGGCAGAGACTGTGAAGTCAGTCGACTTTACCAACTCAAGCCGAACGACATGACAGACAGTCAACCGCCTCACTGGAAGAATGGAAAATCACCAAACGTGGGCCGCAACTTCACAAGAAAAGTGCACATGGATGTATTTGCATTATAAAAAGCAGCAAGTGTCGACAAGAATCTGTCAGGGGCTTTAACTGAAGAAGAAATTACAACGGCACTCGGAAAGGCCGGCGGACCGGATGGCCTATACCCAAAGTTCATAATTAAAGCTGGAAGTAAGGCTACCACCTGGCTAAGAATATTCCTGTCAACGTGCATGATTCGAAACATGATACCAAAGCTATGGAGACGAGCTCTGCATCCCCTAAAAGATACTTGAAAGACTCATATATGGACGCATCGAGCCAAGAATCGACCCGCAATTACCAAAAGAGCAAACTGGCTTCAGACGCGGAAGGTCGACAACAGATCATGTGACACTTCTAACGCAAGACAGAGAAGACAGCTTCCAAGCCAACGAAAAACCTGGTGCCATATTTGCTGCCTATGACACCGTGTAGCACCGAGGCCTGCAACTCAAGCTCCTGCAGACCCTACCAGACAAACGTTTGGTTAGCTTCATCATGCAAATGATCTCCAACCGAAGCTTTTTACTGAAGACCAGCGATGGACAGCGAAGCAGACTCAGCCGTATAAAGAATGGTGTTCCGCTGTCCTAGCACCACTTCTCTTCAATATCTATGATCTGCCCGAAACAACCTCAAAGAAGTACGGATATGCGGACGACCTCACAATCTTGATGAGGCACAAGCAATGGTCCCATGTTGAGACTGGTCTCACACGAGAAATGAACATCCTCTCCACATACCTGAAACAATGGCGACTGAAACTCAGTGAGAAGAGAACGGTCTCTTCCGTTTTCCATCTCTGCAACAAAGAAGATAAACGTGAAATGAACGTGTTTGTGAACAATACACGTCTCGTCTGTCAAGCAGCCCCTACTTACCTGGGCATCAAACTAGACAGATCACTGCCTTACATGCAACATCTGGAAAATTTAAGCGCAAAAGTATCATCACGTGGAGCGCTAATACGCCGGCTTGCTGGTACCACGTGGGGAGCAAGCACCAAGACACTACGCATCTCTACCTTGGCATTAGTGTACGCGCCAGCACCGGTGTGGTGCAGAAGTGCACACACACACACACACACACACACACACACACACACACACACACACACACACACACACACACACACACACACACACACACACACACACACACACACACACACACACACACACACCACACACACATACACACACACACACACACACACACACACACACACACACACACACACACACACACGCCCACACACATCCACACCCACCAACAGCCCCCCCCCCCACACACACACATCAAAACTGGACGTCAGCAATCAACAACACCCTACGAGTCGTCACTGGATCGGTGCTTGCAGGCATTGCACCACCGACACTTCAAAGACAGGCAGCTGTGCTGGCCTTGGGCAAGCGTGCAAAAACACTAACCATTTACTATACAACGTTTGCTCAGAAAGGTCTAGTGTACAGCGCCTGAAGTCACGACACCCAGGTACATGAACTCATGAAATGTCTGGGCCCCAGTGAAACAACAGCACACTGGATATCAACCAAATGGAGAGAGGACTGGCTGTCCAAACTAACCTCCCTACATAGATTCATTCCAGAAACATATGTGCACTGTGCTGGTTCCGACCTCCCGCGAAAGGCTTGGACGAAGCTAAATCGCCTGCGAACGAGAGTTGAACGTTTCAATGCTTATATGCACAGTTTACAAGATTTAGATTTAACAAAATTGCCACCCAGAGAATTAACTCTAGGTGGCAGGTGGACAAGGAGTCCAACCCTTTTATGTATGTGTATCCCGCCCTTCTGAGGTATGTGTCGGCAGATAATATGTTCCATTCATTTACAATCCTTTGTGAAAATGAGAACTTTCTTATATCTAATCTACACTACTCCTTTGCTAATGCAACTTCATGTCCTCTAGTCCTTCTATCTTTCTTAACTGCGAAAAAAAATTTATATCAATATTTGCATAACCATTCATTATTTTAAACACTTCTATTTGATCTCCTCTCAATCTCCTTGTCTCTAGTGTTGTTAAACCACATTCTTTTAGGCGAATTTCATAGCTAAGATCCCTCAGTTTTGGTATCATTTTTGTCGCTCTCCTCTGTACTCTTTCTAGCATATCTATGTCCTTCTTGCGGTATGGCCTCCACGCTTGTATACAATATTCTAAATGAGGCCTAACTATTGCTTTGTACAACGGTATTATTAGTTCTTTTTCCTTATACACTATATTTTGCCTAATTAATCCAAGGATTTGATTTCCCTTTGAAGCTGCAATTCCGCACTGCTCTGAAACCTTCATATCAGCACTAATGGTTAATCCTAAGTCCTTTTCTTTTGCAGTAGTACTTAGTACAGTACCACCCATTGTATATTCTACCTCTTCGTTCCCATGTCCTGCGTGGAGGCATTTACATTTCCCAAAATTGAACGGGATTTGCCACTTTTCAGACCATTTGATCAACTGGTCAAGATCATCTTGTAAATGTTGTCTATCTCCATCATTTTTAATCCTTCTAAACACTTTTGTATCATTTCAACACCTTGCTTGTTATTTCATCATCCAAATCGTTGATATATATTAAAAATAATATAGGTCCTAGTACTGTACCCCACTCAATACCGATTTCAAGTTTGAAGCCTCCCCATCAACTACTACACATTGTCTTCTGTCAATCAGCCATTTTTCTATCCAGTTTATTATACCATTTCCTATGCCATGGGCCTTTAGTTTAAGCAGTAATCTTTGATGTGGTACTTTGTCGAAAGCTTTTTGAAAATCTAAGTAAACGATATCTACTGGTGATCCCTCATCTACCCACTTAGTGATGTCTTCCAAAAATCAAAACATATTTGTTATGCATGACCTCGCTTTTAAAAAACCCATGTTGAGATGGTTTGATCAAGTTACGTTTAACAAGAAAATCCACCATGTGATCTTTAATTAGTCTTTCTAATAATTTGCAAATCACTGATGTTAAACTCACTGGTCTATAGTTCTCTGACTTGTTTCTCGAGCCTTTTTATAAATACGGTATAATGTTTGCCTCTTTCCATTCTAAAGGAACCACTCCCTCTTCTAATGACAAATTGAAAACTGTTGCAATCGGTACGCTAATTTGTTCTACAATTTCCAATAGTAGCTTAGGCGGAATTCCATCCACTCCAGGTGATATATTATCCTTCATAGCCCTTATTTTCTTAGCTACCATTTCCGAGGTTACAATTAATTGTCCCAAATAGTCTGAATCTGCCCCCTTGAACTTAGCCTCTGGTACTGGCAGTGAACTAATATCTTCCCTGGTAAACACTGAACTAAAGAACTCATTCAGGTCTTCTGCCATTAAGAATCCCTCTGATATTATATTTCCAGCACTATCTTCTAGAGGACCGACCTTGTCTTGAACTTTCTGTTTGCTTCGAACATACGCATACAAATTCTTGCTGTCATGTTTTATATTACTAGCTAATTGTTGTTCATAGCTTCTCTTTGAATTTCTAATTTCAGATGTAGCTTGGTTAAGTGCTTCTTTATAATTGCTGTAGTCTTCATCATTTCCAGT
Organism: Escarpia spicata; assembly: GCA_963995525.1. Lineage (NCBI taxonomy): Eukaryota > Metazoa > Annelida > Polychaeta > Sabellida > Siboglinidae > Escarpia > Escarpia spicata. The sequence continues at coordinate 14,315,946 of OZ023215.1, read as the reverse complement.
ACATCTATATGACTTCCACATCATTTGTTTATACTTAACTTTTCTAATGGCTTCTTTCGATAAGTGTTTAGACTACGTTGGGACTATGTGAAGCCATCCTCGCAAGCCAGTGCTGTTTGCTATGCAAAACTAGCCCTGGCAGATCTCCTACGCGAAGTGCGGAAGTTAGCTGAGTTAAACTACTAATTGACTTCGCCAGTCGCGACTGCGTCATCCGTGAGAACAGCGCAAATACCCGTCCCAATTTGAAAATGGATAAACGACTTCTGGGAATCCCAATATATAATGACCCGTTCGCCCGTCAGCACGGGCAGCTGAGCAGTATTGTGTATTCGAATAATTGCTTCTACTTCCTAAACATTGCATATGACACGAGCCACGGTTGGTTGAAATTAGTTTTATTATGACCACCTGACCTGCCAACATCCACTGATCTAGTGAGCGATTTCATAGGCTGAGCTTACATTCAGAGTTTCGCAAAGCGATCAGCCAGGGGGTATATAAAATATATTCCACGTCTTTGTAGTCTTATGTTTTAGTGATGTACCTACTGTTATATATATCTACAACGATCTCCTGAAGAGCGATTCAGGACAACACCAGGGAAAGAAAGATACATATGACTATCTTTTTGTTCTCCTATCATGTTTTGTAACATTCTTCTTATCTGAGTATATTTTAATTTTAAAAAGCTTTTTATTTTGCAAATATGGGTGTTTGTCGAAAAGGGATGTTGGGGTTTCCAATCGCCAGGACACATGCATCTAAACCTAGAGAACACGTGCATTAGTTAGTATAATGTTTTCTTTCAATTATATTTTTTTAAGAGTAGGTATTTTAATAAAATACATTCCAAACAAATATAATGTAATGGATATATCATTTATTAATTGTATATATATTGTACGGTAATATATTGTAATTATATATGTGAAAACAAATGGTGATCTGTCTGGATAAATAAAATTTAGAAACATCGTTATATATAATTACCATATTTTCATTTTTGTGGCGAATAAATAATTACTACAAAAATATTTACAAACAGTGCATCATAGTATACAAAATGATTTGGTTTATATTACTTTGTAAAAACATAAACCAAAAAAGTGTAAAGAAAATCAATGGTTTGCATGGTGTCGGGATTTAACCGGCGTCGCCCGATTGCGAAATAAATGCCAAGGAACCAACGCGTTTACCAACTGAGCTAGCAGGACCGACGAAAATTCGCTGACTGATTTAAGTTGTTATGATAAATGTTACAACTCCTCTTTCATACATCGATATTCTAGATATATTATACACGTTACTTTCTGTAGCTGGATACCATATATGTTTGCTATGTATGTTTATTGGTGTAGATTATCTCCCGTTGGTTGCATCCAATATCATTATTTTTAAAACGAGCCCAAGCTCGACGAAATCTAGTCGACTTGTAAGTTGTAGGCCCATTCGCATTCATTGTTTTGAATAAAATTGGATTCATGTGGAACCGTAAGATAACTGCCTGTTCCTCTATGATGACTAATGTTTGTATTACATCGGAATATCGCACAATAACAAATTTTGACGCTCGTTTCGACCCGAAAGCTATCCTTGTAAACATGCTCTGAATGCATGGAAAGGGTCGGCCTGATGCGAGTATGTGTCATATGTAACGTCACATCTTGGCATCCCGAAAAGCGCGCCAAAAATACGTTATTCGAAAATGTCCGGATGCACAGCATAAAATGTGGAATATCTAATTTATTGAATTTTTTTTTTTTTTTGCTTGACGGACATGGAAATAGATAGTAGGGTGTAATATAATATGAATTCAAGCATTAGATGTTTTTATTCCCTTTAAGGGATGGAAGAAAATTATTGACATGTTTAGTGGTTTAGTGGAGACTATATACATGCCAGTAAAGGATCACCTGGAATTATAATGTTCGAGTAGACCATTTCGTAAAGATTGTATATATTAGTTAGTGTTATTACAAATACTGTACAATTTCATCCCGATGCTCTACTATTTAGGCCGATTTCCAGTGGTTGTAGAAACCTTGCAGGAGAGTTGGTGAGCTGCAATCTCACTTGTAGCACAGCTAAAGGTTGTTTTAAAAAATGTGCACACATTTTGTTCTTATTTTGCCCCTACCACCCTCCCCCAGAATGGAAAGAAGAAACAGATGAACTATGATCAAACTTTATTTGTTCACAAGGTACATATACATAGTGTGCATTTTGACTTATAAACATTAGCCATTAATGACAATACTGAATGAATGAGAATGAAGTAATAGCTTCTACATGTATAGTAAAACATTCCTTATAATTTTGACTAAATATGCTTTAACCTTTTCGAGTATACCTAAGTTATTTAATTTTATGTATTATTTGATATCTAAGTTATTTTATTTTAATCCTAGATCATATCAATACATTGCATTGATAATTATGTCTATCGCTGTTTTAAAGTTTCTCAGGTTCTGACAGTGCAGTAGGGATTCCCATTACACATTATAGTTACAGCCCACATGGAGGCATTCAGTTTGACATTGGGACAATGGCAGGCAGTGAGCGAAGGCTAGCCCAATACACAGGTTTACAGCTAGTCGCCCAACTCAGCAACACCAGTGATTAAGTGCAATGTCCACTATCCAGTTATAAATAGAAATCAGTGGCTGCAAGAGGCAGTAGTAGAGAAATAGCAGGAAATTTTGCATTTGGGGGCCCTGAGGTGCCCTTAGAATGATTCAATCAAATACAGATTTCTTGTGTATAGCGACAGTAACCTTAGATATATTTATGCAAAATTAGGGAAAAAGTTACTGAAGAGTTTTTGAAAAAAATAGGCAAAATGTGAAAATTTACCAATTTTGGGGGCCCTTAGAATGATTCAATCAAATACAGATTTCTTGTGCATAGTGGCAGTACCCCAAGATACGTCTTTGCAAAATGAGAGAAAAGGTTGCTGAACGGTTTCTGAGATATGGTAGCTAACGGTGCATGGCGGATGCAGAGTGATGGCATAAGTCCATTGGACCTTCGGCCCAAAGGACTAAACAGGCAAGTTCTATAGCATGTTACCCTGTCTTTAGGACTGCTCATTTGACACTTCATCCTCTGGCAGGCATAATCATCATGACTTCTCTGGGAAGCATTCAGCCACGCTGTAGTTACAGCGTGGAGACTATCATACACTAATATCTACTAGTCTATCGCCAGGTACTCATTCACACAGCTCAGTGGACTTAAGCAATGTGAAATGAACAAACTTGAATCTAACTCACTCAGGGAACCACATGCCATGTAGCTGAATCTAGCTCACTTTTGGTTGAGACCTGGGGACCACATAGCACTTGGGATCACATGCCATGGAGTTAAATCAAGTTAATTTTAGGTTGAGTCCAGGAGACCACATGCCATGGAGTTGAATCTCACTCAATCTGGGGACCATGTACCATGGAAGAGAATCTAGCTCACTTTGGTTTGACACCAGGGGCCCACATGCTACAAAGATGAATCTAGCTATCAAAACTAATCAGCAACTCACATACCTGTACGAACTAAGCTGAGTCAATTTACAAAAAAAACATAAATTTTAAGGATTAACCATAACAGCATGATCCCATAAAGATTAGGGGCCGGTTTCATGAAGCGTACTTAAAGTTACGCAATTACTTATCGTCACGTGTTTGCGTAAACTCCTATGTTCGCTTATATTTAAAAAAAATCACGTCATTTACTAAGACAATCATCTTAGCATTAAGAACGTTCTTAGCCGCTTCATGAAACCGATCCCAGAACAATATGTGAGGCGCAGCAACACTAAATGGTTAGGGCATCAAACTCTCAATTAAAAAATTCCTGTTTCAAATGTTGTTGCTGTTATTTTGAACATTGGGAAAGTTGGTTCACTCCACATTGCCTCAGTTCATTCAGTTTTACGAGTACTTTTGGCTGTAGACAGACAGTGGTGTGTGAATAGACATCCCACAGTATTTGCTGAATGCTTCTCACAGAAGTCAAGATGGTGTTTGATTGAACACGTCTGCCAGGGAGTAAAATATAAAGTGCTCTGTGCTTTCCAAAGGACTGAATACTGCACTGAATACTAATAAAGGACTGAATGAATATTTCACACTTGCACATAATATGTGAAACACTACAAATTTCAATGGAATAAAGATGGTGAATTCTTCCCCCACAAACAACACCTTTACTATATACAAAAACAAATGCAGATTGGCAGGTTTTTATTTCTCAAACTATTTACAAAGAAACACCTGCAATATGATGCCGACTGCTACTTGCTTCAATTGGTGTTGCCAATACTTTTGTGGCACAGATTTCATGTAACGAACGACATGGAAGCTGATCAGCCTCCACCCAAAGCAAAGTCCTGCACATGTCTGCACCTGTTTTACACAGAAGGAAGATATTTCTGCCTTGGTTATTCCCAAGGATAATACAGTTAAGGGCAGATCCTAGATTGGTGTTCGAGAGCATGTTTGTGGGAGTTGACTGGGGTTGTCTCCCTCACACCCACGAAATGTGAATTTTTTTTCAAATTTTTGTGGGTGTATTTTACGGGATGCACACCAGATCCATTCAATGGCCTTGGCACTAGTTCTGGCAACCAACACTGGTCCATATATAGGTCCTGTATAGGTCTAGCAAGGGACCAATGCTGGTAGACACACTAGCCTCATACTGGGAGTTGCCAAGGCAGAAGTATCATACATTATGTTCATGACGGCGTCCTATTCATGGCCTAATTCTAGGTGTAAATTCTTTCACTGTGACAGCATGAGCACTAGAGGCAAACATGCAGTTCTGCTTTCGTCATCTGCATACAATATCGCAAACATCATCCACCAATGCAAAACACTTGAAATCAGTGCATATCGACCATTTCTGCACTAACTGTTTCAAGAACAAGTTGTGCAGAAGTGGATGTAGGAAGTTTTTGCTAGTGTGACTGTTTGTTTCATTACCCAGAATCAGCCACGGGTGGTAATTATTTGTAGGAAGTTCAATGAATCAGTTGTCTTGAATGTAGGCACCATGCGTATACACGGAACATCAAAATCCATCTCGGCTCCATAATATTGTCAACGTGTTTAGAGTCTTAATGTTTTGTTTATAATTGGATACTGTTTCAGGTGTACTAAACCCAGTTTGGCAGGCAGTATACCTTCAACACAGTTATTCTAGTATTAAGAAAACAACATGCAAATGTGGAACAGATGATGGATAAAGTAAGCAGATGGTGGATGAAGACGGGTGTGCTTACCACTTTAGTGTCCGGTCAAGCATGACCAAGACAGGATCTACGCCAGGATACATCTAAACTGGACATAGGAGGACGGTCTCCCAAATCTCTCAACCACTGCTCTGGCTACACAAAATATACAAATAGCTTAACTAAGATACTCATTATTATCCCATGAACACATATACAAGCGACGATCGGCCGGCTATTTCACACGCCAGAATTCTAAGTATAAAAATACTATTAAGCATCTCCACAAACGTCCATCTGTTTAGTTAAGCCTGGTGATTGGTCTACGTTGTTACCGATCCACAGAAATCTCAGGGTCTGTGTCAGCCAGAAAATACTCGACATGCGGTAAAACTATGTACAAGTCGTTGTTGTCATCAGTAATCATCTGAGGTACCATCAATCATGACCATCATGTGCTATGTACTAATCTCAGTGGTTACATCTGGACCAGTACTGTAGGCCATCTTTAAATACTATGTGTTAACTCAACATCTGCCTGGCACAGTCAGTGAAGCATACGGTGGGTGATTTTCACAATGGAACTGTATATTTGACGACCGTTTGTATAGAAAGCAGTATACAAGGGACAGTTGCACTAAGCCAGTGAGCTCGTAAGGAACATCTATCATTAAACAGAATCTCTTGTTACATTTAATGGGTGTTTCTGACGAATGTCCCGCTCGCAATCCTGGTACAGTTTTCAGTACACATGATCACAGTTCAGGTGAAAAATCAATTTTAAAAGAACAAAATCGGTCTCAAGGGCTGATAAGAATGTCAGTGAAACGATCCCCGGGTTCAGTAGTTGCTCACACCACAGTATTGATTTCATCCACTCACGTCTCCCCCAAGTTTTCATCTAAATGAAAATCCATTTTTAAATGTTTACCAATTTACTTTCAGGTGGTTTTTATTACTGTGAATCCAAACAGGTAATGCATTTTGTACTGGAGAAATGTTTGCTGCATTTGACGTGGGGCAGAAAATCTTCTTGGGTTTGCTTACCCATTTCCGGACGTTGCAGTCTTTCATTTGTCAGTCTCCCCACTCGCCAGACGTCTGCTCCCATCTATTCCTGGTACAGTTTTCAGTAAAGGGCCAGAAAATACATCGCACTAAAAATAGCTATATATCAGAAATCAGTGCAACACACCCCTTTATATGGTGGGTGTGAACACTGAATTCAGTTGGACCATCTGATAAACAGTTAATTCAACCTAGTTCTTCTGTCTATTGCTCAACCATTATTTGAGTTCACAACTTGCAACTTAAATCAGGTGTGCATACAGTGCACACAACCTGATGAGTTTCAGATGGACTCACCTGGCCCGATATATAGGTATTGCCTCGAAAAAAGCACATACAAACTATATCCTTTCATTGCACAGCAAAATACAACCTTCACTCAGAGACAAAAATATTTCCTAACATCTAGTGCTGCCTGCTAGAATAGAAGTTACGGTATCCAGAATAGAAGTTATGGTATCTAGGATAGAAGTTATGGTATCCAGAATAGAAGTTATGGTATCTAGAATAGAAGTTACGGTATGTGACCAGGCAGCTTCCTGATTCGCAAATGTCATACCACGCTGGTCAACAGTTATATCATGTCCCTGTGTGTTTTCACTCATAAGAAGCAGAACATGGAAAACAACAAAGTGAGTAACACACATTGATTTGATTAGGAATACACACAAAAATTGTTCAAATCATTCTAAGGTAATTGGGCCGTGTGGACGGCTATAGACGTCTGCTATCAAACGTCGATTGTGACGAGGCTTCTGTAGGCAAGTAAACATTTATCCCCGCGCTGCTTGACCATCGCCAGATTCATGTATTTGGCCACATGCGCTGTCTCTATAATGTACACATTAGCTCATAACCGAACAATCAACTACGTATTTATATATGTATAATTATATACACAAAATATTCACAATCTTCCACTGCACCCGGTCGGTTATTACAAACTGAATAACGAAATAACCGACGTTGCACAGGTGGCGATAACAAGTATGTGACATTGACTCAACCTTGAAGTTGACCTATATGATGGCCAATGCCTCGTTCGAGTCATGCAAAGTTTAGTTTCTGGTGTACCATCAACAGTGACTGCAGAGAATTTGGTGCCAAAGAATACACGGTACAACTTCCTATAGCAATCGATGTACAGTTTCATATAGCAATCGACAGAAGAAAAATTGCTGTGCGGAAACAAATCCTGATTAACCCGTATTTCCACAGATTCAATGAACTTGTTAAGTGATCATCCCATGACGTTAATACATTGAAATCAAACCTGAAACATCAATGAAACGACACACATCTGCAACAGGACAGGAGTTGGTGACATGTTGTACACAGGGTGTAACAAAAAACACTCGACATAAATCTGAAGCAACGGAAATCACTGCAGTCTTCATTGCGAACAGAAACACCTTGTACGGGAAAAGGACAACACAAACATCGATCAACAAGTGATTATGGACAATGTAGTCGCCACTTTACGGCGGAAACGGAATCCCGCGAGTGAACTGTGCACCAACGGGATATGTCCGTCCACACACACACGCAGAGCTACCAACAAACACATTGACTTGTCACTACTCTAACTGCTCCGTGGATTCTCCTTCTGTGTCTGTTGTTGACTGCAGCATTGACAGGTGGTGTGGAACGGGCCGTGAGCACATGTTGGCAAGGTTCTCGTACGTGTTGGCATGTAGGAAGCACACTAGGACAACTGTCATGTTGTCACAGCCGAGCCCTCCCATCTGACAGTCAGGCGCCAGGCACCGCATCATCAGCTCCTCACAGATCTGTCATGGACAAAGTATAATGGGGTCAGTATGGATGACCATGTGGTAAACAATGCTAAATGTGGGTAACTGCACGGTAATACTCTGTCAACAAACACTGGTGAGTTGAAAGTTAGTTACAGCACATTGCTTGCATTAATTAGATCTATAATGTATGACACACGGGCGCCAGGCAGCGAATCATCAGCTCCTCACAGATCTGTCATAGACAAAGTATAATGAAGCCAGTGTGGGTGACTGCACGGTACACAGCATGCCAAGTGTGGGTGACTGCACGGTACACAGCACGCCAAGTGTGGGTGACTGCACGGTACACAGCACGCCAAGTGTGGGTGACTGCACGGTACACAGCACGCCAAGTGTGGGTGACTGCAAGGTACACAGCACGCCAAGTGTGGGTGACTGCACGGTACACAGCACGCCAAGTGTGGGTGACTGCACGGTACACAGCACGCCAAGTGTGGATGACTGCAAGGTACACAGCACGCCAAGTGTGGGTGACTGCACGGTACACAGCACGCCAAGTGTGGGTGACTGCAAGGTACACAGCATGCCAAGTGTGGGTGACTGCACGGTACACAGCACGCCAAGTGTGGGTGACTGCACGGTACACAGCACGCCAAGTGTGGGTGACTGCAAGGTACACAGCACGCCAAGTGTGGGTGACTGCAAGGTACACAGCACGCCAAGTGTGGGTAACTGCACGGTACACAGCACGCCAAGTGTGGGTGACTGCAAGGTACACAGCACGCCAAGTGTGGGTGACTGCACGGTACACAGCATGCCAAGTGTGGGTGACTGCAAGGTACACAGCACGCCAAGTGTGGGTGACTGCACGGTACACAGCACGCCAAGTGTGGGTGACTGCACGGTACACAGCACGCCAAGTGTGGGTGACTGCACGGTACACAGCACGCCAAGTGTGGGTGACTGCACGGTACACAGCATGCCAAGTGTGGGTGACTGCAAGGTACACAGCACGCCAAGTGTGGGTGACTGCACGGTACACAGCACGCCAAGTGTGGGTGACTGCACGGTACACAGCACGCCAAGTGTGGGTGACTGCAAGGTACACAGCACGCCAAGTGTGGGTGACTGCACGGTACACAGCACGCCAAGTGTGGGTGACTGCACGGTACACAGCACGCCAAGTGTGGGTGACTGCACGGTACACAGCACGCCAAGTGTGGGTGACTGCAAGGTACACAGCACGCCAAGTGTGGGTGACTGCACGGTACACAGCACGCCAAGTGTGGGTGACTGCACGGTACACAGCACGCCAAGTGTGGGTGACTGCACGGTACACAGCATGCCAAGTGTGGGTGACTGCAAGGTACACAGCACGCCAAGTGTGGGTGACTGCAAGGTACACAGCACGCCAAGTGTGGGTGACTGCACGGTACACAGCACGCCAAGTGTGGGTGACTGCACGGTACACAGCACGCCAAGTGTGGGTGACTGCACGGTACACAGCACGCCAAGTGTGGGTGACTGCACGGTACACAGCACGCCAAGTGTGGGTGACTGCAAGGTACACAGCACGCCAAGTGTGGGTGACTGCACGGTACACAGCACGCCAAGTGTGGGTGACTGCACGGTACACAGCACGCCAAGTGTGGGTGACTGCACGGTACACAGCACGCCAAGTGTGGGTGACTGCAAGGTACACAGCACGCCAAGTGTGGGTGACTGCACGGTACACAGCACGCCAAGTGTGGGTGACTGCAAGGTACACAGCACGCCAAGTGTGGGTGACTGCAAGGTACACAGCACGCCAAGTGTGGGTGACTGCACGGTACACAGCACGCCAAGTGTGGGTGACTGCAAGGTACACAGCATGCCAAGTGTGGGTGACTGCACGGTACACAGCATGCCAAGTGTGGGTGACTGCAAGGTACACAGCACGCCAAGTGTGGATGACTGCACGGTACACAGCACGCCAAGTGTGGGTGACTGCACGGTACACAGCACGCCAAGTGTGGGTGACTGCACGGTACACAGCACGCCAAGTGTGGGTGACTGCACGGTACACAGCACGCCAAGTGTGGGTGACTGCAAGGTACACAGCACGCCAAGTGTGGGTGACTGCACGGTACACAGCACGCCAAGTGTGGGTGACTGCACGGTACACAGCACGCCAAGTGTGGATGACTGCACGGTACACAGCACGCCAAGTGTGGGTGACTGCACGGTACACAGCACGCCAAGTGTGGGTGACTGCACGGTACACAGCACGCCAAGTGTGGGTGACTGCACGGTACACAGCACGCCAAGTGTGGATGACTGCACGGTACACAGCACGCCAAGTGTGGATGACTGCACGGTACACAGCACGCCAAGTGTGGGTGACTGCACGGTACACAGCACGCCAAGTGTGGGTGACTGCACGGTACACAGCACGCCAAGTGTGGGTGACTGCACGGTACACAGCACGCCAAGTGTGGGTGACTGCACGGTACACAGCACGCCAAGTGTGGGTGACTGCACGGTACACAGCACGCCAAGTGTGGGTGACTGCACGGTACACAGCACGCCAAGTGTGGGTGACTGCACGGTACACAGCACGCCAAGTGTGGGTGACTGCACGGTACACAGCACGCCAAGTGTGGGTGACTGCAAGGTACACAGCACGCCAAGTGTGGGTGACTGCACGGTACACAGCACGCCAAGTGTGGGTGACTGCACGGTACACAGCACGCCAAGTGTGGGTGACTGCAAGGTACACAGCACGCCAAGTGTGGGTGACTGCACGGTACACAGCACGCCAAGTGTGGGTGACTGCACGGTACACAGCACGCCAAGTGTGGGTGACTGCACGGTACACAGCACGCCAAGTGTGGGTGACTGCACGGTACACAGCATGCCAAGTGTGGATGACTGCACGGTACACAGCATGCCAAGTGTGGATGACTGCACGGTACACAGCACGCCAAGTGTGGGTGACTGCACGGTACACAGCATGCCAAGTGTGGGTGACTGCACGGTACACAGCATGCCAAGTGTGGGTGACTGCACGGTACACAGCACGCCAAGTGTGGATGACTGCACGGTACACAGCACGCCAAGTGTGGATGACTGCACGGTACACAGCACGCCAAGTGTGGATGACTGCACGGTACACAGCACGCCAAGTGTGGATGACTGCACGGTACACAGCACGCCAAGTGTGGATGACTGCACGGTACACAGCACGCCAAGTGTGGGTGACTGCACGGTACACAGCACGCCAAGTGTGGGTGACTGCACGGTACACAGCACGCCAAGTGTGGGTGACTGCACGGTACACAGCACGCCAAGTGTGGATGACTGCACGGTACACAGCACGCCAAGTGTGGATGACTGCACGGTACACAGCACGCCAAGTGTGGGTGACTGCACGGTACACAGCACGCCAAGTGTGGGTGACTGCACGGTACACAGCACGCCAAGTGTGGGTGACTGCACGGTACACAGCACGCCAAGTGTGGGTGACTGCACGGTACACAGCACGCCAAGTGTGGGTGACTGCACGGTACACAGCACGCCAAGTGTGGGTGACTGCACGGTACACAGCACGCCAAGTGTGGCTGACTGCACGGTACACAGCACGCCAAGTGTGGGTGACTGCACGGTACACAGCACGCCAAGTGTGGGTGACTGCACGGTACACAGCACGCCAAGTGTGGATGACTGCACGGTACACAGCACGCCAAGTGTGGGTGACTGCACGGTACACAGCACGCCAAGTGTGGGTGACTGCACGGTACACAGCACGCCAAGTGTGGGTGACTGCACGGTACACAGCACGCCAAGTGTGGGTGACTGCACGGTACACAGCACGCCAAGTGTGGGTGACTGCACGGTACACAGCACGCACGCCAAGTGTGGGTGACTGCACGGTACACAGCACGCCAAGTGTGGATGACTGCACGGTACACAGCACGCCAAGTGTGGGTGACTGCACGGTACACAGCACGCCAAGTGTGGGTGACTGCACGGTACACAGCACGCCAAGTGTGGGTGACTGCACGGTACACAGCACGCCAAGTGTGGGTGACTGCACGGTACACAGCACGCCAAGTGTGGGTGACTGCACGGTACACAGCACGCCAAGTGTGGGTGACTGCACGGTACACAGCACGCCAAGTGTGGATGACTGCACGGTACACAGCACGCCAAGTGTGGGTGACTGCACGGTACACAGCACGCCAAGTGTGGGTGACTGCACGGTACACAGCATGCCAAGTGTGGGTGACTGCACGGTACACAGCACGCCAAGTGTGGATGACTGCACGGTACACAGCACGCCAAGTGTGGATGACTGCACGGTAATACTCCATCAACAAACACTGGCACTTGTGATTTGATAGTACAGTTACCTGTCTGAATTCATTCGAGCCACACAGGATTCACACAGGTAACTGTCATTCCAAATCAACATGGTCCCGTTTACACATTTTTAACCCACGATATGTCTACACACTAACAAAATGTGGTACAAAATTGCCACGCTAAAAGTTGTCCCAGGCTACATTAACACCACAATTGTAGGTGGTCCAGGCACAGGTCAGGCTCGACTGTGTTCGTGTAGACAAATAGCTCATGTTATCTTGTAGTGTTAAAATTCTGCTGATGTTACAGCAGGTGTTAATCTACTTCTGAGAGACGATTTGTGTAGCCATTGCATATTTAACCTGGGCTAAATTACGCTTTGTGTAGATGCTACTCAGTGTTAACTTGGGCTAAAATCATTGACCTTTTAACCATTTCAGTACGACAGGCCGGTTTTCCGGCCGCACTGTCTGTGACGCTTCAGTACGACAATTTGTTAAGATGTTTATTATTTACTTACATTTTGTTTCAGCATATTTCATTGCAAAGAAATTCTTTTAGAAGTTCTAAGTCAATAATGCACCAATGTATTGAATGGAAAAGATAAATTTCATGCAGATCAAATCCACATTTACAGTACAAATACTTCTAGACATGCTCTACAAGCTGTCAAAAGTAAATGACATATCTATCACTCATACCCCATCTATACATTCATGCACCCTAAACACTTAGAAAGACAATGTACCCACCTTTATGAAAATCATCTGTCCTTTATTGTTTGGAAAATGAAAATTCCTGTTGACAGCTTATAGGTACATGCATCTACAGTAAATGCACCCTATCTTGAATTTTCTAGCATCATGCATTATTTTTGTGCATAATTATGTATCTCCTCAAGAGTCATGTTATGCTATTTTAGCACACTGCATATGGTAATTACATTTACACATATACGGCCCTCCGAACGGCTCACTGCTTCGTACAAATTGCCAACACAACAAGAATGCGGATGATTGTAACACATACAGTTTCAGGCTCTGTCTTCTGTGCGATTCGTCCACGGACAAAGTCGACCACCTCCTGATTCGAGAGGACGTCCCAAATGCCGTCACAGGCAAGGACAAGGAACTCGTGGTCATCTGTCATGTCCCTCACGACAACGTCTGGCTGGGCTGCCACATGCATATGACATGCGTCAGACTCAAGATGCAGTTTGATATGTCACTTGGTATGCAACATCAGTTTAAAGGGAAAGGTGTTCCGTTATCCAGAATCAGTTGGGGATGGTAAACATAAGCAGGACGTTTGCTGAATCAGTTGTACTGTTCCGCAATGCGGTCAGGTGTGCAGGAACCATCCAACTTCAAAGGATGCCTGCCACTAAAATAAGTTCCAAGTGAGGTTTAAAAATTGACTGTCTTGCTTACAATTTTAACGGTTCATGGATGCAACATTAAAATTGCAAACAACATTTCGGGCTTATGAAACATAAAATTTGGTGGGCAGTATACCTTCAATGTATTTATTTTATAAAAAGTGTGAAAAAGACGGCCTTGGTTTATCAGAAAACATGGTATAGAGTATATGTGATACAAGGCCAGCATGCACCTCCTCTGTAACAATTATTGTACATATCTGGAGACAGAGCAATCATTGACAACAGCACAAGAAATGGTTAATTTATGGTTTGGTTTATAATAATCTACATACTAACAGACATTAAGCAAGAACCCCTCATGTGAAAACCCTTACCTGTTACAATTTGTTCTTCTGGTTTCTTTGTGTCATTTTTCTTAAAAACGAAGTCTCCTAATGCCCTTGACAATGCCAAATTGCCTGCAAGAATGAGACGGGCAATGATTGACAAGATTACTTGGAAGAATTAGAAGTGCATACATCTTTAATTAATATTATTATTACTAACATTTCTATATTACTTAGAAGAATTTGATGTTCATACATCTTTAATTAACTATAGCACCATAAATCCAAGACCAGCCCGCTCATAGGTGCGTACATACATAAAAAGTATGTGGAATTATAAGAAATGTTTAGGAAATATATATATCCTGTTAAATATAATGTTAGATTAAAAAGATTGTATATTATAAGTAATTAAGATGCATGACATAGTTTCTAAAATATTAAAATAATAAAATAAAATAGTTACAATACATTAAAATTAATTAAACTGTAATATACAATAACAAATAAATAATTAAAATACATACAATAACAAATAAATAATTAAAATACATGTTCATAAAGAAGTGTCCTACAGCGTAGATCCTCAGTGAAGTAAGCCAGCTTAAATAAATGCGTTTTAAGGAGAATCTTGAGTCTAGCCAGAGTGTCTGTTTGACGAATGTATTCTGGCTTTCAGTTCTAAAGTGTTGGTCCAGATTCTAAGAAAGACCGCTTGTCGTAGCCCTCTAGGTTGTAGCGTGGAACTATCGGCAGACGCACATCAGAGGTTGCGGGTGGGGGACTAGGGTGTTACAAGATCTCAAATATATCCAGATGTAAGCCCATGCAAGGCAGTACACACGAGGACCAATAGTTTATAAAGGACATGAGAGCGAACCGGAAGCCAGTGCAACTCGACCAACACGGATGTTATGTGCTGGTGTTTTTGCTGTCTTGCAATCAGTCTGGCTGCTGAATTCTGTACCATCTGCAGCTTGTTTGCGAGTGCCTCCATGATGCCGTACAACACTGCGTTGCTGTAATCCAGCCGTGATATCACTAGCGCATGGACTAGTGCCTGACATGCATCAGTTGTAAATCTCTGAGATTGCACAGTGATGACAGTTCTCTGACTTGCACATGTCCGACACGTGTGATGATTGTTAGTCTGCAGTCGATCGTAATCCTGACGATATGGATCGTCAGTGATGAAACAATGTTACACCAGCATATACTACCACATATGATGTCTTAAAGGTATTTACGATTTGGTGCCGTGATGACAACAGCCTCGGTCTTGTTGTCGTTCAGCAGGAGATTGTGGTCCGACATTGATTGTCTCTCTTCTTCAGTGCATCACTCGATGCAACCAACCGCATTGGTGGGTTCTTCATCCCGTGTTCCACTTAGATCAACATATATAGCTGGATGTCATCTGCATAAAGATGGTATTGTGTAGCTTATGATTTCTGAAGCTAGCACCCAATGACTGAATCTAGATGGAGAAGAGGACTGGGCCCAGCACAGAACCTTGTGGGATGCCAGATTTGATGAACATTTCTTTGTGAGTTGTGGCCACCAATACACACTGCCCGAGTCCGGTTCGACATGTATGACTCCAGCCATGTCAGTACAATGCCTTCAATGCCTATGCTGCGCAGCTGGCTGATTAACGTCGAGTGGTCAATGTTGTCAAACGCTACGCTCATGTCAAGCAGCGGTGCAAGCACATCTTTCCTTCTGTCAAGGGAATGGAGATGGTCATTCTGAATGTGCACCAATGCGCTTATATAACGATTTCAATTCATCGTAGCAAACAGTTATCCTTATACAACTATACAGTCATGTAATGAACCGAGATGAGTGTTGAATAGGTATAATATATTGTTTATTTTTATGGACATGAAATA
The DNA here is from genome assembly GCA_963995525.1 of Escarpia spicata. Lineage (NCBI taxonomy): Eukaryota > Metazoa > Annelida > Polychaeta > Sabellida > Siboglinidae > Escarpia > Escarpia spicata. Next base: position 14,299,948 of record OZ023215.1, on the reverse strand, counting down.
AGACGGTTTATTGCCACACAAATAACCTTGACTTTCAAGAATGACAAATTCGGATTGAAGATTTTTGCAAGGCAAAAAACTTCAAATTTAAATGTTTGTTAAACCTCAGGTATGATGATTACTTGGGGAACCATCTTCTGCAAATATGTAGTGCTATTTGGAAGATGGGCATTATTGCTAGTATTAAAAATTAAAGAGTAAAATTTACGCTTTACCATTGACCCTGTTGAACTCCACCCAGCCACCAGCGGCTATGATTCTCTTTGTCTCGGCCTCATTCGAAGGCTTATGATCAAATGAGAGTTGTTGTACCTCCCCCCGAACACTTGCAATTACTCTTGAATCACCCACGTTGCCCTACAAATCAGACAAAATACACCTGCAACATCGAAGTTGGTTAAGCAATGAAAACAACAGGTAATTTTGACAAAACTTCAGTATTAAAACACCATGTAATAATTACTGCTACGGCAGCAAGCTTCAATAGCACATGGACAAGGCATCATTGGCTTATCAAATTTGTATTTGTCTGTTGATTTGAATCTTTTAAAACATTTTCTCACTGCAAACATTTACAGTTGGCAGATAATTTGTTTCGTGCATTTAATAGTTTCTATAACAGTGAGTAAGTGTACTTCTTTTAATTTTTGTGTATTACAAGAACTACAACATTAGAAATGACTTTGGAATGATGCCAGCATCAAAACACATCTGTGCTCTATTTGGTATAAAACTATGGACAGTTTACAAATTAAACGGGTCTTGATTAAAGGCCACAAATAAAACAGAGATGCACACTTAAGGAGATATGGCAGCCAGAATGGTGTTTTTGACAAAAATACTTTAAAATGTATTTCTTTAATATTTCAGTATTTTTGTATGTTTACTATCAGTAAAGGTACCTTTTATAACAATTAAATATGTCTAAAACCACTTTTATTCATGGATGAGGTGTGGCTCTTTCAAGCAATTGATGCGATTATTAAGTCTTCCATGGGCATTTACAGGAAACCCCATTTTTGACAACATAAACTTACAACATTCCAGAACTAAAAATGATATGGTAATCTGGTTTGGGTTGTTGTATACCTTTTGATATTCTCCACAACCTGTATAAAAAACATTTTGGTTTTATGCTTTTATCTTTTGAGTAATGTCCCAAAATGTGTCCAAAATGTTTACATTTACAATTACAGTTTGAAAATTCAAAATAAAATATAAATATTAAAAATAGAAATGTTTTTATACAGATTGTTGAGAATATCTCAGAAAACACAACAATCCAAGCCAGATTACCATATCTTTATTACTTCCAGAGTGTTGCAATTTTTAGATGTGCTATATTTGGCGGCCATTTTGTTTATTACCATGGAAATCAGGCAGAAAAATGTCAATATATGTTTTATTCAGTAAGACCTTCTCTACCACTTGGGCACAAAATATTATGAGTTATGCATAACAAAATTCCTATCTAGCTGCCATGCCACCCCATAAAACAAAGGCACAGTTTAACTGTAATGAATAAAAAGCTGGATCACCTTCAAGTTTATTTTAATTTAAAGTCAAATTGTATTTCAGGAATTTTTGGATGCAAGTCAGTGACAAACAATTACCATTTTTATAAGATCCCACATGAAATTCTTAATGTAAAAAAATACTATTCTTCCCCCTAATAAATCGGCATGCTTACGCAATATATCATCGAGTTCTTGATAAGGACTGTGACAGCAGTGGTTCCTGCTAATTCCTCTTTCATGCTGTCATCTGCAATCACACACACGAAAGAGGTTACACATTCATTATTATCATGTCTCACTTTATGACAACATTAAAGTACTAATATGTACTAGCTTACATCCATCCATGTAACAAGAAACCAGGGGCAGCAGTTATCACTGTTACATTAGTTTGATCTTAAAATAATTAACAGTTGCTGCTAACCATTCATGATTGTTTCTGCTGTCGCCAATTATGATATGTTGAGAAGGCTCTGAGGAATTGTAAATAAAAACATGTAAATAACTACCTTCTCTTTCTGAAATACATTGCCAATTGGTAGATCAGAGGCCAATGGTCCAAGGAAGTAAATGAACACAGAAATAGGCAAGTGTACCATGGCACCTGGGAGGAGATGCATTTACAATATTCCAAAGTTATTAATGAATAAAATTAACGCAACAGAAAAGATTTGCAACACAAAACAATGACAACCAGCATGTACAATTGATACATGATTCTTCCACTGCATTGTGTATCTCTTCAATTCAACATGTATAATTAGGAAGTACCTGGTAATAAGTGCTACGTGTTTTTTTATTCATTAGTGCAGTTTTGTACAGGAAATTTTTGAATGAACGCAATTTGAAAATATCAACTGACAAAGAGTTTGTAAACATATGTAGTATTTTATGCAAACCCTTTTAAAAATTAATTGGTACATATGTAGAATCATTTCATTAAAATGTTGTGACGTCTAAAGGGTTAATGACTGGCATAATGGACATTTGCAATGGTGATAGTTCGAAAACAAAATGGTTAGATGTTATAAAGAACAGTAAACAAGAATATGAAAGGAACCAATGTCAACGTTATGGAACATACATCAACACAGAGGTTAGTTTGAAAATGTGTGTACAATAGCGGTAGTATGAAAATGATTAGTGTATTAGTTAATAGTAATATAGTTTACACATGTTACCATAACCAGAAATGCTGGCCCAAGGTGCTTCCAAACAAATGGTATGCCACTTAGTGTTGCCAGACAAATGCCAACGTGGAGTTCATCGAAAAACAAGAACATTTCCAAATGTACACACAAACTTTGGCAGAATTGCTTTACCTATTTTTTTAAAACAACAAATACATAAGGGATTTTGACTAATTTTTCCTTCGGTGCCAGGCTCAATGTCAATCTTGTCCATTTTAGGTGAGATGCATTTAACTTGAAATAATTCTACAATAAAAAATTACTATGGTCACAACAGAAACATAATATTCAAAAGTGGTCAATTCTAAGAGAATTGTTTTCATAATAAATGTATTGGCAACAATGTTTTTGATAGAGTGAAAACATATTAAACAGCTCAAGTTATTGCCTGATTTGGGACAATATAAGTGTGTACTTTTGCTTAATATAATAAAAATAACTGGATTATGCAAAACTTACTAAACCATGCTATTACTCTTTATAAGTGTTCTCACAGTTTGTACTGTACTATTCTACATCAGTTTGATTTCCAAAAAGAGAGCTTAAGTTACAATAAATTGTACAAAACTGACAGGGTACTATCACAGATTTCAACACAACATTTTCAGTCTGTTATCTGTTACTGCTTAGGTCTTCATTATTATGAATTATGAAAGTACAAATATTCAAAACAACACATTCTTTATTTGATATAGATGTCAAAATGTGTGATAGTTGGATAAATGTCTTGAAGATATGTGGCATGTTAGATTTTTGTTAAATTTGTTTACTCTGACAACTTCCGAGAGCAAAAATGCATCAGCCATATTATTGACCTTGCATTGTCCAGCTCAAGACCACAACCTCACAAATCCACATTTCATTATGTGTTCTTTTAGTTCCCCAGGCATTGACAGGTAGAAGTAATGTACACTGTTTGTGTTTGCAAAAGATAAGTTAAAAAAAATCAAAATTCATCCAACTTTTATTAAACAATAAAATATGCTGCTAACCTGGAATTTTGTTTACATATAACACTATCCTCTGCACTTAAGATTATATGAAAACATCCTGTTAAAAAAATTTGTAAAAAATGCTCTCAGGTCAATGTGTTTGCTTTCAATTTATATCAAAACATATGATTTGTTGTTATGCCATTTTTAACTATCTGTAACATATATTCAATGGTTTATCAATATGCTGACCAAAGCACATGCTGTTCCTATATCTCAATCATTTACCAGAAAAGAGCACAGCACAGAGTTTGGAGGAAACGTATGGGACCACAAACATGCGCAATTTCTACTGGGTACAGCTGGGAAACGTTGATTTCTTGAACAACTCCACAGAGAAGAAGGAAGAGAGAGGTCTAACCGTTGAGCATGTCTTCGTCTGTGGCGAGGAAACCTCTCCGTATTGCCTCCTCCACTTGACCTTCAGCTGCAACAGACAGACACACAATCAGCACAATTCATCCTTGCATTCATGTCTGTGGCAGAGCCTATCTTGGGCAACCACTGGTCTTGGATGGCCAAGCCATCTTCGGCAAAGACCCGTCTGGGGCGATCATCAGTCTTGTGTAACACCCGTGATGAACTACCACCCGTGTTGGGCAACCTCCCATGTTGGGCAACCTCCCTTGTTAGGCGACCTCCCATGTTGGGCGACCTCCAGGGTTGGCATGTTTTTCCCACCCTGGTAAATACCGGTAAAACCCGTCCTGGGAAAAACCCAAAATAGTGGTAAAAACCGGGATAACTGGGAAAAACTCTTAAAAGGATTATATTTGAAGCTCTCTTGCAATACAAGCTACTGTACCATCACCAGAATTAATATATATACATATATATATATATACATACATACATGTATATATATATATATATTATAAATCAACACTGGTCATTACTGAAAAATCACAATTATAGTTTGACTGAAAACAACAATAAACATTACATTCTAAACTATCTTCAGTTGGCTGTCATGTACTGGCAGTATTGCTATCTATTCTCTATGTGTTGCTAATTCACCATGCTATTTCTGAGAAACAAATAACTTCAGGTACATGACTAATAAAAACAACAGTAACTTTTTATTACTAAAACACTGGAATAACAACATAAGGCATAAGTTGCATTTATTATCAAACTTTATTATACTGAAGCTGAAATCAAGCTAGAGCCTGATACAGTTCTGTTGTAATGTTACTGCGCCTGTGTCAGTAGGACTTGGTGGCTCTACCAGTCTAACTCAGTGCTGCCACAAAGTGCACGGTAACATAACACAAGTTTTACTGTTTTCGTGAGACCTAGGCGGTTTCGTAGCTTCATTTGAAGCATGCCAAAGTTAGAGAAAATTCCTTCGATTGATGCAGAACTAGTAGACAATATGAGCAGTCGCTTTGCAAGATTGCACAGCTCTTTTCCAATGTCATTGTTGGCATTAGTGCTCTTCAAACATTTCCACCAAACAGCCCCAGACATGGATGTCACACATGACTCATTGAAGAATGATGACGTTAATGGGGAGGTGTTTGCATGGAAAGCCAGTATCAGTGGAAGCAATGTTGGTTGCTGCATGTTTAGCAGTTGTCTGGCGATTTCCTGTTGTTCTGTTGATAGTTTTTGGCCCATGTGTTCTGTCAAGGTGATGAACATTGGTAGTTACTTGTTTAATCACACATTTGTTGAGATGAGTCCTCAGTCGGTCAGCCTTTGCACTCACAAGTGACTGACATTGTTGGCATTGGGCTTTCTTCACCTTGCCGTCTTCTTCAATTGTATGGAAAAATTGCCATATATTGTCAGCCGGTCTTCCACTTCTGCCACTCATGATGTTAACTGACCAGTGCTTCATGAACAGAATGCCTGACAGCATGTGTATGTCTAGTCTGGTCTTCTGATACTGGGGTACATGGCTTCCCAGCAGAGGATCCCAGCAGACTACAAGTTCAAATATTAAGTTGGAGCTGATTTGGGGCTCATAGAGACAATGGCTACAGCTGTTTGCAGGACCTTAGCCTTAGTTTGTGAGTGTCCTTAGTCAAAATGTCAAGGCATGGTGTGGCTGGCAATGTCACAACTAATGTTTGCTGAGAGGGTGCAGTAGAACCAGCCAAAGTCCAGAGCTCAACATTTCCTTTGTTCCTTAAACAGATTGCAAATTGGCACCTGACAATACTGGTCAGGCTGTCTGACTTCAGTCACCATACTTCTTTAGCAGTACTTGGCACTGTCCCTTGTGAGAGTGACAATGACATTTATTTACTAACTGATCAATTACTCTTTCATCTCGTCGACTTCATGTTTGAAAAAAATACAAGGATACACCTGAACTAGTAACTAGTCAACCTGTTTGCTTTAGATGGGTATTAACTATCTTTTCTAAATGGTCTAGGTTTAATTACAGGAACTAGCCAATGGTAATATCAGTTATGGACTTATTCCCGGATATTACCAGTAAATACCAGTTTTTCCCACTGCCCTGTCTAAAACCTGTTTTTCCCGGAAACATGCCAACCCTGGCGACCTCCCATGTTGGGTGACTACCCATGTAAATGTTGGGCACCAACCTGTCTTGGGTGACCATAATCTTATTTCTTAGGTGCAGACTGTTTTTAACACCAGACCTATCTATCATGTGACCTGTTGCCCAGCAACAAAGTCTATCAAGTCATCAAAACAGATACCAAACTGATATTGGACATTCTGTTGTATATTTTGTTGACATTTTTGCGAAAAAAACAGTGTGCAAAGGCCGCTGCACCGGTGGCAAGGAATGTGACGCTTCAGTACGACAGGCCGTTGGCAGCATTGACGATGTCTGCTATTCAAATTATTTTTACTCATCATTATCCATTACATGGAGCCACTTGTTGTGTATGGTTGGCATGGTGAATAAATTGGTCATCGTGGATTATCACTCAATAATAGTTTACGGAGATTTTCACGGTTTTTAATATCACTCAATAATAGTTTACAGAGATTTTTGCGGTTTTTAATGGTGGATTATCAAAATCTGCGGTGGCCACAATGGCAGACGACATTACTTCAACTAGTGATTTACTACCGTATGTTTTGGACAGATTATTTCATAGTTTTAGCAAAGAATCTTTGTCGGATATTGACAATCGACACTATGACGATGTCGGCGAACTCAGCGACAGAGTCGGAAACGAAAGTGTTGGTGACAACAAAAACGCTGAAATCTTAGCGGCCATCTTGGACTTCTGGTTACCATGACATACTTTCCTAAAATGTATAACATTCTTATTCATAAAATGCATTTTTATTGCTCAAAACTTGACTTTGAAGTGAGGTAGTCCATTGTCTTGCATATTCACTGGGAATGCAGTATTCAGTGGTCACAGCTGATCAGGGCTGTAGTACTGAAATGGTTTTAAAAATTTGGTATGCAAAGTTTGACAGAGTTCACGTGTATAATTATGATCGTGAAGTAGGCAAACATTGATGTATTGGATCCATCAATTATGCACCTGTTGCACAGTAAGCAACCACGGTGGATTAGGGTGTTACGACTTTACAGTTTGCCCTCTACTGGGCAATCAACCAAACATACGTTGCGTTACAGTTATAGTGCTTACTTCAGTGTCGTTCTACCAGCATAGAGATACATGTAAGTATTTCCAAACCGTAAACGTAACAAAAATCAAATGGTTGAGACTTGGATTTTATTACACCCAAATTGCCTAAATCAGAAAGCAAATAATATGACTAGTTAATGCCACAACTGATAAGCAAAGAGTATGGGGATGGTCGGGTGGGTAATTAGTTTTTTCCAGGAATAGCTATTTGATGCAGGGTGCACTGAATCAGTTGCGCAATGTCCCCCTGGCTCGTTTTGCTGTTTCCGATTCCCAACCATCCAGCAAACATCAAAAACATTATCTAGGAAAAAATCCCAATTACCCATCTGACCACCTGTACACTTTTTGGCATTAATCAATTTACAACTTGCTTTCTGATATGGATGATTTGATGTCAGGTATAAATCCACATTTTGACAGGTGTATATATGCCTGGGGTGATATATTTAGCAGCCCCCCGGCTTGCATAGATGAGTACCAAACAATGAGCACGGCACATGAAGACTACATGATGTATGACTATATCACAAGTCCTACTTACCATACGCTGGATCTGAAAGGATCTTTTTATGTAGGTGAGTGCCAGCATACTGAGCCACTCTCGCCCCTGGATAAACAACAAGGGTTGTTAGCAATTTATATCGATGTCTCGTTTTAAAATAAGGTTTATCCAAATGTACAATCAACATTATATTCCTTGTCAAAGTGCCAGTATTATATAAGCAATACAACTGCTTATTAACACACACGTGCGTGTGTCTGTGTGTGTACACACTCACACAGTTACACAATATTTGACGAACATGACTCATGTACACTTTATGAAAGAACAATTTAGTAGACCCAAGTCAGAATACATTACTCTGCAATATTTTACTGGACAGACACCAGCCTACTGGACATCAAACTATTGGCATGCTAACGTGTTTTTTATTTCTTCCCACGGTGAATTTCTAACTCGTTTTTACGAGTCAGTCATTTTTCATCTGTAAACACAGAGTATATACACACTGTGGGTAAGTATACTCACCCCCATGGCCATCAAAGACTGCAAAGAAGCTGGCATCCTTGTCACCTGGTAGAGACAACATCTGCACATGGGCATCCTCCATATCTAACACATGTGAGTTAAGTACATTCTCTAGGGAATGCACAGACACTGCATGTCTATGTCTCCAAGACAGACCAACCCACTATCAATGAAGTTAACCATTAAACCTGCTTCCTCAATTGGTTTCGCCCATTGTGAATCTGGTTCTTTGATGCCCAAACATGCAGTGTGTGAATAATTTAATATCCAAAGTTATATTCTTACTTTTGTTTAAATGGTCATGATCAAAATAATTGGTTTAGTTACTGCATCTGGTAATTTGCTAAAGTCAACAGCCATGCCAACAATTAACCTTTGAATTACCAAACTTGTCAGCCACATGGTTTTTGAAAGAGCAAGGAAAGTTAACTACATCAACACAAAAACACGTTGCATGTATATTCATATCATACATTCACACGAAGATTGCAATTTTGAAAATCACTTGAATTAACCATTGAATAGATGATTCGGTTTCTTGATTATTATTATTTGATGTATTTACCTCCCAAGAAACTTGGTTTTTCGATCTGTATATTTAATTCATTCTGTCAATTTAGTTCCTATTCAAATTTCAAGGATGTTTAAACAATTATAGACAATGACTGACTGGTTCTGCTTAGCTATTTGCATGTTAATAAACTGGCAAGTTGTAATCATTCTGATCATCAGATAATATTTATTATTCAGTGCGGAAACTATTGGGTGGCTGACTGGAAAAGGATACTTATTCTCCATCCCTGCATGCAGCTAGAGGCAACACGTAAGTTCGCATTCCCACAGATGCTCGTCTCCTTCGCAGTTACAGGTTCCGACAATGTCTGTCCCATGACTTATGTATGGTTGTGAACAACTGCAAGCAAATAATTAGTGACAGCCTTTTTAAAATTAAGATTCAATATCCAAAAAGTTTATTGTCTGCATAAAACAATGCACACTAAAAATGGAAAATGTTCATAATATTTTAATTAGATTTAATATCCAAGAATTATCAAAGTATTTCTTTGCAACTGGCATTTTTAAATGTCTTCCTAAGTTTCTGGACAGTTGAGTTCAGATGATGATCAGAATCATTGAATATCTGAATGGATTGCCTTATTTTATTCTTACTAGTAGTTAATGTTCATTAAATTACTGTAACAATTTAGGATGATAAAAGATGTTGAGCACTTGAGAAACTACATGTTCACAAAATGTCATGTTTTCAGTAATTAAAATCTTATTTTAATTATCTGAACTTGCAACAATATATTTTAACTAGTAACACTAACAATATCCCACAGTGGAATTTTGCACTCATACAGAAGAAAACTGTTTATCAGAAAGACAGAACCCAAGCATGGGTCAATTGTGGTTTTTTTAATGTCAATTCCAATTTTAGTTAATTAAAAAAACAAATTCCAATTCCAATTTGCAAAAATCTATTAAAAATGTGTTTTGTCAATGTTATGATCAATAATAATCACCATTTTGGCCAATGGTTGTTGCAATTTTGAGTTATACCTTGGTGCTATTTTGACAAAGATTGATGCCATTTTGGTTGCTACTGTTTTGCTTTTTTCTGGAATTATCAAAGCTCACTATTCACAGATTTTAATGACAGCATAATAATTTTGGTAAACGTTGAATTCTAAAGTTGATTATGCTTTAAATGTTTTTTATAATATATTTTGGCAGTCAGTATGTTATAACAAATATATTTTATACTGTAACATTACACTACAAATGAATGTCTCCTTTTAAAAGGAATTTAAGGGCAATGACAATGTCCATATATCAGTGAATACAGGGTCTATGTACATGTACTAACGTCTAGTAATGGTGGGAAACTAGTAATGGTTAGCGATTTGTGAATTGACTTCAATTCTCCACCTACAGATTATGTACATCAATCGTATAATTAAATGTTCACTAATAAATTAACTTGATGTCCCATAGATTTATATTCAGTAAAAGTCATAACAGTGTCAATTATTATACCTAACATAGCCCTACTATGTTTATAAATGTAAGACTTACTGTGTCTTACAGCCATAATACACTGTTATACAGGTGGAATAAACAAGTTGAAGTTGTGCACTTGACTTGAGTTTCCAAGGTAACTACTAATTGACATAATTAAATGATGATTTAAGTCAAAACTTTGCATTAGGCACACGATTGACACAATACGTCCTCTTAAATGGAACATTTGGAAATAACGACATAACGTCATATATAACTGAATGGTAATCGGAAGCCTGGCCCCGGAAGTAGGTAACTGTAAATTTCACGGGTCGTGCAGTCTCAATCGTGGTAAAGTTGGAAACAGATTGCGGCGTCGATCGCGTCAACTGACATACATATAACGCAACACTAACTTAACAATAGCTCTTGCGTGGAAATAAAGGCGTTGAGTTTGCATGAACGCAAATGTTTCGGCCGCAAATAAGTAAACTCATCCCATAAATGCAGCACATACCTATTACTTTCGAGACTTTTTTCGGTGTTCACAACTGCAAAGTTCCGGTGACATTATATCCGGTGTCACATCGGTTACGATTTCCCATGGAAACATTTGATTTCCAGTTACCTAACTGAAAACAATACGTTGTTACGATACGTTATGGTTTATCGTGGACGTATAATATGTATGTCTGTCGGTTTATAAATATGTCTTATACGTATGCAATGTGTATAGAAGGTGTATGTGTAACCATAAAACATATTTATCGCAGTTGTATTCGAAACAACTGTGCTAAAAGCTGCCACGTACCTTACCTAGCTTTGCCATTGGTTTGTTTACTGCATCATGTTTAATTGTGGGTATCCAAAAAGTTTTGCTATGACAGCCTGGCCCAAGTCTGCCACATATAACCTTTGTTAAATAGGCAAGTTGAATGTCATAAACTTATAAAACGATGTTTTCGTGAATACCATGAAAATATGCCCATTGGCGTCTCGTATACGTCTATATAGTCATAGTGCCGTGATAGTCGGTGTGTCTCAAGTCTCAACTAATTGTATTCCAAATAGCCAAATTGTTGGGTTAATGCAAGCGTTTTTTGATTATTATGCATGTAACTTTATGCGCGCAACATTATGTTAATTCTTCAATAATTCACAAAAAGAACAAAAAACATGCAAACACTGTATAAACTGTCGTTATCGTTGAACAGCTCTATGACGTATACCCTGCACTTTAAGTGAATTATTGTTGTGACCCTGTGCATCTATCCTAGATCTGTTATGTACCAACATACACAGCAGTCTAGATGTTTAAACCAAAGCAAACAAATGGATCCCCTAAAGTAATAGCTTCTAATGGTGGGTAACATTTCATGTGACTGCCACGTGAGAAAGGTCAGACGGCGACATCGCGTACGAGAAACCGTGGCCCTGGATAGGTGATCGTGTTTTCTTCTTGTCTTTTTATAATTTACATTAATTACATGTGCCAACAAAAATATTTTCTTCCTTTTTCCGAAGGTTATCTTTATATCATACCATATAATCCAGTTCGTAATTTTAGTACGGCTAATTACATGGGAAACATGATAAAAACGATTATCAAACTAGTGTGACTGTCAGTGTCAGTGTCAGACTTGGTGTCATGACGCGTGTATTCACTGACCGCGTCGTCGGTATTGTACTTTCGTGTCTGCTACTATAAGTGATAAATAAGAATTTTATGACAAATTTAGATCTGCTGGATCTGCCATGTACTGACGATATTGTCATCGTATGATAGTGACCAATGGCAAGATTTTGCACACAAAAAAATTTATGTTTATGGTATGAGGATGATCGAGTTTGAGACTGAGTGTTGACTACTTCTAAGACTAGTTCTGTCCTGAAGTAAAGACTGAAGTGAAGAGAATTTCAAAATGTATGAAACTTCACATTGTGTAACCATAAATCGCAATATACATTTGTTTATGAATGCAGATTGTCCGTGTGACACACTGTGATATAGAGTGACACAGGATGGGAATGGAGAAGCGATTCGTCGGGTGGAGGTACTTCGCTCTAGTGGGCGGACTCGTGGGCATGATTGGCTTGGCAATGTACCCTATTGCCATCGACCCATACCTGCATCCTGAAAAGTACCGTACGTATCCATTGCACTGTCACTTCACAGGCTAGCCACTTAACAGGCTTGTATATTAGAATGAACTTTACAAACTGCATTCTTTCTTAGCTTAGGTGTTATAACAAACTTGTTTTTTATATTCAATTAAGTTTGCTTAGGATGGTAATTCTAATTTATTAACAGGAAGTTGGTTGTCTTAAACGTGAAAAATGTTGTCTTTATTTCTGTTCCTAATATACATTTGAATTGATGAATGCAATTCGCACACTGATGTTTTGATTGTTGCTGGGAAGACAACATCCAGGAGTGGACTGGTTTGACCTATGGCACCTCCCAGAGAAAGAGATGGCACCTGGGAGCTGTCACGAAGTCATCAGTGGTGCCCCAATGACCGCATGGTTATGGGACAGTGAGCTGAGCTGACGGTAGCATACATATGTTTATTTTGTTGGATATGTATAGCGGTCTGTGAGAAGGTACGTTTCCGTGCTCACTGTCTCTGCTTACAAAGTCTCTTATTGTTCTGCAGGGGCCATTCAACAGCAAGCTGGGCTAGACAAAGCTTCTAGGAAGAAAATGAAGAAAGGTATGTATACAGTTGAACCTCGTTTTACGGTCACCTCAGTAAGCTGGTCACCTTGCCATTAAGGTTACCTTGGGACAATCCCAAATTATTTACACAGTAAAAGATAGGACATTAGTGCTGCTAATCCGGTCACCTCGCTATTCAGGAATATGGTCAGTAACCCAGGGCAAAGTGATGAGATTAGCCGCAGATTACCCCAGCATTTACAGTCAGTCATAGCTAGGAAGACAAGATTGACAGCTGACGTGGCTGATCAGTGGCCGGGCACCCGCCCGCCAACCAAAGACGACTCCGATAATGCAAAGCCATTTGAATTTGGCATGTGGATGTTTACCCGCGACTGGCATATTGAAAACAATATAACAAATGCAAGTCCCCAGTTAACTGTTGCCTTTATGTTGCAATTAGAAGTCAAATTCCTAGTGGCTGAGCAGATTTTACAGACAAATTCAACGGCGCGGAAGGATTGCCAGTGGGCTTCGTGTTTGACGCTGACAATATGGCATCGTCTGTTTGGTGTCTCTGTGTTTGTTTAACAATACAATAAGTCTGGAGTAGCATAGTGTCTACATTTTGAATGATAAAACTTGTTTTGTAAATTGTTAAACTTAATCATTGTGTTATTTACTGGCGTGATTGAGTGATAATAGGTTTCACAAAATATCCTGTGGCGCCTCTTATGGATAATGTAAAACTTAACCTAAAATTATAAGGCTGTTTGTATTCACGACAACACCTGCTTGATCTTAATCAGCAAATATAAAAAGAAATATCATGTCAGCAAATAATATATTGTACCAAAAATATTATGCTTAGTGGTATAATTTATGGGCCCATAATTTATAACAAAATCCACAACGCTATCAGTAGCATCAATATGCAAACATCGTACGGTGTGTGAGGCACGCGTATGAGCTTGTGTGTATGTAAATGTTAATTGTAATCAGAGTTACTGTTGGTCAATTCATTAGACAAATAATTGTATCCATTAATAAAATATGCTGCATGACCATACTGTATAAGAGGGTCCAGCATAATTGCACTACGTTCGCAAATAAAAAAACCTATCACGAGTGGGTATGTCCCCTTAAAACAACTACCTTTTTAATTGTTGCATTCTAGTCTATCCTATTGTTGTTGCAGCCGCATACGAAGCAGTGGGTGATAAAGACGCGTGGAAGAACCCGAAATACCGGGATGTCATCAGGGAGAAAGAGGCTACATTGGAGGAGTAAGCGGAACTCCCCAGAGAGATGTTGGGATGAGGCTAACAAACTGTGCAGCGTTGGGATGGCTCCAGAGTCAGGGGTGCTTAGTGTTGCGGGGAACAGTCATGCAAGACGGAGGCTGCACCCGTAGACTTGAATCACATAAAATATGTATTATGGCGTTAGTTGTATATAGTGGCCAATGCTGTGAGACGGAATGACACACAAGTACAGTGCTTCTGCAGCAGTGTCTCTAGCTGTTGTGGACATGTTCAGCAGCAACTTCAAATTTTCTTCAATCTTCAACTTCATAAAAATCGACAGATGTTGTGGATTTTTATCATGCATATGTAAATTTGTATATATGTAATTTCATTATGAACTATTATTAAAATGCATTATGTCAGATCTAAAGAATGAGAGCGCACATTTTACTACTCGATGGCTGATGTTTTTCAGTCCTGTAGTCTCCTTTTTGGTAAAGTCAGTGAATTTTAATTGTGTTAACTGTGTTAAGATGCAGTATAAATCAATGTGATTGTTAAAGATTTAACATTTCAGATTATGTGTACCAAGGCGGTATTACGAACTTGGACAGACTCATGTTATCCTGGTCTGAAGTTCAGCTCAGCTTAAAATACTTGGTTAATGTGCAACTTGTGCATTGTTTTCTGGGGGGTTGCTAGGGTCAGAACTTAAATGTTGCATAGCTCTTATGTTGTGGATTTTTTTCATTACAAATGTAATTTTGTATATGTAAATTAATTTTGAACTATTATTAAAATGCATTATGTCAGATCTAAAGAATGACCCATGCTCCTGTTACAACATTCACCAATTGCAAAAAACACTGTCTTCTAATCGGAATGAGATATTGCTGTGGGGAGTGTATTGAACAGTGTGTGTCAGTTTTGGTTGTATGATATGAATTTATAATTATGTGTACTTTGTCTTAAAATAAAATGTACACTATCCGAGAACACGGAACAACAGAATGTTGTTAGTTATTCTAAGGTAGTTATTGTCAGGTGCTTGGAAGTACTCTTGCTCTATGAGTGATAAGAAGAAATTATGCAGATTTCTTTTCAAACTGTAGTATATTGTTGAGAGAAAGTGGCAACAAACTGCAAACCATGATTGATAAAATGCATTCAGTCACACTGTGTAAAGACTATGTACACATATCCACCACTGTCTGTAGCTAGTTACTCATCTATACTGTTGAGTGAACGAGGCGATGTGGAGAGAAAAAAATTGTCAAAGTTTCGAAACAGTAACAAGAGGATTAGAACCTGGATTCTCTCGACTGAGGGGCTTTGTAAATATAAACAAATTCCAATAATTAAAAAAATTGGGACATGATCGATTCCACCCACACATCACCATCCGGAAAAAAATTGGAAAGGCCTACAAATTTCAGTGATACATTGACATGTTTCTATGACGGAGTTGCTAAAATAATTACCGGGGGTATATACAGACAGGTTCCTAATTCTTTCTGTTGAAAAGAATGGTTAGAACATATTACAAATGGACCCTTCACTCACCCACCCACATCCAAAAATTTTTTGGATTATTGAAATTTACGAAGCCCCTAACAGTCTGATGTTTTGAAGGCTACACTGTGGATCACCAAAATAGACGGCAAATTTCCTACACTGACTCCAGGCTATGTTCAGGCTTAGCTTGGCCAACCTTGACACTTGTACAACAGACATGAGTGTAACCTGTCATCGGAAATGAATGTATTCATGACCTTCCCCACCAATGTACCCAGTGCAGGAAGATCTATGTTACTGGTCCTATCTATGTCCTGTGCTTATCGAAACGTGTATGTTCACCATACCAGATGCACGTGAGACAAATAATGTGTATGCCAAATGTTGCATGCATTTGTAACGCTGTTTAATCATTTTTAAAAATTCTGTAGAAAACTAAAATATTCTATACACGTGTAGAAGTGGCCACATAAATTCTATAGAATTGTATATTTCTAAAGATTTCCTGTAGAGTTCTATATATATTTTTGTTAATGGATATATTCAATTGTTCCTCGTCGCATCACCAACTGGAACAAGCTACATCAAGACGTTGTGTCAGCAACCTGGATTTTGTTAAAGTCTGCCTTCAAAACACCTCTGAACTCTAAAACAACTCTTCCAACTCCTTTTCACATCTCCCAGTTAATGAATCACCAAAATTATACACTGCTACGTTTTCTTGTCTCGGTCCAGCTGTGCAATCCCCTTCCAAAAACACCTCTTCAGCAAGTTGAAGATCTGATTCTAAGAGAAGATCCTTGTTATCAATTATATTTATATATAATGATGATTCTATATCATTACAAAATGTACAATAATAAAGCAGTTACACAATGATCAATAAATATTGATCTTATTTAAAAAATACTTTGTCAAAAAAGTCAAATCATATTTGTATTCCATTAAATGACCAATTGTTGGGCAGGCATGAATAATGTCTAAGCAGTGTACCACTTGCGTTGTCTACTAAAACACCGTTTGTTATAATAATAATTTATAATAAGTTTATTCGGTTAATTAATATTTCTATACTCATACAAGAAACTAATCAAATGTGAAAGCAGAAGTGCATGGATTAATTTTGTTGCACCAGATATATGTTAAAAAAATTACAAAATAATCTAGCTCATGTGGTCTGATTGGCAGCATTTCCCTCCGAAACAAAAACTGGTTATTTGTAAGCGTGTAGCTACTAGATAGATATAAATATGCAGTGAGTTGAAGAGGGCAAAAATTACCGGAAGTAAACAGGCGGCCATCTTGGCAAATTGGGTGAGGCCGAGTTATTTTTCTGCATGTTAGTTACAAAATGCAAATATTCGAGCTATTCTTATACGAACAATTGCTAAATTCTTATGCTAACTGCAACATTTATTTAGGATTTCCGCTGTGTTTTGCAAATGCGCTTGTCTGTTAGGTGTTGTTGAATTTAAGACCCACAGTTCAGGCGATCTTCCAAGAATTCTTGTTCCCAAAATAGCCAAATAGGGTATTCGCTGCCTTATTTTATTGAAGCTAAAGGACAGTTTTAATTCAGTTGATGACGATGGTATTACTAGCTGTCCATTTGATATGTAATCCAGTTCTGTCTGCCTAAATTTTGAGAGAAGGGGTTCTTCCAGTAGACGCTATACTAAAACGAGCGATAATGTGACGCTTTAGTGGTAGATGGTACACCGGCATTATACATTTCAGTACAACATGTCATGTCTCACCACTGGGTCAACAAACTTGAGAATCGGTTAACTGCTTAAACGATATTGATTGTCCATTTCATTGATTGTGTTTTTGCAATAAAAATACTGTCAACATTTTGCAATATACTACGGAATGTCATAACTGGTGGCTGTGTTGTTAATCATAATGTTTATTATGTACAGCAATGTCATCAAATACATATGTTGTAGCTATAATACATACAAATCAAAATCAAATAATAACATAAGTTCATAAAGAGAACAATACTAAATAAAAATAAGTTGTAGTTAAAATTGTGTCACAGTTGTTACTTGTTGCAGCTAATTAGTCACATATGTGAGTCAGACTGAAAAAAATACAGTATTAGAATTATAATAGAAATATGTTTTATCATGCAGGCAGAGTGTTCAGTTTTTGTTAGTTATCGACATATTATGCCTAATTTTTTTTTTATTACTCCACATTATATCTTATACTTCTATTAATTTTAGTAAATGTCTGTAATAATATTGGCATGGCTCTGGGTTGGGTTTCTAGCAGTCAGAAAGGTATTTCTGACTAAACAGTGTCAGAAACTAAATATAGCTGCACAAATGGTATTAAGGAGGATTACAGCACATGGTTGTTTTATATATTCTATGGACAGTTTCACTAAGGTAATGAACTCATAAAAAATATTGTTTAAACATGAACACTACTTCTATGACACTCTAGGAAAAGTGTCCTGGTGGCATGTCCTGATATTGGCAGATTTTAATAAACGAGATGGTTATTAAGGAGCAAAATCAAGTTTAAAGAGTAAAATTGGGCTTATGAGCTCATAAGAATTTTAGTGAAATCGCACCCTGAAATGCTTGCAGGCAGGCCTTTTTGTATCTTTACCAGTCCAAACATTTTCTGGTAGATATGCGCATCTGTGCGCATGCACATACAATCCAGTCCAAACGTGCTTGTATAGTTATACTCAAAACATGTATACAGTAGTACGTGCATACACAAGTGTGACACATTTTTAAAGCATAATGGAAGCATAAATAACAGTGAGAGTCAATAATATATAATTGTATTTTTAACCCCTCAACTAAAATTTCCACCTGTCCAAAACAAACTCATCCCGTCCAAAAGATGGGTGGACGTGTCTCAAGAAAATGTTATGCTTGCAGATGTGAAGCATGTCGTCCGAGCAGATAAAGCTGAAGGACGCGCTTCAAAATGTCGACGTGTTGGACGAGTTGGCTCTGCCCGACCAGCAGCCTTGCATCGAGGCGGCGCCACTGTCTGTCCACTACCAGGCCAGCCTCGACACCAACTTTGAGGATCGCGGGGCCTTCGTCACGGGTGTCGCACGATACATCGAAGAGGCGACTGTACATGCTAAGCTGGTAGGATTAGCAATGCTGATATATAGATCTATATATGTTTTAGGTTTATACCATAAGCTAGATGGACGTAAATCAGTTGTTCACAATGTTATACATATTTTCAGCAGCTGTTGCGAAGAATGCTGATCACTCGATTAGTTGGGGACATTCGATGTAACTTGCATTAATGCAAAAATCTTTCAAAATTTACATCATAAGAAACATCTCAAGTATTTGAAGCTTTGCTCTACACCATATTGTAAGTATCAGTGGATTGCTGTACTGAGTGAGATTTGTTGCAGAATGAGATGCTGGAAGAAGGGGAAGAGTGCGCCATCATGCTGTATACATGGAGATGCTGCTCCAGAGCTCTGCCCCAGGTCAGGGTCTATTTCATACCTACCCCATCTACTTGTGTACCTCTCACACACTTACCTCTTTACCCCAGGTCAATGTCTACCTTATACCCACCACTGTCCATTTCTGTAACTCTCAGACACTGACCTCTGGAGCCCAAGTCAATGTCCATCTCATGTCCACCCCTGTTCACTTGTGTAACTCTCAGACACTGACCTCTACCCCAGATCAATGTCCATCTCACACCCACACCTGTTCACTTCTGTAACTCTCAGACACTGACCTCTACACCAGATCAATGTCCTTCTCACACCCACACTTGTCCACTTGTGTAACTCTCAGACATTTTGGATTTGTGCTTTGTCTTTGGAGTAATATGTCAACAAATGTTGCATTTTCAGTAACATAGTTTCAACAACAACAAAATTTAATGTTTTTATACAACTTTTAGAGTTAAGTAAACCAGTGATGATTTTGAAAGGTTTTTGATAAAATATTCATAACTTTCCAAGGTCTATAAATGACATTATTTGGTGGCCATTTTGTTTATTGCCATGGAAATGGGGGTCTGGCTGAAAAAAGTGTCAATATATTTGATGTTCATTAAGACGTACTCTACTGCTTGGCCCAAAAAAATATATGAATTATACATTAATAAAGTCCTATCTAGCTGTCACACCTCACCTCAACTGTGATCCTGCCTTGTTTCAGATCAAATCGAATGAACAACAGAATCGCGTGGAGATCTATGAGAAGACAGTAGAAGTTCTTGCTCCACAAGTCCAACAGCTCATGGACTTCATGTACTTCCAGGTGAGTGTTGTTGTCTTTATTTATTTATGCAAGCAACAACACAGAGTCCAATATAGTGATGAAAAAAGGCCAAATGAATGACGTTTATTTATTAACGTGATAAGAGAGAAATGTGGGCTCGACATCCCAAGGCCAGGCCTGTGACTGAGCCCATACTAGTCTCCTGTACCTCAGGTTGACCGAGCCCACATTTCGGCACATAAAACAAGCAGTATTGGTATACATGATATCATATATCAAACAATGTCATTACTGCTAAAATCACCATAGACCTACTGCTCAGTATAATACTAGCCAAGCACACCAGTCAACCACACCAAATCTAAAACCAACACTACCCGCAGACGCATTACACTATATATAACTGAGGCTAAACCTTAAAAGTGGGGTCAATAACTATTTGCTCTGTTTAACTGTACTTGGTAAAGCCTAATTATAGTGGACTAATACTTCCCTGTCAGATTTATTCGTTATGGAATCTACAAACAGTGTTTAAGAATAGTTTGTATTCAAGCATGCACAAGCACACATGCACACGCTCAGATGCATAAACACACAAGCACTCGCACACAAACAAACATGCAGTGCATTTTTCTTTTCACATATACTGGTCATTACAGTCATACTGAATATGTAAAAGTATGGCAGGGAAGCTGTGGAGAGAGAGAGATAATTGTCGTGATTGAAGCTATCTCCATTCACAGACGAAGGCCATAGAGCGGTTCCACGAGGAAGTTAAGCGACTGTGTCACAAGGAGAAGAGGAACGACTTTGTGTCGGAGGCCTACCTTCTCACTCTTGGCAAGTTTATCAACATGTTCGCTGTCCTTGACGAGCTGAAGAACATGAAGGCCAGTGTCAAGAATGACTACTCCGCCTACCGCAGGTATAGATCTTTCTGATCTACCACCAACAAAACACCAAGATACAGTTGTAGTGAATTTTAGTGATTACCCTGAAAATTTGAATCAGTTATCAGTATGAGACACAGTTGTGGTTGAAGCATTGAGAGAATCCTGGATCACATTTCCTGTTGCTATTTCTAAGCTTGAGCAATTATGTTCCCTCCATGTTCACTCAGCTGCATTATAAATTAGTACCTGGCCATATGTATGGGTGTGTGAACGAATAAATCTTTGTGGAATAACCCCAGTGTGCCATAATGCTTCCCAGAAAAGTTGAGATGATGTTCGCAGGAATATATATATTTACCAGGGAGTGATGTATGAAGTGCTTTGAACAGTTCTAGTGATTGGATACCACGCTATGTGAGAACTTACTTTTTTATATATGTATGTATATAATATGTATGTATCTAGCTGAATGCTTCCCAGGTAAGTCGAGATGGTGTTCCTTAGTACATGTCTGCCGCAGAGTAAAGTGTAAAGCACATTGAGCATCCTTAATAACTGGATACCATCCTATGTATAAGCTCTTTCCGTTTACCCATACATATACAGGGCGGCACAGTTCCTCAAGGTGATGTCGGACCCACACATGCTGCAGGAGTCTCAGAACCTGTCCATGTTCCTCGCGACACAGAATCGCATTCGGGACACACTCAAGGAAACCCTCGCCAAGATACCCAACTCAGAAGACCTCATTTGTGAGGTCATCAATCTCGCTGTCTACATGTTTGAGAACAAGATGTATCTGACTCCCGCAGAGAAACATGTGCTAGTCAAGGTAGGACCACTTCGGGCTGGTGGAGGTGGCTAGTTTAAAGCTGCTTCTTCAACTGGTTTAGCCCATCACAAATTTGGTTTGTTGAGATAGAGTGGGAATAATTTAAGTGATATCTGTTGTTGGTTTATTAAATACACTAGCAAAAATGCCCGTCTCCTGACGGGATAATTTAGTTAGTAGTTCATACATGACAGTCGTCTCATAATAATATTTATGAAATGTTAGAAAACACACAACATCATCAGAGAAGCACCATAACGTACTCGCTTATGTATGCGATGGTTTCGGTGCACGTGAAATGTTGACAGCCAAGTCACGCACGTGCTGTAATACTCGTGTGTTCAAAATGACGATGGTCGGAGAGAAAGTGAAGTTTATGTCCATCGATAGGCCCTATCCATGATATCATAGAATTGTCAAATAATATTCATATTACTATTGTAATGGCATGAGGGTAGACATAAGCATATTGTCTCGGTATCTAGTTCATGTTGCCAAGCAACCTGATCCATGACACCAATGAGCAATGAATTTACCCTACAAAAGGTGAGAAACCTGTATGAGGTATTTTGAAATAATAAAGGTGTTACATTAAACTCATTGGGTCGTAGATTAATCCCTGAAAATATGGCGACCGAGGTTCAAGCAGTTTAGGAGAAAAACTTTAACATATAAATATACACAAGCTTGATTATTATAAGTTGCTTACTTTTGTTTAGATGGTTGAATGAAGTGACTTTCATCGTAACTCATTAATCCTTTACATATTGCTCTAGTTCAACAGATGCTCACCATAACATGTCACTTCAGGTGATGGGGTTTGGCATCTTCCTGATGGACAGTAAGGAGGTAAATGTGAACCGACTTGACAACAAGAAAAAGATCAACCTCAGCAAGATAGACAAGATACTCAAGGTGTGGATTGCCAAGTCTGTGTTGTAATTAATCCAGACAGCAGACCAGACTTACAACAAACTTATGTCATTATATGGTTTATGCATTTTAAAAATAGTTTTATCTTAAGAAACTGTTGTTCTGTCATGGAATATTTCTTTGAGAGGTAATAATTCACACAATAAATCACACTACAAGAATCCAAAATGCTTATTGATGGGTCCAGAAACTGACATCACAATCACAAATATGCACATGACCTCTTTGTTGCTATACTAACATTGTTTACATAATGTGCATTAGATGACTACGACGACATGACATTTCCCACATACAGTTCTCGCTCAAATAAATTTGCACTACACTTTTATCACAAAGAATGTAATTTTTGAAAAGATTTTCAATAAGGTATAAAATAGAATTCCGATAGATTCCCATGCATGTCAGCCATTTTGTAAACTTGACATTTCAGTCATGTTAAGAAGCAGTTGTCTCTGATATCTCATTAATTCCATGATTTACTTCCACTAAAAGATACTTAGTAATAATATATCATTTTAACTTTACTATTCCATGCACGCTGCATGATATGTCTAGTTGGGATTGGTCAAAATGTTGATCATTGCGATGCATTATTACTCTTCAGTTAGGGGTTAACTCACATCTTACTTGCTCATATTATCTTCCTCAGTGTTTTTATTGATTTAAATGTGAATCAAAATAATGACACCATTTGGCCATCTTACAGCATCTAGAAGTGGTGCCACTATTTGGCGATATGCAAATTGCACCATTCAGCTACATCCGGCGGTGCCCGAACTTTGACAGTGCACGGTGGCCGGTGTGCATGTCGAACCAAGTGACATCACAGGCGAACCTGCTCGCGTACATTGACTCGATGAAAGAGGAACATGACCAATACATCAGCGAACTCGCCAAACATAGCAATGAGGTAGGTGCTGGAAATTCTATTTATTAATGTGCTAATTTTGGGGCATTGTAAATGTATCTCCTCCCAGGCGCCGCAGTCCATTAATGATTATCCACTTTGTATGTTTATTCGCTTTCTTGGACCAGTGACCTTTGACCAACCAATTGGCAATGTATTTACAAAAATAAAAACAGTTATTTCAAGTTAATTCCTTACAAACTTAATGTATTTCTTTTGACACTTATTGGAAAAATATGGAAAGAGTAGAGTGATTAGTGACTCACCAGATGGTGCCACTGTGAACAGGTTTTCAGTGAAAATACTGCAATGGTGATAAATGATGCCCTCAGTTTGTTGCACAATGGGTCGGTGTAAGCTGATCTAACTATATTCAAGTCTGTCATATGTATGTTTGTTATGTTTCCCCTGGATGCTTTTTTATCCAGGGTGCAACACTTTCAGGGGTTCATCTGTAACCCAGGGAAGGATGAGTAATTTTGTTAATAATTCACCCTTCTTTTACCCTTTCTGCGAACAGCCCTGCAAACAAACAAAAAGTCCCCAGCTGGACGGGGATGGCTGTATGTGTGTGGATGATCTTTGTGCAATAATTACACCATGGCTGAATGCTTCCCAGAGAAGTTGAGCTGGTGTTCAAATATATGTGTGTGTGTGTGTGAATAGTCTGCAATAATTGCAACATTGCTGAATTCTTCCCAGAGAAGTTAAGGTGATGTTCGAATGAATGGGTCTGAAATAGTGAAATGCTTTGAGCTGTCCTACGGACTGGATACCGCGCTATATAAGAACTTATTGTCCAGGTAATTACGACGCAACGAGAGCAAGCTCGCACGGACGCTGAGAACACTGACTTGACAGAGCTTGCTCTCAAGGGGCTGCAACTGTTGTCTTCTTGGAACACTCGCATCATGGAACTGGTCAGTCTAGCACACTTTCACTTCCAATAACTACCAGTACTATCTTCTTCCCTCTAGATCTCTTATGGGGTGGGGTTTAACTGCATCGTTCAGATTTCCAGTATACAATATAGAATTTTTAACATCCAAAACACTCGATTCAATGGTCCCAATCACTTAAATCAGCCAACCAACACAGACCATGGATAAAAATTGTGACTTGCGTGGACTTTGAGAATGCTAGTTTCACCAGCGTCCATAAACAAACTAATGAAGTACTCATGTCTGAAACCTAAGCAAATTTGAAAGTCACTCCTCTACACAAACTAACATTATTCGGTAGTGTCTAAAACACTGAAATGACACGACTGTAGGCCTATTTATAGGCTGCTTTAGGAATGTGTATCGGGAAGCCAACTGTTTGCTAGAATAACAGATTGTGTAAGCTTTCAGATGATACCAATACCATTGGGATCTGATGAGCCACAAGGGTGCTAGTGAGTAGTGACCATTGTATTGAGTGTTATGGATGTGTTTTGAGTTGTACATTTTTCACTTGTTTATCTATTTTTCCAACAATTAATATTGTATATTTTCAAAATTTTTAATAATTGGCGTATGAATAATAGTATTGTTGATCATTACTAGTGATATGTTCTTAAACTTATACTTGTACTTGACCTGATCTACTTGGGTGTTGTAATTGATAAATTTAATGTTTCAGAGTATAATTGATCAAATATACTTGACACCGACCCTGACTTGAGTTTTGTTTCTTTGCAGTACTCGTGGAAGTTGCTTCACCCCACAGACCACCATCAGAACCCGACGTGTCCACAAGATGCTGAGGAATACGAACGTGTACGTAGCATGTTGCCTGCATGCAACACATAATCTGTGATCCATTTCTCTGAGAACGTGATGACAGCTATTTTTGCAGTGGATATTAGTATTCTATTCTTAGTATACATCATTCTACTCAGTATTGCTGATGTGTGGTGTGGCCCTCAAGGTAAGTGTTAACCGTAATTTATGGGTGGCCCCCATTGTGGAGGTAGTTGATTAAAAAAACTGTGAATCTGTCAATGACAATAGGTGAGCAATTACAAAATGAAAAGGCGGATTTACTGACATTATTATTGTGACCCATGTTGGCCAGCGGATCTGTTTGCCAACTGCTGTTGCTATTGATTGGCAATTATATAGAAAATATATATGTAATAAAATTGTGATTAACATGCAACATGATTAACATACAGCTATTACATTCAACCGTTTAATTTACTATCATTATTACACTATCGTCACATTGACTATCACGTTAAATCGATAGTTTGATGCATTGTCACACCCCTAACCATGCCTGCTTGCGCTGACAGTCGACACGCTACAACTACAGCAGTGCGGAGAAGTTTGGTCTCATCGAGGTCATCGCGATGATCAAAGGCCTGCAGAACCTAATGCTACGGATGGAGTCTGTCCTGATGGATGCCATTCGCAACCACCTGTATGCTGAGGTGCAGGACTTTGTACAGGTGCAACTGCGAGAACCAATGAGGAAGTCTATCAAGAAAAAGAGCGAAGTCATCCGCAGGTACGATCTGGCTTGGTCGACCTGGGATGGGGATCATTCCTGTTTCGTAGAGAGCGTTCTCGAACAACTGAAGATTAATTTTATCTTAACAATTTTATATTTTTATTGATAACGTTTTAGGTAAACATTTATATTTACAGTTAGTTACATTTTTATTATACTTTGTTATGTATATATATATGTTGTTCCCCTCTTGTTTTCTTGTCTGTCAGGGGTGAGGCTGGCTTAGATTCTGATCCTCGAATTCTGTTTTATCTTTTTTCTTTTCCCTCACTGATCTTGCACTGCTTTCGCTGTCATTTAGTGTTGTTCTCCACTCCTCTACCAATCCCTCCAAGTCTCTCTTTGCACAGTCCTCGCATCACACTCTAGGTCTTCCTCACCTTCTTTTTCCCTCCACTCTCCGGGTATCTGCTTTCTTTGCCAACCGTTCTACCCCCAATCTCTCTCTCTCCCTCTCCCTCTCCCTCTCCCTCTCCCTCTCCCTCTCCCTCTCCCTCTCCCTCTCCCTCTCCCTCTCCCTCTCTCTCTCTCTCTCTCCCCTCTTTCTCAGGTTATGCTTCATGTAACTGCCATAACAAGTATTTCATTTAAGTTTTTATATTTGTGGAAAGTATGCCACTTTATTTGTACAATAGGAAAATACAACTGTTTGGATGTACAGCTGTAGTATCATTGTGTTAGTGTCTGTGGTGTAACTCGGTGTCCTTATTCTACAATCATTGTACCTGTGTTGCAGTGTCATCATGTCATTGTGTAGGTGTTGTTATATGGTGTCTGCATTGTGGTATCATCGTGTCTGTGTTGTAGTATCATTGTGTCTGTGTTGTAGTATTATCGTGTCTGTATTGTAGTATCATCGTGTCTGTGTTGTAGTATCATCGTGTCTGTGTTGTAGTATCATTGTGTCTGTGTTGTAGTATTATCGTGTCTGTGCGAGAGACGTGTGCGGACTGGTTGCAAGGGGTCCAGCCGCGGGACGACCCTGCCCTCCACGGCAAGAAGGACGGAGATGACAACTTCCACATCCGGGTCCCTCGACGCAATGTAGGACCATCGAGTACACAGGTGGGTGAATCATCAAGTACACAGGTGTGTGGACCATCAGGTACACAGGTGGGTGGACCATCAAGTACACAGGTGTGTGAACCATCATGTACACAGGTCGGTGGACAATAAATTATACAGGTTGGTGGACCATCTGTGTACTGGTGGGTGGACCATCAAGTATACAGGTGGGTTGACCATCAAGTATACTGGTGGGTGGACTATCAAGTACACAGGTGGGTGAACCATCAAGTATACTGGTGGGTGGACAATGAAGTACACAGGTGGGTGGACCATCAAGTACACAGGTTGGTGGACCATCAAATGTACTAGTGGACCATCAAATGCACAGGTGGGTGGACCATCAAGTATACTGGTGGGTGGACAATGAAGTACACTGGTGTGTGGACCATCAAGTACACTGGTGTGTGGACCATCAAGTACACAGGTGGGTGGACCATCAAGTATACTGGTGTGTGGACCACCAAGTACACAGGTTGGTGGACCATCAAATGTACTGGTGGGTGGACAATGAAGTACACAGGTGGGTGGACCATCAAGTATACTGGTGGGTGGACCATGACATACACAGGTGAGTGGGACCAAATGATTTCTCTGCTGAAGTATCTCAATAGCTGTACATGATGTTACTGCTGGTGTATAGCTGTAAGTAGTGTAACATATAGTGTATCACCGTTTTAGCTGTACAGCCTGTATCAGTGCTCTAGTTGGACCTGGTGTATCACTGTAGTTGTACTTGGTGTACCACATGGTGTATCACTGCTGTAGTTGTACTTGGTGTATCACATGGTGTATCACTGCTGTAGCTGCACATGGTGTATCACTGCTGCAGCTGTACATGGTGAGGACAATGCTGGAATCGCTGATCGCGGACAAGAGCGGAGGGAAGAAGACTCTGCGTAAAGATATTGACATGCAGCATCTGATGGCGATAGACACGTTCCACAAGAACTCCTTTTACTGGCCCTACCTCCTCAAGTTCAATGGTCAGTATCATGTGACACATATAACACTTCACTCGCATCTAGGATGGGAAACTGATCATAAAATAATTTTTTTTTGAATATTACAATGAATTTACGCTGTATTTTAATAGTTTTGCAAGTTTTCTATCAGTAATAAATGCTGTTAAAATTACAGAAAGTGCAGTTTCGATTTGCATTCTGCATGTTTCTGGTAATAAAAAAATTAACATTGTTATTTTTTGCATTATGTTCTCCACAGAACTACATTGAACTGTGTTATCTATGTTTATTAGATTTTACCCTGTATGGTATATTCCTCTTGGACCATTGCAGCAGCAAAGTTTTGAAATTGTTCTGACTCTAAGGCTGACTTACAGAGACACTGCAGCAGTGCTGTGAACTGTCCCAGCTGTGGTACCGGGAGTTCTACTTGGAGATGACCATGGGAAAGAAGATACAGGTACTGCTCATTACTCAGTACTGTGCTCCAGTACACTGCCTAAATATTCTTACCTTGTACTTTACACTTAGGGAAGTGCAACATCATCGTATGACTGTCCGTGGCATACCAGTGCATGCGTGTGTTTGATGTGTTTAATGTTTATATAAAGTGCATGCTATCAGGAAAACATTTACATACATCCAATATTCCTTGTATCTGTACATAAGACAGTGCTGGCCAGAATGGAGCTTTCAAAGTTGTTTGTTTTAAGTTGATGTTCCGTGTTATAATTAGTAAAAATCCTGCAGAGCAGTGTGACAAATGTTTCAATGCTGTACTTTTGTTCATGTAAAGTAGCTCATGGTAATAAATACACGCATTCCTCAGAATAGTGAATTGCACTGCATTTGGCAGACATTTCCTGAGCATTTTCATTGTTTCGGTTGTTGTGAGGACGTACGTTTGTGTTGTAGTTCCCTATAGAGATGTCTGTGCCGTGGATCCTCACCGACCACATTCTGGAGACAAGGGAAGCCTCCATGATAGAGTGAGTATAGGTGACAGTGACATTGTGGGGCACGGTGGTCATGTGGGGCACGGTGGTCATGTGGGGCACGGTGGTCACGTGGGGAGCGGTGGTCACGTGGGGAGCGGTGGTCAAGTGGGGAGCAGTGGTCATGTGGTGCCGGTGGTCATGTGGGGCACGGTGGTCATGTGGGGCACGGTGGTCATGTGGGGAGCGGTGGTCGTGTGGGGCACGGTGGTCATGTGGGGCACGGTGGTCATGTGGGGAGCGGTGGTCATGTGGGGCACGGTGGTCAAGTAGGGAGCAGTGGTCATGTGGTGCCGGTGGTCATGTGGGGCACGGTGGTCATGTGGGGAGCGGTGGTCGTGTGGGGCACTGTGGTCATGTGGGGCACGGTGGTCATGTGGGGCACGGTGGTCATGTGGGGAGCGGTGGTCATGTGGGGCACGGTGGTCAAGTGGGGAGCAGTGGTCATGTGGTGCCGGTGGTCATGTGGGGCACGGTGGTCATGTGGGGCACGGTGGTCATGTGGGGAGTGGTGGTCGTGTGGGGAGCAGTGGTCATGTGGGGCACGGTGGTCATGTGGGGCACGGTGGTCATGTGGGGCACGGTGGTCATGTGGGGAGCAGTGGTCATGTGGGGCACGGTGGTCATGTGGGGCACGGTGGTCATGTGGGGAGCAGTGGTCATGTGGGGCACTGTGGTCATGTGGGGCACGGTGATCATGTGGTCATGTGGGACATTGTGGTCATGTGGGGCACGGTGGTCGTGTGGGGCACGGTGGTCGTGTGGGGCACTGTGGTCATGTGGGGCACGGTGGTCGTGTGGGGCACGGTGGTCATGTGGGGAGCAGTGGTCATGTGGGGCACTGTGGTCATGTGGGGCACGGTGGCCATGTGGGACATTGTGGTCATGTGGGACATTGTGGTCATGTGGGGCACGGTGGCCATGTGGGGCACGGTGGTCATGTGGGGCAGGGTGGTCAAGTGGGGAGCAGTGGTCGTGTGGGGCACGATGGTCACGTGGAGAGCGGTGGTCACGTGGAGAGTGGTGGTCACGTGGAGAGTGGTGGTCACGTGGAGAGTGGTGGTCATGTGGGGCACTGTGATCATGTGGGGCACTGTGGTCATGTGGGGCACGGTGGTCATGTGGGGCACGGTGGTCATGTGGGGCACGGTGGTCGTGTGGGGCACGGTGGTCAAGTGGGGCACTGTGGTCATGTGGGGCACTGTGGTCATGTGGGGAGCGGTGGTCATGTGGGGCACGGTGGTCAAGTGGGGAGCAGTGGTCGTGTGGGGCACGATGGTCACGTGGAGAGTTGTGGTCACGTGGAGAGTGGTGGTCATGTGGGGCACTGTGGTCATGTGGGGAGCAGTGGTCGGGTGGGGCACGATGGTCACGTGGAGAGTGGTGGTCACGTAGAGAGTGGTGGTCATGTGGGGCACTGTGGTCACGGGAGCAGTGGTCGAGTGGTAGAGCCCTGGGGAGAGTGCTGACAGCTGTTATGAAAATTGGGCAGTTTCATTCACCTCATGTTGTCTGTTTCGTTCGGAAGAGCTTTGGTCCCATTTACCTGGTGTCTATGGCGGGAAAAGTAAGAAATCAAGCACAAGGAGTTAGGGGGTAACCTGTAGTGGACACATAGAGCTGGATCCTTAATCCCTAAACACGCTTCTGAGGTGAATATTCAGACAAAAGGAATCTGCCAATTATCAGTGTAGAGGAATGTATTGAACTGCAGGGCAGAGAGCACTGTTGATTTCCCCATTGGTGGCCATGTTTACATTGTGTCTGTTTATAAGAAAACTGGACCTGAATAAATTCTGAAACTTCTTCACAGTCACTATCGTCATGTCATTGGTATGCAGGACAAGTTTAGTTAAAATCACCCACTTCCTCCAGCACTTTTAAAAGGCATGAATGCACAATGCCCATCAGTATTTACGAAATAGCAAAGTAATACTGTGCCTGTGTATGCTATGGTTAAAAAAATGGAAAAACAATCACTCTGCCAATTAAACTCTTCAAAGACTGCATCATTTCACTACCAATACATTGTCTTGCCTGGTCATTTGCACTCACTTCACATTAAAAGGTTCTTTTTTAGAATTAATAAATCACAATTCTCTGTCGTACATTCTTCTGAAACGTAACAAAGTTTCACATTGCTCTTATCGCTGTAGCTTTAGTCAACATACCGTCTGGAGAACCAAGACAAATTACCAACCCAAACTCTAAAGTACGACTTTTTCTGGACATTTTTAATAAACTCTATTTATTGTCATTGAAGTACCCTGACACCAGAATGTAATTAGGTTCTGAATAGAAGTGTAAACATGTACACATTCGAGAACCAAAGTAAGTAGACTCTGAACAGACATGTGTATATTGAACTTAACTGCTGATTAGGTTAGGTACATTACCAGTGCTCTTTACTCTTTGTATTCCACACGTCTCATTCAATGAACACACTTTTCAACTTTTTTTCAGATACATTTTGTACCCTCTGGACCTGTACAATGACAGTGCGCACTATGCACTACACACATTCAAGAAACAGTTCCTCTTTGATGAAGTGGAAGCTGAGGTATGTCCAGTCAAATATATTCTGTCTTTGTTGGAGACTTGTCATTTTCTGCTTACTGTAAATTTTCAGTCATGTATAATGAATTATCACATTTACCGTTACAGTGTGACAACTTGACTTTGATCTGAAGTTAGTTAGCACTGGCAGGCCCATAGCCAGAAATAATTTTTTACTAGTCTTAAAGTAAAAAAATTTACTAGTCTAGAATTAATCAAAAGTGTGCCATTTAGCATGCGAACGGTTTGTGTGGAAGCCATTCACCTCAATCACAGCCATTGGCCAGTTTAGTTTTTTAATGACCAACCTGCATCATTTGAGCCATCTGTTTAATTGATACTGATCCATTTCATTTGTTTCGTTACCAGTTATGCCAGTGATAGTCATTGATATAGGCCTCTAAACTTGGAACTATTAGTTAATCTAGTGGCCAGCTGGTCCCCTCTAAATTCCACCAGTTCTAACAGTTGTAATTACTTGGCCAGTCATCTGCCAGTCTTGAAGATGGGCAGATGGGTCTCTGGCTAAGCCCTGAACACTGGATGTATTTGATTTTCAGAGTTGCACAATGTGATAATAGATAGTTCTTGCACTTTATAAAAACAACAGCGTCTGTCAATCTATAATTTACAAATTCTGTGTCTGATGTCAAGCTTTATCTTTAACAACCATGTTTACATGTAGCTAAATTTACGTTACTAATTTAGCCTACTTCTGCCTGATCAACCTTTCTTCCATACTGTTATCGCTTAAATATATCTTTCCTTTGCTTTTTAGGCAAAAAAGACAAATGTTTCAAACAGAAATTCTATGAAAATAATTTTGTGTAAGCTTGTTGGATCTCGTTGTGAGGAAAAGTCACACAATAGTTCTGACAATTGTACCTAGCTTAGATGAATGTTTTTAAATTGACAGTGCTGACCCCTGGTGGTGGTTGCAGGTGAACCTGTGCTTTGACCAGTTTGTGTACAAACTCAGTGACCAGGTGTTTGCACACTACAAGCACTGGGCGGGCAGGTGAGTCACAACATGGAACTGCTACCAGCCACAGTAATGAGAACCTACACTAAACTGAAGAAAACATTTGAAAAATTGTAAAAAAAATGTACTTTCATTTTAGGTTATGAAATTGTGATTTTCTTTTGCGAATTAAGCATTTTAGTTTACAAATACCACCCTAGATTGTGATGCTGCAGTTGTAATCAAATTAACTGTTTTGTGATTCTGACTTAGGATGGAATGAAGTAACGTTCGCATGACATGTAATTTGTAGTTCGTTTTTCATATCTACCCTGTAATCTGAATTTCCATGGTATTATCTAACTGTAATAGTGAGTCGTTTCTCTGATTTCTTTCAGCATATTGCTAGACAAAAGGTTCCGGGCTGAGTGTGCAACATTTGGAACAAAGATCCCCTACCCTATAGCCAACAGATACGAGACACTGCTGAAACAGAGACATGTTCAGGTGAATACCTTTACCATGTTTCTGTGAAAGGCTGTTGACAATAGCATTGTCTTAGGAACTGTTTAAGATTCGTTGAAATAATAATAAAAGTATATTACAGAGAGAGGACAGTAGTGTAGTGGTTAGCACATCAGCCTGGCATGCCAGCACTCTTTGAGTTCAATACCCGGACCAGGCAGCAATTTTAGTTTACAAATACCCTGTAATCTGAAATAAATGTTTATTGGGGTAAAAACTTGGCTCTCAACATGGGGGACTATGTATCCCTCATGACTTGGAGATCACGTTGATGTCAGTCCCACCTCAATTGAGGACGTAACAGAATGATTTAGGATGACAAGCACCCTGGTAGTGATCACCCTTAGTGCCAGCATAGACGGGTCGACTTGGCGATAATGTTCTGAAAAAGGCTGACTTGTTGAATAAGACCATATCATTCTAACTACAATATATACCAACTAATCAGTTAACAGAACGTTTCGGAGCACTGGAAACAACTAAAACTAGAAGAATTAGATATAACTCACGGAATCGCTGTACTGGGTATTAGACAGTTCCCCTCGCTGTTTCTTCCAGTTGCTGGGACGTTCCATTGATCTGAATCGTCTGATTGGCCAGCGAGTCAACGCCGCACTACAACGCTCACTAGATGTTGCCATCACAAGGTTCGAGTGCGGTGACTTAACGGGGATAGTGGTGAGTAGGACAGCCGTGTTAACACGTGTGTTGACTGATAAGATGAATGTGGTGGTGCATGTGTTGCTAGTGGAGATAGTATATGTGTAAACAACTGTGCTGTGTTTCCAGAACATGTAACAAACTCACACACTAGTAGGCATGTTGACACCTAGCTGTGTTGTGTTACAGGATGTGCTGACAGCTGTGTTGTGTTATAAGATGTGTAGTCAGCTGTGCTGTTGCAAGTGTGCTGACAGCTGCATTGTGTTACATGATGTGTCGACAGCTGTGTTGTGTTAAAGGATGTGTCGACAGCTGTTTTGCATTACAGGACATGTTGATAGCTGTGTTACAGTATACACTGACAACTGTGTTGTGTTACAGGATGTGTTGACAGCTCTGTTACAGTATGGGCTGACAGCTGTGTTGTGTTACAGTATGTGTAGACAGTAGACAGCTGTGTTGCATTACAGGATGTGTAGACAGCTGTGTTGTGTTACAGTATATGTTAACAGTTGCGTTTAGTTACAGGATGTACTGACAGTTGTGTTACAGGAAATGTAGACAGCAGTGTTGTGTTACAGGAACTTGAGGGTCTTATTGAGTGTAACAGACTGACCCACAAGCTCCTCACAAAGCACCTTCCACTGAACGACTTTGATGCGATGTTCCGTGAAGCGAACCACAATGTGTCAGCTCCGTACGGCCGCATCACACTCCATGTCTTCTGGGAACTCAACTACGACTTCCTGCCGAACTACTGCTACAATGCTGCCACCAGCCGGTGGGTAACTGAACTACACCTCACAGACTATATCTGTGTTGATTAAAGAAAGCAAGTAATAATAAATGGCAATACCTGATCGAACAAACCCGGGTTGATTCGGAAACGGAATCAGTTGATGTGAAAGAAGAGGAATCAGAGAGCTTTGAGTAGAATTGGAATCATAATTGGACTTGCTTACTAGAATAAACTTTTTTAATTAATGAAATCCAGGAAATCGTCACTGCTACGGTAATTACAAAAAATATGATTTGACCATGTGATTTACATGATTATAGTATTGTGGCAGAAGTGACAGATGATAAATTGTCTAAAAAGGGCCTCTTATTAAATCGTAGGTTAACTCCGTACAACAAAAATAATTGAACTGGTCTAATTTTAATTTAAAAGCTTGTAGGAATTGTACATGATCAGTGAGGTGCAGTGTTTGGGAATGTGAGGATATGTATGATTCGCGTTGTTGTAGGTTTGTGAAGACAGCCATCTCCTTCACACCTCAGATCCAGCGCGATAAGATCGCCAGCACCTCCTACCAGTACCAGTGGGGCACCAAGGTAACGTCTCGGCTCCACGTATCTAACTGTAACTGAGCTAGTGTATGTGTGCATTGTGTGCGTGTGTTTTGTCCTAGATGTATGCATCTTGAACGCCAAACTCAACAGGATTAATCTATGACTCTGGAAGAAAATTCATCCCTTTATTTTTTAGAAATTCCCTATTGGTTAAAGAGTACTTACCAGTTTTTGTGTTTATACCATGCATTACATGGACGTAAATCGATTGTTTGTAATGTTTGTATTTTCTGCCATTTATCCGAGGAGTACTGATCAGTTGGGATGTTTACATTTGTGTTAATGTGAACAACATTTTTCAAATTTATGTTGTGACAAACATCATTTATGAATATTCCAGGAAACCATCTTCTGCATGTGTATGTGTGTAATGCCAGGAGGATGGGCATTTTTTCTAGAGTTATAATAATGTACCAGATTTATAGTGTTAGGAGTTTGTTTATTTTATGACAGTTACCTTCAACTTTTTATAAAAAAAAGATCATAGTAAGTAGAAACAAGAAAATATACATTATTATTGTGATATTTCTGCTTATTATTTGCTTACAACTGTTTAAATGTGAACTACTTACCAACTGTTTTTTCATATATCAAAGAAATTATTATATTTTAAACGTTTGCCATATTGTTAATTGTTCATTTATTGATTATCCACAATTACTTTATAAAAGTTTATCGGAATTCTTTTTTCATGATATCTTTCAGGCACTCAGTATGTCATTCAGTGCCATTCACAGTCTCTACAGCAGTTTCATTGGTGCACCACACTTCCGCTCAATAACGCGGTTGCTAGGATACCAGGGTATCGCCGTGGTGATCGAAGAGCTTCTGAAAATAGGGAAAAATCTGGTGAGTTTGTGTTTGTTATACTTTTTTATAGATACAGTACGGTGGGTACAATCAGTGTGAATGTGTTAAAAAAAATCGACAAATACATCAGAAGTGTGGGGTAAACAGAGAATAAAAAATGTGGATTCTTAGTAATCACCGATGTGACCTTGTCAACTTGTTATCTGGGGTTCATTCTCTGGATGGCAATCATGTTAAATTTTGTCAAATTGTTCTCCAAAGTCTGGTTGACTTGTTGAGTGAGCAAATAGGGTGTTGTTATTTTCAGTGTAGTTTCTATGTGTAACTGAACCTGTGAATTGCTAAGTGAGCTACAATATCTTCGTAGTTGCTGGCAAATTAAAATAAACTTGAGCCAAAGCAAAACTATTGTGTTTAGTGTAGAGGTTTCACACAGCAGACAGATCAGTGTGCGTGCGTGCATGAGTGAATGCATGAGTGAAAGAGAATGTGTGTATGTGCATGCATGCTTTTGTATGTGTTGTCACATGTTTAGAGCACTCTGCTACAGTATGAAGTGATGTCAATTGTGACAGTGTCATTACTTACTTATGCCCATCGTCCCTCCTGGGACATAGGCCGTCGACAACAGCTCTCCAGAGTCCTCTGTCCTGGGTTCTTGTTTCAAGCTGCCTCCGAGTGTGTCCTGTCTTCTTGGTGTCCGCCTGGAGGTCCTTTCGCCACGTTTTCTTTGGACGGCCTCTTTTTCTCCTGCTTTGTGGGTTCCATGTCAGAGCCTGTCTGGTGATAGTTGATGCTGGTTTCCGGAGCGTGTGACCAATCCATCCCCATCATCTTCTTATTTCATCTTCGGCAGACAGTTGGTGTGTCCTCCTCCACAACTCAATGTTGCTGATGGTGTCTGGCCAGCGGATCTGGAGGATTCTTCATAGACAGTGACAGTGTCATAATGTGCATGCGTGCGTGCGTGCTGCCACATTTCTAGAGCACTACTGCAATACAAAGTAATGTCAATTGTGACAGTGTTGTAATGTGATGTATGTGCTGCTACAGCTCCAAGGCACTGTACTGCAGTATGTGCGGACACTCATGAAAGTGATGCCAAAGTCATGCAAGCTGCTGCGATACGACTATGGATCACCTGGTGAGTAATTCTGGCATTTATATATTACTACACTGACTTTGGGGTGAGTGCAGTTGTATCTCCTCCCCGGTGCCAACATCTACTTTCCTCTTTCTGTGTTTTTTGCTTCCTTGGACCATCAACCTTTGATCTTGTTTTTTTGCAATTTTTGAAAGCAAATAGAAAGGTAATTATTGAGAGTCACTTGTTTATAAAGTTGAATATGTTTGCAGTGCTTGAACATGCACAGGTCTGTCACAAGATCCCATTGATTTTTGTTATTCTTTACTTAAATTTTAATATCTTCATAATTTTAATCCTTCAGGTAGTAAGCTAATAAGGTCAAGAATTTCCATTATACTAAAAGGCTTCACTCTGTTGATTTTTTATTTTTAGTTGATGAAGTCACAGTAGTAAAGAATTAAATAACACTATAATGATGGCTGACACTCGTCATGTGGCATGTAATTCAAGTAAAACCCATAAACAGCATCATTGAAATGTGAACTATCATGTGACCTGTAGGTGTACTTGGGTACTACCACGCACAACTGAACGACATGGTGCAGTATCCAGATTTGCGAACAGAGGTGTTCCAGAGTTTCCGTGAGATTGGTAATGCCATTCTCTTCTGTCTACTTGTGGAACAAAGTCTGGTGAGTGAACAGCATAATATAATCACATAAAATAGTCGTCTAACTATCTCTGCTGATTGCACCAGCATGCAACGTTATCGCTTGTTCCTGAGTTTGCTGCCATTCTCGTCACTATATGGACCATAAATGTGCCCTTAAAGATTACCTTACCATTCCTCTCCACTTTGCTCATAGTCACACGTAAAGCGTTAACAAATGTCCCCCAGTCAAAACAGTCTTGGGTGAGCCACCTCTGTTTGTGCCAGGTCTTCCAAGCCAGCTTCACTTCTTTTTTTCCGGTTCTTCAGATGCCCAGGGGTTTGCTTGTTGTGGTGTCCTGGTGGTGTCTGTGGTGTAATGATAATAATATATTTTTAATGCACTATTTCCCAAGTGGCGGATCAATGCGTTTTATAAATAAAATGATGCAAAAACGAGCTGTTGTAGACTAGTTCTGTCATCTGTGCCCTTAAAGATACTACGTGTCGTATGTGACTTTGTCAATTTGACATGTGACAGTAGTGTAAAATAGGTAGCCATGAAATGGCTTTCAATGCGTGCTTTTGACAACTTTCAGAACGTATTTTTGCACATATCTTATACATTTTGCGATTCTTGTGAAATGTATCACGTGTGGTATCATGAGTTGACTATCACTCGCTATTCATTGATGTATTAATTAATTGCTACAGTGAAGGTACGTAACATTATTTGGCGATCTAAATGATCAGACATTTTACACTTAAGAGTTGCATATTGGAGCAGTTTAACATTGAGATGTTGATTTGTGTTATCAGTCGCAAGAGGAAGTGTGTGATTTGAAGCATGCAGCTCCCTTCCAGAATATCATTCCGAAACCCTTTATTCCTCTCAAAGGTGAGTACACCAGTCATGATCCTAACTAAGTCACATATCATGACTCTATTCAGGAAGATCAAGGGACCTTAAATCGAGGCTTCTGTTCCTAATATTTTTATATAACATACTTCTTAATACTAGAATAAAAATATGCTGGTTTCTGAGGTAGATCAGACTGGTAGTATATCTGTAACACAAACTGTGTCATGTTTGTTAGTGCTGCATGGTAGACTACTGACCAGCCCAGAGGCCCAAGAGGGTCAACCTTTCGATCAGTCTCGTAACTTGGTGTTGCTGGACTGTATGACTCCCACCTTTACAGCAAATACCAACACTTGTACTTCCACAACTGACAAATAAATGTTGTTTTTTAATGTTGTTACTGCTTAGACCACCAATGTTTTAGTGACACCATCGACTTTATAAAGCTGAAGGTACTGCTGACCAGCATCATTTCAGCTCAGAGTGAGGCACTGTTCGTGACACTGTGACACTGTTTGACAGACGGTGACAATCGGAAGGAACGAGAGCACGAACTGAAGCTGATGATGAAGAAGCTGGAAGCAAAGTACGCCGCGCTACAGATAGTGCCTGTCATCTCGAAGCTTGGCACGGTGCAGGTAACTCAGTCTCAAGGCTACTTTTAGACTCCAAACTCACTGTCTTTAGGGTACCTTTAAACTCTAAGCTCAATACAGTGCAGGTAACCCACTGTCTCTAGGCTACCTTTGGTCTCCCAGCTTGGCACTGTGCAGGTAACCCACTGTCTCTAGGCTACCTTTAGTCTCCCAGCTTGGCACTGTGCAGGTAACCCACTGTCTCTAGGATACCTTTAGTCTCCCAGCTTGGCACTGTGCAGGTAACCCACTGTCTCTAGGCTACCTTTAGTCTCCCAGCTTGGCACTGTGCAGGTAACCCACTGTCTCTAGGCTACCTTTAGTCTCCCAGCTTGGCACTGTGCAGGTAACCCACTGTCTCTAGGCTACCTTTAGTCTCCCAGCTTGGCACTGTGCAGGTAACCCACTGTCTCTAGGCTACCTTTAGTCTCCCAGCTTGGCACTGTGCAGGTAACCCACTGTCTCTAGGCTACCTTTAGTCTCCCAGCTTGGCACTGTGCAGGTAACCCACTGTCTCTAGGCTACCTTTAGTCTCCCAGCTTGGCACTGTGCAGGTAACCCACTGTCTCTAGGCTACCTTTAGTCTCCCAGCTTGGCACTGTGCAGGTAACCCACTGTCTCTAGGCTACCTTTAGTCTCCCAGCTTGGCACTGTGCAGGTAACCCACTGTCTCTAGGCTACCTTTAGTCTCCCAGCTTGGCACTGTGCAGGTAACCCACTGTCTCTAGGCTACCTTTAGTCTCCCAGCTTGGCACTGTGCAGGTAACCCACTGTCTCTAGGCTACCTTTAGTCTCCCAGCTTGGCACTGTGCAGGTAACCCACTGTCTCTAGGCTACCTTTAGTCTCCCAGCTTGGCACTGTGCAGGTAACCCACTGTCTCTAGGCTACCTTTAGTCTCCCAGCTTGGCACTGTGCAGGTAACCCACTGTCTCTAGGCTACCTTTAGTCTCCCAGCTTGGCACTGTGCAGGTAACCCACTGTCTCTAGGCTACCTTTAGTCTCCCAGCTTGGCACTGTGCAGGTAACCCACTGTCTCTAGGCTACCTTTAGTCTCCCAGCTTGGCACTGTGCAGGTAACCCACTGTCTCTAGGCTACCTTTAGTCTCCCAGCTTGGCACTGTGCAGGTAACCCACTGTCTCTAGGCTACCTTTAGTCTCCCAGCTTGGCACTGTGCAGGTAACCCACTGTCTCTAGGCTACCTTTAGTCTCCCAGCTTGGCACTGTGCAGGTAACCCACTGTCTCTAGGCTACCTTTAGTCTCCCAGCTTGGCACTGTGCAGGTAACCCACTGTCTCTAGGCTACCTTTAGTCTCCCAGCTTGGCACTGTGCAGGTAACCCACTGTCTCTAGGCTACCTTTAGTCTCCCAGCTTGGCACTGTGCAGGTAACCCACTGTCTCTAGGCTACCTTTAGTCTCCCAGCTTGGCACTGTGCAGGTAACCCACTGTCTCTAGGCTACCTTTAGTCTCCCAGCTTGGCACTGTGCAGGTAACCTACTGTCTGTTATGATGTAAACTATCACACATGGTAGATTTATTTCCTGTCATGCTGGTTCTGATTTTGTGTTATTAAATCATATATTACACAATATACAGTTGAATATCACTTTACAGTTCACCTCAGTAATACAGCCACCTCACAATTATGGTCACCCTGGGAGAGTCTCAAATTATCTCCATATACAGTGAAGTATAACAAATTAGTCCCACTAATAAGGTCACCTTGCTATTCAGGTCATTTCGCCCAGTCCCGAGGGTGACCTTAATAGTGAGGTTCCACTGTGCTTATCCACGAGGCTTCTTTACATGATTGATTGATTGAGTTTATTAAGTAAAACTGTATATATGTGATAAATATTAATAACAATAGTGTCATATATATATAATAATAATACAGAGGATAACTCATAAAAGCACACAAAAAGTACACTTATTTCCAATGTGGTCCTCATAAAAAATTATGATAATGAAAATACAATAAATAAACATTATACAATAAGAAGATGAGACAACATAAAATGTCAGTAAGCTAATAAAATTACGCAAACTATTTAGACAAGGTCTATACACATGATAAAATTAGTAATATTAAGTTTAAATGAAAAAGCTACTTTGAAAATGTTAAGATGTAACAACGATTGACTTACCATTGACTGATGTTCCTAATACTTTCTACTTGCAGCAAGCCGACATCGCTGGAGAGGGAGATCTTCTCACCAGGGAGCGCCTCTGTTGTGGCCTGTCAATGTTCGAGATCGTGCTGACGCGGTTCAAGTCGTACTTGGAAGACCCGACGTGGCACGGCAGTGTGCCTAGTAACGGCGTGATGAACATTGACGAGTGCACAGAGTTCCACCGACTGTGGAGTGCCATCCAGTTTGTCTACTGCATGCCTGTAGGCGAGAATGAGTTCACGATCGAGTGAGTAGCACCTTCAGTGAAACAGCAACATATTATCGGAACATTCCATGCCAAGCAGGCACTTAACCAGAAATAAATTGTTGCCAGTCTTGAATTAATCAAAAGTGTGCCTTTTAGCACGTGAACAGCTTGCACGGAAGCCAGTCACATCAGTCACAGCCATTATTGGCCAGTTCAGTTTTTTCAATGATAAACCAGTGTCGGTTGAACCATTTATTTAATTGATACTGATTCATTAGATTTGTTTCACTACCAATTTTAGTCAGTAATGTGGGCCCCTAGACTTGGAACTATTAGTTAATCTAGTGGCCAGCTGGCCACCTCTCAATTCCGCCAGTCTTATCAGTTGTAATAACCCGTCTTGGCTAGTCATCTTTCAGTCTTGAAGACTGACAGATGTGTCTCTGGTTAAGCCCCTGGTGTCAAGTCACCTAGTGGTTCACTATTGATCATGTCAGATTTACAGCGGCTCCCTCAACTGGTTTAGCTCATCTCAAATCTGGTTCTTTCATGTGCAGTTATGTAGTGTGTTGGTAGTTTGAACAATATCTGCAATCGGTTTAACACGTCTGTTTAAATTGTCAAAAGAATTACTTTGGCTATTACAACTTCTAACTTCTCTAGGCTGTATGAATGAGTACCAGGCTATAGACAGTGGTGGATAGTTGTGTACTGATAGTCTTTCTGCAGTAATTGCAGCATGGCTGAATGCTTCCCAGAGAGATCCAGATGGTGTTCAGTTGAATAAAGAGCTCTGAACAGTCCTAAGAACTAGGTACCAAGCTATATAAGAGCTTACCTTTCTAAGAACTTACCTTGTTTACGTTGCAGACAACTGTTTGGGGAAGGTCTCAACTGGGCCGGCTGTTCACTCATCGTGCTCCTGGGCCAGCAGCGACGCTTTGAGGCCCTCGACTTCGCCTACCACCTGCTGAGGGTGAACAGGATCGACCAGAAGGACGAGATGTGTAAAGGCATGGTGAGTGAGAGGAGGTAGACAAGGGTGGGGTGATGTACCACCTCCCGAGGGTGAATAGAGTGGACCAGAAAGATGAGAAAGGTATAAGTTGCTCATAAACCCAATTTTGCTCTTTAAGATAAATTTTGCTCCTTAACAATGATCATGTATAGTGTAAACTGTCAGCATCAGGATGCGCCACTGGGACACTTTCGTCAGTGTGTCTCGGAAATGGTGCCGTCATGGCAACAGTTTCTTACATTTTAAAAAAGCTTCTTAAATTTAACAACGGATTCTGTTTAATGACGGATTTACCCGATGAAACTACCACGTCAGCGTACTGTTTCAGCCGCTCAAGAAGATGGTCGATCGCATTCGCAAGTTCCAGATCCTCAATAACCAGATCTTCGCCGTTCTCAATAAATACCTCAAGTCGAGCGACGCCGACAACCTGCCTGTGGAACATGTCAGGTGCTTCCAGCCTCCCATCCACCACCTCCTCACGACCAGCGACTGCTGACAGTGCTGCCACCTAGTGGCCACCAACTGTGCTGCCACATAGTGGCCACACAGTAAACACCGACTTTTGGTGGCAACACGATGACTATGACTGCTGATCGTGTTTCACGCCCAGAATGGTGCTGCAACCTTTCAGCGAACATGTCGAGCGAAGATGACCATTTCAGGGGCTGGTTTAATAAGTTTGTAAAGTCCAGAAAAACTTGTACTATTTTGTATTTGGTGTGGGACACAAGCTATTGCGCGATCCAAAATGGCTTCCAAAATCCCAGCCAACAACAATGCCGACCTGTTTTTTAGAATCCACCACAATGTCAATGTGCAGTGATATGTGTCCCACCCAATAGGTGGCACCACTGT
Organism: Escarpia spicata; assembly: GCA_963995525.1. Taxonomy (NCBI): domain Eukaryota; kingdom Metazoa; phylum Annelida; class Polychaeta; order Sabellida; family Siboglinidae; genus Escarpia; species Escarpia spicata. The sequence continues at coordinate 14,256,520 of OZ023215.1, read as the reverse complement.
ATCGACCGATTTCCCCATGATACGTTAGGAAGATTAACTGACCATCCACTCTTATAATACGCATCGCATTCTTGGAGACTTTGTGAACTTATGCCAGTGTCCCTGTTGCTTGACCACACGGTTCGTGGTCAAGCTATGTGAAACATATGGCCAACAATAGGTCATTTGTTAAGAAAAATAAATTGGCAATATGACAAAAACTGGCAGTTCAGAACTGACTAATTAACAAGTGTGCAGGCAGTGTTGGTAAGTGACCATGTCCTGCATTCAGACGTGGTCAACAAAGGTTAAGTTTGACCAGTGATGGTGCTTTAGGGTAGATTATTTAATAGTAGGTATATTTACTTCTTCCCGTGTGACATAGTCTTTGAAAAGCACATACGGTTACTGCAGAGCATTGCTAAGAATACTGCCGGTTAACAGCGAAATGTTAGACATCTATTCATGCAGGTTTTATCTTCAACAACCACATTGCAATGATGAATTTTATATGTCTGTTGTGAAGTATTAAGATATATTAATTAGGATATAATATTTACTAATATGTACCTTTGCTATGTCTATGTGAATTTGTCAGTGAGATTTTTTGACAAGATGTATACTTTCTCGTTCAAGTAATTCTTTTTGTACAGATACGTGACAGGCTAAGATTGAGAATAAGAAGATTTTGTATTTACTGCTCCTAAACTGATTAATAATCCTTTAGCACTGTGGCACTGGACAGGAAATTGATGTTACTCTATTGAATTGTGTTGCAGATGTTTTCTTATACAGATCCAATGCATGCGAGACTTCGATGGTATACTTGTCACAGCCAGTGAAGCTTATACTCTGTGTTTATGTTATTTAAGGACTTATTTAGGCTATACGAGAACTAGTCGGCGACAGTTGTTTATTCTGTCAATGTATAATAAGGGCTTTGACAGATAAAGTACACAAATGTCAATCGTGAATGTGTGATTGAGAATTGACAGGGTTGGTTAAGACACTGTCTGTCTAAGTGAACTGTCTCGAGATGAGAAACAGTGTCCTCTGCTTGGTGGAGCAGAAATATTGAATTAAAGTACTGAGGCCGGTTTCATGAAGCGGCTATGAACGCTCCTAATGCTAAGATGATTGTCTTAGTAAATGACGTGTTTTTTAATATAAGCAAGCATAGGAGTTTACACAAACATGCGACGCTAAGTAATTGCATAACTTTAAGTATGCTTCATGAAACCGGCCCCTGGTGTGTATACATGTATGTGTTTGTATGTATGTATACATGTATGTGTTTGTATGTATGTATGTACCCAGGTTTCAGGGCCAAACGCAATATATTCTTGGTTTTTTTAACTCATTTCTATGCTTCATCCGTGGAGCATAAATGAAAACTTGAACATGATATTTATGTATCTTAGAAAAACAAAATCATAGCAATTGATAGCAAAGGCCGACATCTTTCTTGTACATTTTAATTCTGGAATTTTGCCCAGTCAAAGATGTTACTCAGATTGGCATTCATCGCATTTTGCTCTGAAACCCGTCATATGTATTATACATGTATATATGTATATGTATTATTATGTATACATGGTACATACACTGTACATGCACACAGGTTTGTATGTGTATGTATGGTTGATGTATGTAGTAGGATGGATTATATTAAATAACAAAAATTAGTATGTTTTTCTGCTACACAGTAAAGTTATTTAAGACCTTCAGCTTGGACCTAAATAACCGGTAGAGAATAGGTTAAGTCACAAGTAGATTAAGGCAGAATTTAGTCAAACCGAAGTCACACTGCATAGAGAATTCGACAAGTGACTTCTCAAAACCTTCAATTTGGTGGCAAAAAGTGTTTAAAATGTCTTCCTCAATTGATTTCGTGTATCACATTTGTATTGTGTAAATAGTATTAGGGCATACTTTTGTTACTATCATCAAAAGAATTTACATAAAAAGTCGGATCTGGTAATTTGACACAATCTGAATAGCTATAATGCTAGAGAATATTTGTCCAATTTTTTTTTGAATTGTGACAGGATACAGTTGAAAATAATTTACCTGTTTGTCCGATGATTTCATCAAAACTAAATAACAAATTTGTACATATGAGCTAACATGCAACAGTGAATACTAGATAGATTCAGTGTTTTTATGAAAACTGTTTGAACCGAGGCAAATAAAAAAATTGAATTGAGGAAAAGCCAACAGCGTTAGCAATTCTCAAATGTTCAGCTGTAAAACACCTGCTGCATGTGTAGCTCAGTCGGAAATAGTTGATAAACAGTAGACTTTGTACCCAATGTACATGACTCTTCATGTGTGTTGTGCAGAAAATAAACAAAAGATATTACACTGAATCATGTTGTTGTGATGTGTATTCTTGAAGTTGGCTTGATGACAATCATCAACAATCCCTACGGGCAAATACCTTTGAAGTTACATGGTTCCTACACTCCTGACTGCAAATTGGGATGGGATACACAAACTGTCTGCTAATAGTTACCACCGTTGCCTGATTCCAGGTAACGGAACAAAAAAGCCTGCTCTAATAAGTGCAATAGAAACTGTGGTTTGCCTGCAGTGTCTACAATTATCCTTACTCGTTTGCACCTACCACCCATGGAGCAGGCAACCAAGGCAGCAGTTATCACCATTACAGTATGTTGTATTTGGGACACCACTGGGATAACGCGTGACAACTCTCATTGTATCCGTTGAAGAAAGTAGATAATTCGAAATAACTGCGTTTTTTTAAATGCATCGCCAATTGGTAGATAAGAAGCCAATGGCCAAGGTAGCGAATGAACATAGAACGACGCTAGTGGACATCGGTACCTGGGAGGAGAATCACTTACAGTGCTTCCGAGTTAACGTATGAACATAAGGTAATATTATATTAAAGTGATATATCTAATTCACCTGTCTCCCTTCTTCCTCGCCAAGGAAGAGCGTCGGTGCTTCACATAGACATTATGAGTTCCTCCCAAATTGTAACGGATTCCTAACATTCAGTACAATATATTCTTAACGCATGATACGTTTTGCACGACGTGTATATTCAATCAATGCAGTGAACTACAAGCTAATCATCTTGTTATGATTATGCATTATATATGAATATTATTCATACTGACATTCAGCAGATATCAATCAACTCCTCTATAACTGCTAAACAACAAGACTATTTTATAGCAAGAAGTAAATACTGAATTGAGGCATTGTGCCGTATTATCAGTTGGACGCTAGGCAGCAGCACCAGGTTTTACACGGAGCCCGCCAACATCCAGAGTCCTGTCATAATAAATCAACACCAACAGTGCGTGACGCGGGAGTGTAACGCGGCTCTAGATCGATGTCCCTGGCCGAGTTACAAAAATGATATGTTTTTCACCCAGAAAGTTATTGAAAATAGTACTACAATGATGCAATTTGCTTTTATTAAAGTAGCATCATCCTAATGAGTATGTACCTCATTAATAGACATTGTGCTAGGTTTATTTGAGAAAAAAATATTATTTTTATTCATGAATAGATTATGTTGATAATGCCTGCATGCAATGATTCACACTTAACGGTTCAGTGTATGCACACGCATACTAAAGGATGTGTCTAATTAGGGGGGAGAGTGTGGCAATGTGTGGCAGTAATAAAATATGTGGTTGGCCCTAAAACAAATGTGAGACAGGATTTTTTAGATCCCTGTCACACACTTTTGTAAGTGGGAGACTGGCCCTAAAATTTGCCCTAGCAACGGGTGGGAGATAGCTTATTATAGTATAGACACATGCCATGTATTTCATTTATGTTCTATGTTATTCAATTTCAAAATAAAACACCCCTTTCGTAGTGCATGCCATATCCTGCGACAATATGTAACGCAGCAAGTCGCCCGCAGTGCCTAGCGGTCCGTAGCCTCATTCGGTCGCGGTCGGGTCATCCAGCGAAGTGAGATCATTGGGAGAAACTTTAGTGACAGCAAAAAGTGCGTTCACCCGAGTGCGGGGTATCGAGGTCGTGCCCACTGGAGGCGGATACAGCCCTCAGTCGTTCCCCGCGGATTACCGAACGAAGGAGCTCGCGTGGAGAACGCTGTCAAACGTTTGCTCGCAGTGCAATTTTGAGTATTAGACTGGACAGTGAGCGCGATTTTCGTCTGCCGCCTTGCTCATTGACACACTTACAACGCCAGCTCCAGGTAAGCCGCCACACTACTGTCTTCTCGGAGGTAAGCTGGTGAGTGACAGTCACGGGCGTGTCACACAAGTCCGGAGAGAGTCTTCTGTCACTTGCCCGATATCGTTGCTTTTGCTGCTACTTTCCTGTGTTTGACGCTGAAGTGAATTATTCAATATTTGGCAAAGTTTATGGCAGTTTGTCACTTTCAAGTACCCGGAAGTGTTAGTTACATTTCCAAGTTAAAACACATGTGTGACTCGAGCTGTCCTGGGCCACGCCCCTTAACTTAAGGCTAAACGTAGTTGTAGAGACAGTAGTACTCAAAGATACAGGACATGTGTCAAACAGAATATTTAAACTTGTTGACACCAGATTGTCATCAAGCTTAATGTATTATATATTTTACGGTAATACCTATTTTACTATTATTATACTGAAACATCGAAGGCCTACCCTTTTCTTGACTTCAGGCTTTTTTAGCCATGTTTTGGGTCAAGTTTAGGGTCATTAAAATATGTTATGGCTATTTCAAAGTTAACGACATGTTTTCGATCTGAATCAACCATTGTTCTTATATTATATTCCAAATTTCAGTAAAGTACTATCTCTTGTCAGTAATTTTTTTTATTTATATACTGATCTGATTATATATATAACATATGGGCATTCAAAAAGGTTATACTGATCTGATTATATATGTAACATGGGCATTCAAAAAAGTTTATAGTAACCTAAAAGGGGTGGTCGACACTGGTTGCATAAGTTCGCAATCACCAAAAGCATGAAGCAATACATGTGGGTAGGTACGTGATGCTTCGGTCATCACCAAATAGTCATATCGCAGGAGAATTAAATAGATATAGTCAGAGGCTACCTATCGATTGGAACTGGTATTAATGTACATGTATTGACACTATTAAGCCAAGGATATCAGATCTGAGCAACCATGTCATCTCATTTGAATCCAGTGGGTATTGGCTGTGATTTTAGAAGCTATTTAGGATTGTTTAAAATCGCAATCTTACACCACTAGGTGGGTGTGGGACTCTGGGTGGGGCTTTGAACCTACATACAACACGCATTATATTTTTATGGACTTTGCAAATTTATGACACCACCCCTAAATTGGTGACACATACTGAGCTGATGTTGGTGTCATATTTGAATGAAGTCACTGCAAGGGAGGACTATAATATATTTACTATATCCACAGGCGTTTTTATTACTGGTAATTTCCATGGGCCACCTGCTGTTATAGTAGATTCTGGCTGAGAAAGTGCATACATGTTTGTGTATACCGGATTACCATTTGATGTATATTCAGCCTCATATAAGACACTGATACTGGGAAGGGCCATTTGGGGATTAGTCAGGACCAGAAATAGAGGCATTATGGGATTATTCCGCCTGCCAGTGGGACATGGACTGTGCCTCCTGATTGCCCACTTGGATTATTCTTCTGCAGTAGGGATTGGGGTTAAAGTTCATGTTCTTTCCCAGTAGAAGTGGAGTGCGTATTGCCAGTGTGGACAAAGTCTGATGTTGTGTAATACGTAGGGTTGTGTGTGTAATATATTATTGCGTGTTACTGCGGCATATATATATGAGTCATTATACTTTTAGACCATCAATTGGGCTTTGGAGCAAAGTAAAACAAAAACTATGTTTGAATAACACAAAAAGTTGGACAGCATATGTCAGATATATATGCTGTTGCACATGGCTGTACAGGAAATGGTTATGCTGAATATGTAAAACTTTTTGGCAAAACTAACAATTTAAGAAATTGACTGTGCTACATGCTGAAGCAAAACAACTCAATACCGTTATTTTTACTGTTTTCTGTTGTGTGCACCAATGCTTATATTAGTCTAAATAACCTCACTTTTATTTTTTCTGAGTAACAGACATATTTTAGGAGGAATTTTCAAAATTGTTCCACACCATGGTAACAGTATTGATAGTAACAGTGTTGGGAAATTAATCATATTCTGGGTATTACGTAACATTTTGTGCTTTATTACTGCCGATTGTTTCTTTTTATCAAGATGTTTCACTGTTGACTATCTCACTATATTTTCGATTTTGACAATAAACTGCATCTTATGTTGGTAATGTTGGTGAGATTCAATAAACGTGCGGTGAAATTTTTACATTTCTTATCTGATTGATGTGCAAACTACATAAGTTACACAGCAAACCCCGTGTTCATCATGACCCGGTGACCATAAGCAAACAGTGGCGCCACATAACGAATGAAGAAGCATTATTTTGTGAGCTGTGAGTGGACATAAACTAAATCGGTAACATTGAAGATATCTAAGGACAGATGTAAGGGGGTCACATCCTACTGCCACATCTTAAAATAAAAAATTTAACAACAGTCAAATAAAGCTTTTATATCAAACTAACAGAAACCTATTACTTCAGTTTGGATACCTATTAAATTAGTTTGCTTACAGAGGCGTTTTCAGTGAAGAATGTAAACTCGGACAGCCTGTTTTGGCCTACCTGGTTTAATGGATGACCCCATTAATGAAAACAATATTTGACAAAATATAAGTTTTTTGCATGTGCCTATACTATATTGTACATGGTACACTCTGCAATACATCATTTTGTTGTAGCTTCATAAATATAACTTTCAAAGATATTCCTATACCCCGGACAGCAGTTGATGGTCTAAAAGTATAATGACTCATAGATCATATTCTGAAAGTAAGCATCTAGCAAGTAATTACTCAGGTCCATAGAATGGTCAAATTTTTATAGGTGGAGTGGAGTGCATTTTCCAACAAGATCCCCCCAAAATCTTCCAAATGCACCACATATTCCGCTACAGAGTGGTGTGCCACAGGGCTGGGTCATTGGGCCAGTTATCTTCACTCTATACACCACACCAATGCCGCGGATATTCAAAAGATATGACATAAAGTACCATAAATATGCTGATGACATTCAACTATATGTGTCATACAATCCAGCTATACCAGGCAACCAAGTGGAAACAATGAGGCGACTCACAGACTGCATTGGGGAAGTCAGGCGATGGATGGTGCTGCGCATGCTGAAACTAAATGATGAAAAAACTAAGATGACCATCTTTACATCAAAACATCATCTCAAGATGTACGGAGGTTGCTCTATGACCATTGGAGACAATATAATTTCACCAGGAGACTGCATACGGAATTTGGGAATTCTCATGGACCAACATCTAACGATGACACATCACGTGACTGCTGTGTATGCTGTATGTAACTACCATCTGTACAGACTGTCATCAATACGGCACTATCGTACAGCTGAAGCCGCAAAAAGTGCTGTCAACGCACTCGTCACCTCTCGCTTGGACTATTGCAACGCACTCTTGCACAACTTACTGTTATCCCAGACAGCTCGGTTGCAGCGAGTCCAGAACAATGCAGCCAGACTAGTAACACGCACCAGCAGACACGACCACATAACGCCAGCGTTAAAGGAACTGCATTGGCTGCTAGTTGCGAGTCGAATTGTGTTCAAGGCGTTGGTGGTGACGACTTACAAGTGTATTCATGGTTTAGCGCTGTCTTATCCGGCAGAACTTGTGCAGCCACGAGAGCGTGATGGACGCCTACGCCAGGACCATGCGCCAACACTGCACCAAGGCATCACGAAGAAATGCATCGGCGACTCGGCATTTGGAGCAGCAGCGCAGCGACTATGGAATGAACTACCGGTGGACATTCGTGCATCACTGACACTGAATAGGTTTAGAAAGTCTTTAAAGACTCTTCTTTTTATTAGACATTTTAATTAATTTAAATTGTTTCGTCGTGACGGACATTATTTTAGAATTTTAGTATTATTTGTCTTAAAATTAGTGTTTATATTTTTAATGTTCAGTATTATATGTCTTAGAACCAGTGTTTAGTTTTTAATATATTAATATACATTTATTTTATCGCTTGTACAGCGCATCGATCCGCTATGCGGGAATTAGCGCTAAGGAAATACCATATTATTATTCTTGTGGCTCCAAAAAACCTCAAAAAATCCTCCCATCCTGAGACCTCCAATTGCACTCTCTAGTCTTAGACTTAGTTCCTCCTGTTCCTTTCGGGACATCGGGTGACGAGCTTTCTCCATCTACTACGGTCTTTCGCAATTTCTTTGGCCTCATTCCAGGTGATTTCCGTTTGTGCCAGATCTTCTTTAAATGTCTTGCGCCAGGTTTTAGTCGGCCTTCCTCCTTCTGTTTCCACCTTCAGGCACCCATTCCATTGCTACATGTGCAGTTCTCTCTCTTGGTAGGCATAAGATATGTCCCGCTAGTCTTCGTCGTTGAGACTTGACTATGTAATGCAGGCTATCCAGACCTGCCCTCCTCATCACTTCTTCATTGGTGATGTGCTCTCTCCACGATATGCCCAATATGAACCGGAGACATCGTCGGTGGAATATGTCTAGTTTTTTTTATATCCTCTTGTTCTCAACGCATTGCAACTCTTACTGACCGATCATAATGTGGGGGTCAGATCCATCACCAACTGACAATGTTTTTGTCTTCCCATAGCTGATTCGTAATCCGACCATCTCTCCATTTTCGTTTAAATTATTGGTCATCTCTTGCAGGATCTCCGGTGTGTGGCTGAGCAGTGCAATATCATTGGCAAAGTCAAGGTCTGTCAACGTATTATTGATTAATTTAACACCAAAGTTCGGATCTTTCCTCATTTTCCTCATGATGAAGTCAATAACAACAACAAAGAGGAAAGGGGACAGGATGCAACCTTGACGTACACCTGTCTCTATATCGAACATGTCTGTGTAGCCATCGTTGGTCTTGATGCAGCTGTTGGTGTTTCGGTATAGCGATTTGAAAATGTCTATATATTTGCTTGGTATGCCGTATAGCATCAGGATTTGCCATAGCGAATCTCTGTGGACACTGTTAAAAGCATTCTTAAAGTCAATGAAATTGACTAAAAGAGTTATCTGGAACTCTCTGCTTTGTTTGATGATGTTTCGCAATGTGAAGATCTGCTCACAGCATGACCTTCCTCTTCGAAAACCCGCTTGTTCCTCCCGGAGGTGTTGGTCCACTGCTGTCTGCAGCCGGTTTAGGATCACACTACAGAACACTTTTCCAGGTACTGAGATCAATGTTATTCCTCGCCAGTTATTGCAATCGCTCAGGCACCCCTTCTTTAGTAATGTCACGATCAGTCCTCGTCTCCACTCATCAGGAACTTCCTCCTCAGACCAGATGAGATTGAACAAGTAGGTCAACTCATCTACAACCCGTCCTTGCCATGCTTCAATAGTTTGGCTGATACTTCATCAAGGCCCGCTGCCTTGTTGTTCTTGAGGCTATCGATGGCTTTGGAAACTTCTGCCCTGGTGATGTCATTGGTGATGACATCAAGCTCTTTTGTGTTTGGTTCCTGTTCGAAGTTGAAGAGTGTGGTTGGTGTTGGTTGATTTAGTACTTCTCGGAAGTGTTCAATCCACCTCGTGTCTTGTTCCTCGTTTGTTAGAAGCACTCTGCCATCTTTGTCTTTTATTGGTATGTTGGAATTGCTTTTCGCGGTAGTTAGCTCTCTCACAATCCTATACAGCGTCTTCGAGTCATTCCATTCTGTTGCTGTTTGTGCTTCTTTACCTTTCTCTTCTAACCATTTCCTCTTATCTGTCCTACAGCTCTTTTTTACTTCTTTGTCCAGTTTCCTGTATTCTTCATCTGATGATCTCCATTGTTGGATGTTTCTAGCTGCTTGATCTCTTCTGATCTTCATATCCTTCTTTTATCAATCAGTTTCCACGAGTCTCCAGTAATCCACTGTTTTCTGTTGTACCCTCTTCTCCTTCCTAACACTACATTTGCGCTCTCATTTACGGCTTGAAGGAATAGCTGCCATTGCTCTTCTAAGTCGGCTGAGTGTTGTAGCGCTTGGAATCTGTTCTTAGTTTCCTCGTAGAATTGTTTTGATGTGTCTGTGTTCTTTAAGTTATCTGTCGCATATGGCCTGACCGTCTTCACCGTCTTGACTCTCTTTAACTTCAAGCGGATCTTACCAATCACAAGGTTGTGGTCAGAGCCAACATCTGCCCCTCTATATGCTCCCAAAAAACCTCTGGACATCTGCACCCACATCCTTTGAGGCCTCCAGTGGAACACTTTTCCATTGAGCAGAACTCTTGCCTCAGCAACGCATGCTTAGTGCATTCATACTCTACACCCCCAGCCTTGCTACTTGTATGTCGGTAGATGCTGTCTGGTCTTGTAATAAATTGTATAAATTTTTTTACTGTACATAGTCAATACTACTAGTTACTAGTTAGTTGTGATTACATATGTAATGGTAATTGTAATTGATTACACTAATCTTCTAACTGACCATGCTCACAATTGTAAGACATACTCACAGCAACATGTTAATAGTAATTGTAAACAGTCACCATATTCGTTCTATTAAGTGTACATGCCCTAATTAGCATACATATGTTACATAATTAATGTACCCCTTTTTTAGCAGCATCTGATGCCGTGACAGTGATCTCAATGCAACCTTGACTGTTGAATCCAGTATTTTGTTTTTATTTCTACCAGTATCACACTAGATTCAAAGCTTGGTGATGAAACAACATCAAAAGGTCCACCTAAATTATCACATTTTTACAGTGTTCTGGTATCCTCTTGGTCGTGTGTGATATTCATAAATCGCTTGCTAGTCAAGTCTGCTGAGATAACTACTCAGGAACCACAGGGACCAAAGAAAATGGGTGCACACCCCTGTACGCTTATTGGAACACAAAAATTTGACAAATTTCCAAATATTTGCTAAGCATATTGTACGCTTAATAGAACGAATATGGTACAATTTGTGATGTAATCACCCCTAGATTATTTTGTTCACTCCACGTTGCTCTAGTTCTTTCACCTGTGTGAATGAGTACTTTACTACAGACAGCTGGATATTTGTGTACGACTAGTCTTCACTTATTAATTGCAGCATGGCTGAATGCTTCCCAGAGAAGTCCAATGTGATGTGATGGTGTTTGAACAGGTCTGCCAGGGAGTAAAGTATAAAGCGCATTGAACAGTTCTAACGACTGGATACTGTGCTATACAAGAACATACTCTGGTTAACACATCATTGCTGCCCATGTGCAGCCTGTCAAAGATTAGATATCTAGAGTCAACCTGTGTGTATAAACAAGCTGGCTGTGGTATGTAGCTGCCCTGCCAGGTGTTCATGCTGACAGGTAAATGATGAACCCCAGCCAGGGTGAAGGGATCAGAAGGGAGGGAAAGAATTATGTCAAGTGATAACCTCAGTGTCTGCTTCTAGTAATCACCTCTGCAACATTCACCTTTTATACAGTACTGTCTGCCATTACTGTCTGCTAGGATGGTGTCTAAATAAAGTTTATTATTAGGATGGAATGCCCTGCAAGTGACTGAAAGACCTGATTTCAAGGCAACAACCAGCGATATAATTCAGCAAAATTTAGTTAGGGTTACTATATTCAAATGTACATACTTGAGACCAACCTGAACTTTTTCACAATATTTAATACATTCAGTTATGTCTTCAAGTGAGATGTTTGACAGAATTTATGTATCCAGTACGTCATGATTTGCCTACGTCACAATCGAATATTTTTGTACGTGACCTCTGTCAAACTTTACTTTGCCAACAATGTTGATAACAGTATATCCATTACTATTGTTGCATAACATCTCATAAATCAAACATTCCCACATACAGTTGTCACTTCCAAAACTTTGCCTTATGTTTTTGTCATAAAGAAACACCTTTGTGACCAGAATTTCAACAAAACATATACGACGGAATGTCCGAACCCACCACGTGTTTTCTGATGGCTTGATGGAGGTTTTGCTAGGCAACTGGTCACATGATCATGTTAGGTTAATTGAAGGGTAACAGACCTGGGTTCAATTCTTAATTGAATTGAATTGATCAACAAAATGCATGAATTTAAATTGAATTGGAATTTAATAATACCAAAACAGATTTCATTGGAATTGAAATGGAATTGAATCTGGCAAAGTAAGATGATTTGAATGAATTGATCAAAATGGAAAATAAATTTACAAAATTTTCTATATCAATTCAGACATATAAACTACAAGATATATATTAAAATGCAACGTTTTCGGATGTGTTTTTTTAGTCAAATACCAAAATAAAACAACCAACAGCAGAACTACCAGTATTTACAGGCACAAAAGGATTTGTTACCAGACAAAACAATTATTTGTCTAACAGTTCTCTGCTCTCTCAGTCTCTATGTATCCCAGTTTTACTAGCAGCATAGGACAGAGTTTTAAGTGCTAATTGGAATCACTGGTAACTAACCACCAGAAACCAAAATTACTGTTTGCAGTTTGTAGGCAAATTGAATGAGCACAGCTATAAAGAAAGCTTAAAAAGTTATCGACAACAATAGAAGATGAGATTGAACTGATGCTAAAAAACGTTTAACCCTGATGAATCTACTGACCAATATATTTTCGTAAGCACGCCCATCCCCATCGTTGCCAATAGTGGCATCTTACAGCACAACCAAGATAAAATTAGACATCTGTACAGATTCTGTAGAGACATAGCCAAAGAGGACATGCCACAGTCATGGCAACTGAACATTGTACATTAGACATATAAAACACTCGTCAGCCTTAAGGTGAATAAATGACATGTACAATTAATGAAACGACAGCCTAAGTGCTAGCAATGTAAATATGTATAGACAAAACTCAGCGGAGACATGCCACATGTAGATTAAATAATTGCAGGATTGTTGATGACCAACTTGGCGTTTTTGCCAAGTCCCATCTAGAGATTGTTGTTTTGGAAGTCTTAGTAAATTCTTCAGTTGCCAAGGCATGGCACAGGCGGAGCTTTGAGGCATCTCCTGCTGTAATAACAACTGCCAGCCAAGTATGTAATTGGATAGTTGGCTTGCTGTAAGGTTTTTTGGACAGTCATATGACACTACTGGCTTTATCTTCTTCTTCCTCTTCTGCCGAGTTATATAAAGCAATGTGCATGCTGTGATATCATTTCATAAATACCAGAGTAATTAGTAAGGAGTTTGCTATTTCAGAATGCCTGAATAATGCTCACTGTGACTAGTATAATCTTGAGCATCCCTGATAAACCTTTTACAATACAACTCTACAAACAAAAATGACTTCACGGTAGAATGATGAACCAAGTTATGGCAGGACAAACTGAGAAATGGTAAAAGTGTTTTAACTATGCTGTGCTTTGGACATTGAGTTGTTGACATTTTCCAAACAGTTAAATGCCCATTTCGAACACAACTCTTCCAAGAAATTACCACAACACCATCTTGAGTGGGGATAATATTTCAAGTCAAAAGCCAATTTGATACAAACTATGATAACGGCTGGAAAGAATGTTTTATGTCATGTTAAGTGGACGGAATAAATAAAGTATGTACAATATATAATTCAGCTGTTATCTTGGATCTAGAATTTTCTCTCTGTCAAATACAAAGTTCTAATTATACCTTCCAGATTTGTCTTATCAAAGAACACATCAACTAATGTTAGCAATACAATAAATGCCCACACTGTCAGATAGAGAAAATAAAGAGAATCATTTAATTCATGCAGTCACCCACACAAATAAATATAGGCCCTACTTTCTATTCACCATGTCCATGAAAACAAGTTCCTGAATAAATATAATTATTAGATCTATAAAGGACATTTACAATAAAAGTAACCCCTAATTTTAAGGTGCCACCTCGTTAAAAAAAATTTACTCATCTTTTTACTTCATTAAAATAATTTGATAAAACATATTTTAAAGTATGTTTATGTGAGGGTAACGTACAAATAATGTAACAGTAAAGTATAACTGTTGGTTTGGCCAGCAGCCCAGCCCACCCCTGACCACATCCTCAGGCTGGTATGACAACACAGACTCAAATGACATTCCTAATGGTTTGTGTGGACGCTTTGCTGTTGGTGAACTATGTAAATGCAGGCACTGTTGTTAAGTATGTGTGACTACATATTAGCTGTAGGACAGGTCAGTACAGTTCAACCCAAGGGTCACAGAGATTGATGTGTATTTATTACCCAGAGGTATCTTGGTTGTATCTGGTCATCATGGACTACTGGGCCAGTATGCACTGTCAGTGGCTCCAGTGAATAGGTGCAAGCGAGGTCAAGCCTTAAGTAGGCAGCGTGCTGTTTATATATTGCCATATTGGATTCATTCTAAAATACCAAGCATTATGTATGTCATTTCGGGGTCTCTGTAATTTCTGTGTTTCTGCAGCCTCTGTGGCAGTGGTTCTATTCAGGAGAAATTTTAGTATGCAGTCGAACCTTCTTCGTGGCCACCTCAGTAATACAACCACCTTGCAATTAAGCGCATCCTATAACACTACCACATTATTTTTGTAACAGTAAAGAATAGGAAATTATTCCTGCTAATACGGTCATCTCCCCATTCTGGTCATTTTTGCCCAGTCCAGAGGACGGCCTTAATAGTGAGGTTCCAATATACATATATTTTGTAACGACTAATAATATTTAAAAGAAGAAGATGTGCTGTCACGCGATGTCTCACACCATGCAACATAACAATTTATAGCTTTCTTTCATTAAAGTTCAAAATTAAAGTAATATTGATCAATGTGGGATGAACACACTGTTATCGTGCTTCCTTTGTGAGTTTTAATATTGCTCCGTGAAGTCTTCATTATCATAGTATCATTCTGAGGTGTATTCCTGTCCACAGCCTGGGAATAACAGATCCAGTTACAGGTTGCTCCATCAAGTATGTGTATGTTGACCACAGGCTGTAGTGTTGATTGACCACTGGTCAAGGTGTCAATCAATAGTGACAGAGGACTAACACTGTGAGTCTGTGAGTCTGTGAGTCTGTGACACTGGTCAGCTGACACTGTCACCAGTGTGCCACTGTCACAGTGTTAGGTTGTTTATTCCATTAAGTAATTATTAGTAGGAAGTTCACTGGATCAGTTGTACGATGTCTGATTTGTGGTTCGGTGTATACTTAGGAAGCAGGAACTTCAAGGCTATTTGTGAATAGGGACATGTGCCTCTGCAATAGATACCAATTACTGGCAATTTAGCTGGCTGTTTAGTATTATAATGTTCCGTTTACATGTTTAATATGTAGCAAGTGCAACTATCAAATAGTTCACACTGTTTCAAGCATAGTAAATGCAGCCTTGCAATTTGGCAGGCTATGTTCCTTCAACATATTTATGCTAGTATAACTACATAATTATCATAATATTAATAAATGAGGAATGGACATCTTACCTTTAACTAACTTATGCACATATGCATGCTCTTGAACATGTGGATGCATTCGCATACACATGTGCAGTTGCGCACGCACACACACACATACACACACACACACACACACACACACACACACACACACACACACACACACACACACACACACACACACACACACAGACACACACACACACACACACACACACACACACACACACACACACACACACACACACACACACACACACACACACACACACACAGACACACACACACACACACACACACACACACACACACACACACACACACACACACACACACACAAACATACACACACACACACACACACACACACACACACACACACACAGACACACACAGACACACACACACACACACACACACACACACACACACACACACACACACACACACACACAGACGCACACACACAGACACACACACACACACACACACACACACACACACACACACACACACACACACACACACACACACACACACACACCAGGGGAATGATCTGATAGACCTGTTGATTACACATCTCCCTGTTTGTTGTCCTGCCAGATCCTGCTGTGACAGATGGTGAAAGTGCAGTGCCTGGTGGCAGATGAACAGACATCCTAGCTCAGCTTCCAAGTCTACTCAAGTTCCAGCACATCTAAACATCAGCCAGGTAAAACAACAGGCATGGCATGGTACTCCTTGTGTGACAGCTGTCAATCATTTTTGTTGCCACTTGAGGATTTATCATCACTTGCAAAATACTTTTGTTATTGTTCCCTGGTGCTGATGATAAATGTTTTGTGGGCCATTGACTTTTGTAAACATGGCCAGTAACATTTAAGCAGTGGCAGCATCAGTATTAGTATAATCAGTATCATCACCATCACCATCACACATTACTCAATATATTTCAACATGTTATTTGTAACACAATAGTTACACTTTTTTCTGCTGATATTTTAATATATAAATATCAGCAGAAAACAGTATAACACTGTGAGTCTGTGAGTCTGTGACACTGGTCAGCTGACACTGTCACCAGTGTGCCACTGTCACAGTGTTAGGTTGTTTATTCCATTAAGTAATTACTAGCAGGAAGCTCACTGAATCACTTGTACCATGTCTGATTTGTGGTTGGGTGTATATTAGGAAGTAGGAACTTCAAGGCTAATTGTGAATAGGTACATGTGCCTCAGCAATAAATACCAGTTACTGGCAATTTAGCTGGCTGTTTAGTATTTTAATGTTCCGTTTACATGTTTAATATTTAGCAAGTGCAACTATCAAATAGTTCACAGTTTCAAGCATTGTAAATGTTATTTGTAACACAATAGTTATATATATATATATATATATATTAAAATATCAGCAGAAAAAAAGTATAACTATTGTGTTACAAATAACATGTTGAAATATATTGAGTAATGTGTGATGGTGATGATGATGATACTAATACTGATGATACTAATATATACATATACATACATATATATATATATATATATTAGGGTGGTTCTTAAAAATCAGAAAAAAAATGAAATTATATTTCTCTTGCTCTTACCCCCCAGAATTGTTCCTTATGATAAAAAAGACTCGAGAGACAAAGAGAGAAGACAAAATATTTATATCTAGGGGTAGCTCAAATGCCTCAAACTTCACAATATTCAGAGTTTGAGACAATGTAAATGTACCGGTATTCAGTTATGAGCAGTTTGCTAATTTCCAAATAATAACAAATTATAAAATTCATCCAATAAACTTAATTGCACTAATGACACTGTCATGAAATATTGTCATGAATAAGTAATGTCTTAGTGGCTTACATGGTTCACATAATAAAACCACAGTTTGTGTTCAGATTCATCCTGTTACCACCTCAATGTGGGCCATGTTCAAGCAACAGATTCTATGTGCACGACACTTGTTTCTCACTGTCCACTTTGTCCTGTTAAGGTCTGTTCCCTGCTGTCTGGGTAGGCATGGCGTTGCTCTTCAACAACTTACAGCAAGAACTGAAGCTGGGGCTCGCTTTTGGTCAGGAGGCTGCTGAATTCTTGAATCAGAGCAATTCCGCGTTCAGCATGGTCATTCACGATTTTCACTGTACAAACTGTCTCTCTAGCCTGCTTGAAGTCCTCTCGTTCCTCCCACGTATCTGGATCGACTTGGAGAAATCCATCTGGAAGCGCCATCAGTTCAAACAATGCAGAAGACTTCAGCGTGACAAAATCTTCCAGCTTCTTCTCTCGGAAAGATTTGAGGGTGACAGTAACCTTCTTCGTATGAGATGTAGTAGGATCCTGCTCTCTCATAGCGTTAACCATCAGCCTCTTTGTTAATAAACTGACCTGGCTGTCAAAAAAAGCCAACCCAACAAGTGATTCTGATAGATACCACAAGTGCTTGGCGAGCTTATCTGATGTAGCTCTCGAGATAGCTGCATGGATGGTTGAGTAGTCAAGCAGGGACTTCAGCAGCTGAAAGACATTGTACAGAGCACTTGCTGCTTGTGAAACAGTATTCCACGCCTTCAGATACTCATGTACAGCAAATATGCACACATCATGCAACCGTTTTTCCTCTCTTGGGGTGAGTTTGAACTGGGCTCGAAACATCCAGATCTTAAGAGCGTAGATGACCATGGACATCCAGCAGGCCTGATGCATGGCTCCAGGTAACATAAATTGAACTCCTCGATGAGGAACTGCTCCCAGGAAGATCAACACTAATTCCAGGAACTCTGTATAGTCATCTCTTGGTTGACTCTCTTCCAGATGATTGTTAGCAAACTCAATGGTGCTTTCCTTGATGTCTTCGACCAAGTTTAACACATCTTCACTTTCAATTCCCGTTTCATATTTGCTTCGGTCGATGAACTCCCATTATTCCTGAAACCGCTTCAACAGTGGCACCTCTGGAGAAGATGTGTATTCCATACACACTTGAAATACTGCGCCAATGATGAGTTCCATGATGTGATGTCTGCAGGCCAGTGACAGAAGCTCCTTACCAAGCTTTTGCTCCAAAAGGACACAAACACCAGCCAGCTGACCAGTATTTGAGCTGGTTGTGTCGAAGCACATAGCTCGAACTCTGTTAACCAAATCCCAATGGCTTCGAAGACTGCTACAGCCTGGGCTTCGTCTATTCCAGATGGAAGTTTGGTGACATTGAGCAACGGAGAAACTTCTTTACCAGAGACGAGTATCGGGAACCGATCAACCCTTTCTTTGCCCGTCAAATCAGGTAGAAGTGTGCCGTCCCAATGCATAACCAAGGGCACCTGACCTCGAAACTCTGCCTCGAGATTTGCTGCTCGCTGAACACGATTTGTTATTCTCATTCAGCAAATCGATAATCTGTTAAGGGCAAGGCTGTCAAGATTTTGACCCATACTCTTGGCTGTTTCAGCAATGACAAATGTTGCTTTGCGGTCTGATACCGTTGTCCTGTCCAGTGCAACTGCCAACTGTGGTGTAATGACAGTTTTCTGACCTGTCTTTCTCTTCACGGACGTCACAGAGCCACCAACGGCCCCTTCAACCTCCTGCGCAGCTACATCGTGGTCGTCGTCATTATCGTCAGCTGATGAGCTGCTGCAAGCATGCGATCCCGTCTATCTGCCATCCACTTCTCCTTTGCAAACAACGTATTGTCAGCACCTGACATTGACCCGCGCCTTCTTTTCTCACGCTGTCTTCAGCGATTTTCATCATGTCAAGAGCATTGGCATGAGCGACATCAAAGAGATCATCGAGGGTAGAGTAGAAGGCGCTCTCGTTAGCTTGCTGTGCTCTTTGTTCTTCTTAAGCAGACGTCAATTTTCAAGTCTTCTCTAATTTTGTTTCACAGTTTTTATGATCTCTCATTGGAATTCTCAGTTTCTGCCATAACTTCTGCAATAACATCCCGTTATTGTTGCATCAGATGACTGTCTTATGGTTTTCTTAGGTTTGATAGGTGGTGTATGTGTGCCATACGATATGATGGCAACTTGCTGCCAACCAATTCAGAGACGGTGGAACCCAAGAGGTGTACTCGGTCCTGAGATCTAGTTGTTGGTGCCATGGCTGATCTGATCGTACTAAACAAATCTTTCAGCAAAGAAACAATACCAGCATTTTAAATCAGCACTCATCAGTCAGCAGAACTGAGTCATAATAATCCATCTGGAATCTCTAGACACATCTGAGCATGTATGCAAGTCTGATGTCTGCAGTGCAGTCTGTCAGGGGGTGGAGGGGGTGTATTGTCTATTGAGCATGTCATGATCATGAACTGATACATGTATACATGGTATATACATTGTTTAGGATAAGAGCATGCACAATTATGTTCTGAATCTCAGTTTCAATTTTCATGTTATTATCAATGCAACCTGCCCTAATTATATGTTGGCTGCCGCTTAGGAAATATCCTAAACTTCGACATCATTGAGCTACCTCTAAATATTGTTTAAATGTGCTCATATTTTGTGAGAAATTTTATTTTATATATTGGAACACAATCAGAGGGTAAGAATATGACATATCAAAACTTCAGAAATAAGGACCACCCTAATATATATATATATATATATATATATATATATATATATATATATATATATATATATATATATATATATATATGTTGTTAGTGTGGGTACAAATGTAGATCAATGTATTTAGGGGTCACAGTTGCCATTGGCAAAGGGAGGCAAGGTGGTCCTGTCTTTGATCCTGAAACCCTCATTTACACGGGTCACAAAGTTTAACCCTCCTCTCAATGTAAAATCATTGATCTGAAGATTTGTATGTGGGCAGAAATAGTGGTCAATAAGGTGTCCTTTCAAACTATTGTTTACCGCTAATGCCAGAAAGGTACCTTGCTTTCCTGGCTGTCTGGCACAGTTTTGTTTCTTTGGAGTTACTTGAGTGCAATTCTTTTAATCATTTTAATGTTTGCACACCTTTGAAGACTTGTTAGCTGTGACATTTGTCAAGGCACGCACAGCGTGACAGATTTCATTCAGAGAGGTGCATGTGTTGGTTGAAACTTGACAAGGCTGATTCAGTGAGACCTGGTATCTTTGTAAAATGTGTTTTAAGGCATTTGTGTAACCAGTCATACATATTTATAGCTTGTGTTATTGTTTAATTCAGTAACACTGCATAAGGTTTGATCTTTTGACAAGAATGAGATGTGCATTAAAGGTAGATCTATGTCTGTTCCATTACCAGGAATCAGTCAGTTACAGCAGGCAGTTCATTGAAACAGTTGAACTTCGTCTGCTTTGTGGATTGATGTGTGGGAACTGAGGAAATTCAAAAGTATTTGCAGGAAGAGACGCACCCCTTTGCAATGATATTTGAATTTTGTTAATATATGAATGTTGTAGTTATGATTTGATCATTTTACAGGTGGAGTGTTCAAATTGCAAACACTGTTTCTGCATTTTAAATTCAATGTGGTAGTCAGTGTACCTTCAACATCATATTTCTGACTGTATTAAAGACAATACGTGTCCGACAACAGTGAGGTGGGTTGAACAATAGTGAAATGGACTTTGATACAATTTTTGGATTCTACATATCACGAGCTCTAGCATGATAGTTATTGATACCTCATTTATTGAAATATTTTCAGTATTTATGATTTATTTCTAAAATTAAAGCAAACTTTATATAAAAATGATGTTTAGAGAAACGAGGTCATTTTGACTGTATGTGGGTTCATAAATCCATGTTGTTTATTTGTTTGGGATTTCTTGAACATTGAAAGCTGAAATGATAATATATGCATTTCTGGCAAAATCACAAAAAGGGATAGGATTTGACGTAGACAGCTATTTTGGTTCATAGGCAGAATAGGCCTGGGCGACTTAAATTGTCACTTAATACCTGGTTTGCTCTGGCAAGTCATATCTAATATATGTTTAAAAATGAGTGGACATTGTTAAATAATCAGTAAAATGTGTTCTCAGTGCAATGGCGACTGAAGGAGAAGGGGAGATGGACTACTATACAGCATCGATGGGGAACATTGCAGCGATGGGGGAGCTCTGCTTTCCCCCGGATGATAACCCTCATATCACAGCAGCAGCCAGCGAGTTGGAATACCATGCCAACCTGGATACTGGGTTCGAGGACAGGAATGCATTCGCTCACATCACCATGTCAGTGTACTTGGAGGAGGCTGGCCGACTTGCACAACTGGTCAGTCTGTCTGTCTGTCCGTCCATCCGTCCGTTTGACTACATCTGACTATGTCTGTCCGTCCGTCCGTCCGTCTGTCCGTCCGTCCGTCCGTCCGTCCGTCCGTCCGTCTGTCTGTCTGTCTGTCTGTCTGTCTGTCTGTCTGTCTGTCTCTGCCTGTATGTCCATCCATCTATGTGTCTGTCTGTATGTCTGTCAGTCTCTCTGTCAATTCTTCTGAATGTCTTTGTCTGTCTGTCATTCCGTCCATCAATCTGTGTGTCTGTCTACATGCCTGTCCATATGTTTGTCTGTCAGTCTGTCTCTGTCCGTCCATCCATCAATCCATCCATCCGTCCGTCCGTCCGTCCTTCCACCCATCCATCCATCCATCCATCCATCCATCCATCTGTTCTTCCATCCAACCAACCATCCATCCCTCCATCTCTCTGAGTGACCATCCATCTGTTCGTCTGTCTGTCCAGCTGTGTTATTCTATCCCTCCATCCCTATGTCTGCCTGTCTATCTGTCCTTCCATCTGTTTGTCCATCTATCCATCAATCCATCTGTCTGTATGTCTTTCCATCCTTCCGTCTCTCTGTCTTCCGTCCATCTATCCATCTGTTCATCTGTCTGTATGTCTTTCCATCCTTCCGTCTCTCTGTCTTCCGTCCATCTATCCATCTGTTCATCTGTCTGTATGTTTTAAATTGTTATGATTCATTTTGCTGATCATAGTTTTAAGAAATGACAAATAAATATAACTTCTGTATTTTCATTTTTAGTAATAGTAGCATATGAATATGTATATATGTATATATACATATATATATATATGTGTATACATATGTATATATATATATATATATATATGTATATATATATATATATATTTAGCTATTTATCAAGACCAAGGGAATGTTTATTTTAAAAAGCATATGTGTGTCTTTGTGCTTGCGTACATGAATGCCTGTGTGCATGCATCCATATCTTTGTTTTTGTAATGTATATTCTGACAAAATCCTGTCAGCTTGGTTGAAAGGAAGGTCACAGGTCTATTACAGGGAACCATCAATGGTGTCTGTGTGTTTGTGTATGTTGCTGCCCAGTAGGGGGGGGGGGGGTGGAGTTGGTTGTGAACTTTGACCAGGGTCCCATTTGTCTGGTACTTGCTACTGGCTTATCAACTGTGCAATCTCAGATTACTCCAACATTATACAATCGTCTCTCTCAGAAAACAATATTCTGTATAATGTTGATTGTAAAGGCACTAGGGGGACAGATCATTATTTTTCTTCTTGGTTCATGGTAGGTGAACAAAGGGAAGGGTGTTTTTGGTGAAATTTTGATCCCAGAATTGTTTTTACAGGATATAGATCCATATATATTTGAGGACTATGAGTAATGACTTAAATGCAGGTTTTTATGCCTCCGATTGCACTCCTCTTCAGTTACAAAATAAACATCCACTTTCATACCTCTAACTTCACCCCTTCAGTCACAAAAAATATCTATCTGCACCCCCTCTTCGGACCACTGCCTGCAACCCTGACTTAACAACACTATCGAACTGCACCCCTTTCAGACCTTGGACCACACCCCATTCAATCACCAAAATCACCCAATTGTCCCCCTCCCAACTGAGACTGCCTATTGCAACCCCTTGAATCACAAAACCATAACACTACACCCCTAACAAATACAACTCCACTCCATTTGACCTTGACACCTCCAACT
Source organism: Escarpia spicata (assembly GCA_963995525.1). Classification (NCBI taxonomy): domain Eukaryota; kingdom Metazoa; phylum Annelida; class Polychaeta; order Sabellida; family Siboglinidae; genus Escarpia; species Escarpia spicata. The sequence goes on along the minus strand of OZ023215.1, from coordinate 14,233,086 downwards.
CCACCCTATTTTGGTCTGACTAAGCAGACATCTTTTGCATTGAACACAAATCTTGCAGCAGTTGGGGGTTCAAATGCACTCTTTGCACCCCTGAAATGTACCTTTTATCTGCTGGGAAGATTCCTTGAAACCTTCTAGATAATTAAACCTGCTAAACAGATCCATGAAGACTGCTGAGATGATTAATTTAACTAGCCAGACAGAGTTCTTTAACTGTCTGAAAAGACCTGCAAGACCTCCTGAGAAGATCCATTTAACATGCTGGGTACCGGTAGACATCTTTAACTTGTTAGAGAGATCGATTTGACCTATTTCAAAGTTTGCTTTTTAATCAGGAGAAAAGCCCCAATGAAAACAGTGCTTCAAACAGCTGAACAGACCTTTCCAGTAACCTAATAAAAAACATTTTAATCCTGGTAAAAAGACTCCAGTAACCTGCTCGGCATACCCCACATGCTGAGGAAAAAAAACTGATTCGCCTGCTGATGGTATCTCATTCATCTGGTAATGTACGTGGCCCTTATAACCTAATGAGAAGATCCCTTTAACCTACAAAAAATATCCCCTTAAAGCACTGAGAATTTCCCTAGCTGACAAATAATATTGACAGAATCTGTTAGGTGTGATAGAGGTATGATTTATGTATGCTATGAGAGCTGGAGAGATTGACCATAGTCAGACAGCACACACCAGTACTGGCTTATCTGTGTTTAGACTAGAAATATAAGCTGATGACATTTGTATAATGAGGTTATGCTGTGATGGGAACCAATTCATTCACTTGGAGGCCAGTTTGAAGCTCCAGCTAGACATGGCCGTAAGAAATAACAATTTACTGCTGCAACTTGTTAACCCTATTCCTTGCTGAAACTACCTGGGGACTACTTCATTAAGATAACAACAACTTACTGCTGCAACTTGTTAACCCTATTCCTTGCTGAAACTACATGGGGACTACTTCATTAAGATAACAAGCTCGTGAATAAGAAAATCCATTGTTATATTTGAGAATATTTTTCAAGATGCAAAAAAAACACCATTTCACTAAGGTCTATTTCTGTGACACACTCTAACAAAAGTATCTTGGTGGGTGTTTCCTGTTGATAGATTTCAGTGTACAAGTTCATACTTCAGGAGTGAAATCTTAGCAAAATCGTGATTATGAGGTCATAAGAATATAAGTGAAAAAGTCCCCTGATCTCACTGCTGCTTCTGAATAATACAGTTGAACCTGTGTATTATGAACAGTGTAGACAGTATGCGATGGAGGATTTATAGTAGTTATTACCACTGTTTACAATGGTATTGGGCTGTAAACGTGTCAGAAGTAAATTATTTTATGAATGTGTTCCTCATAGCCATTTATGATTCATATCCAGGTGTTCATTATAGCAAGGTGTCCAGTGTGTCAGTGTCCATCGTAATCAGGTGCTCACCACAGTTTGGCATTCATTATAACCAGGTGACCATTTTAGCCAGGTATTCAGAATAACAAGATGTCCATTGTAATCAAATGTTTATTGTAGTTCGGCATTCATTATAGCTAGGTTATATTAGTGTTATTATTATTGTAGTAAGATATCTATTATAACCAGGAGTCATTTATGTGCAGGTGTTAAATAACTCAAATTTTGCTACATGGTCTGGCAGACATTAGTATAGACACATACACACATGTATATAAATAAATTCAAGAGAGAAGTAAATTGCAATACTTAATTTGAGTTTGTTTAACTTTAAATACCCTAAGAGATCAATCAAAATGCATATGTAATCACATGAAATAATAACATGCATAACAGAAACTTCCTGATTAATAAGTTACATTAAATTAGCACATTAAACATTAAAATGTGTCAGACAGGTAGCACCGATTATATTGGAAATATCACTAGGATGACATGTTGCCTAGATAACCATGACCACTCAGTTCTCATTATATAAGCCTTAAGTATTTTGTTTTTGTTGCAGGATAAAATCCTGTTGGAGGGAGAGAGATACATGGCCCTGCTGTACACGTGGAGATCTTGCTCCATGGCTATCCCTGCCGTAAGTATTCCCTGTAACCAGAGGCTACAACCCCATAGAAAGCAAACTCTTGCAGGAGGCTCCCATTTCTTGGTGTTTACAGTAATTTATATCAACAGCAAGAGCTGGGCCAGGCCACAACAAGGCAATCAAGGCCAGGGTTTACTGATTGAAACTGTCAACTGTAGAAACCTACACCCTCGTTAGTGTGGTGTGATCAACGAGGTTTAAAGCCGCTTCCTGAACAGATTTAGCCCATTATGAATCCAGTTTGTCTGTGATGTGATATGTAGTGTACGAATAGTTTAAGTAATAACCACAGTCAGTTTAATTAAAAGTGCTTACTTTTGTTTAATTTGTTGAAAGAATTTATTTTGGTAATTTCAACTGGTAATAATCTGGGTCAAGTTAATTGCCAGACCAACATGTAGCCTTCAAACCACTGAAGTTGTTTTGCAAGGAATACGAACAACATCAACACAGAAACATGTATGTTAATAATATATCTGGCATTCAGTTGAATATTCCAGTTCTGAGAATCGGTTCAGTTAAAGCATGGTCCAACAAGTTAATAATCTGTTTGTTGATTTAGCCAAACCTATATGAAACATTTGAAAAAAACGAGCTAATGTATCATAGTGTGTTTGCCTTTTTGCAAAATGATTTTGAAATGAAACGAGCTAAAATTCTAATTGAGGAAACACCTTTAATTCGACAAATGTTATGTTTTTTGTTTTAAATGTTCACAGTTCAAGTGTTGTTTTGTGCTATTAATTGGTGGCTTTGTGCATGCTAATTATTCCACAAATGTCAATCTGAAAATTATATTGTTATTTTCACACTGCCACATACAAATGTAGCAATCGTGGTTTAATATCATCCGGTGTATACTATGATTTAAATTACCACATTAAAATTATAAAAATCAGTTTTTATTTCTGCACTGATGAGTTTTTGTGTTTTATTAAGCTAACTTGATTGCATTGAAAATATTTTCCAGATCAAGTCACATGACCAGCCAAATCGTATGGAGATCTATCAGTTGACCATTGATATCCTTGAGCCAGAGATCGCCAAACTCCGGACATTCTTTGCCTTCCAGGTATGTATGCTTTCTGACTGACTCAGCTTATTAATTTTTTGTCTTAAAGCTTTAGTTTATGATGGTAACCATGTTCCTTTTGTAGTACGATTTTCATTGAGCTGTAATTTAAACACATCTAAAATCCAGTAATGTGTGTCTTCTGCGTTTTCTGTGTCTGTGTATGTAGCGCCATCTGGTGGATGGGGATTTTTTCTAGTTATATAAACAATTCTATAGAATGTTATTCTTTAGAAAATTTGATAAAATTTTTGTGCAAGATTCTGTAGGATGCTATAGAATAATCTACAGAATTATGTAGAAAGTGGCTACATATTTTCTGTAGAATTAGATAGAATCTTCTGTTGAATTCTGCAGAAAATAGAAATGGCCATATACATTCTATATAATTCTAAAGATAGTCCTCTCTCATTGTTCATATTGTTTTTATTGTTGTATTATATATAAGTATTGTTTCAGATATCAATCCTGTTACTTGTTCCACTTGACCTGTTGGAATCTGAGTAAATACAATACAATACAAACAGATTTGTAGAATTCTAGAACACGTTTTGCTAAGGCTGCCACATGTCAAAATGATTTATGTGGTTTCCATGGTGATGTGACAGAAACAGGCAGTGGCCCAGTTTGTGACAGCGCTGGAGAGGGTGTGTACTACGAGCCTGGCAGCCTCGGAGCGACTACTTCACACCCTTGGACAACTCATCAACATGTTCGCTGTCCTCGACCAACTCAAGAACAGCAAGGCCAGTGTGAAGAACGACTACGCCACCTACAAACGGTAGCCATTGTGTGCCAACTACAAATGATATGTCATAATAATGAGAAAATTGAGAATATACAAAGTCGTTATCTATGCCACTTACAAACAGTATGTCATCACCTATGCCACCTATAAACGATGTCATTATCTGTGCCACCTACAAACAGTATAATCACAGTTTAATTTAACAAGATTTTACAATTGATATAACTTGATTTTTATATTAATGATATAAATCATGGTTTGAATTACTAAATATAGTTGATTAAAATCAATTATTTATGGAAAGTTATGTTCTTACGTGCATCTCAACAAATGATGGGTATCGTATCACCACATTATATTATATTATTATAGAAAGTGGCAAAAGGATCTCGAGACCGAAAGAAGATACTGTCAGACAGCCCGCAAAGTTGGCGCTAATGATATACAATATGATGTATTATTACTGATGAATGTTACCTCTTCCCACCACAGAGCAGCAGAGATCCTCAAGTGTTTCAACGACATCCAACGAATGGAAGAGTCGCAGAAACTATCCATGTTCCTGGGCACACATAACTGTATCCTGACGACGGTGAAAACAGCATTCCAACAAGTGACGGGATTCCAAGACGTCTTGTGCGAAATCGTCAACGTTTGTGTGCACACATACGAGAACAATCTCTACTTGACCCCGGCTGAGAAACACAGCATTGTCAAGGTCAGAAAGGTCACCAATGACCAAAATAAAATCCATAACATTTTAGAAGAAAAATAAGAAATAATAAAATGGTTTTATTTTTTAGTTGTTGTTTTTGCATGCTGTTTTATGTGCAATTAAAAAAAAAGTTTTGTAAATAAAAATGTTGAAGAAATTATATTACTTTTTAAAGTTCATACATTGTCTTCACATACTGTAAAATATGCAAATACTTACTAGATAACTGACCTACCAATGTAATCATCACATGACCTGTTACCTTGCAACAAAGTCCATCAAGCTTGGCTGATGCACATGAAAATTTGTTGGATTGTTTTTTGACAGAAACATAGAGCAAAGTTGTTTGCGTGGGAACTGCAAGCGGGAAAGATTGGTCTGGCAAATGTCATACTGCCCAAGTAATGTAATACATATATGTAAACATTGTTTGTAAAGTAAAATTTGATGGAGGTAGTCACGCACATAATTTCAATTATGATGTCACTTTCTGGATTAATCCGTTTCAGATAATGGGATTCTCCATCTTCCTCATTGACAGTGAGTTAGTTAACATCAACAAACTGGACAGCAAGAAGAAGTTCAACCTCGGCAAGATTGACAAAATATTCAAGGTGAGTGCATTTATATGTTTCGCGAATTTGCATTATTCGTTGTCTAACCATGTACCGTTAGTTTCCGCATATAATATGCCTGCATGTATAATATGCACCCCGACTTTTGTTAAATTCTGATAAAATTTCTATATTAACATGTATATGCATCCCAACTTTGGCATCAGCCCCTCATTTCCCTGCTTCTCATAGTATGCTTGAATTATGGCTCGGGGTTGGCCACTGTCATTTCATGTAAGTTTGTTTGCGTGATGATTCTTAAAATCATCTTGGAATCGTAAAAATGTCCCTTAAGCAAGTTACTGTGTTGCCTCCAGTTCATCGCACGCGACGATATCACCTCATGGGTTGTATCTGTGCTGTCATTCTTCCACCTGGTGGATACTTGTACAACTACAAATGTTCCCACGTGGATGTATGGTAGAACTATAGGGCACCCAAGTAGACTGTCGTGTGTTGTTTCAATAGTCCACCAAGATGTGCATATGTACATACATACCTAGGTGGATAGATTAAGATTTTCCTCCTAGACACTTCGCTTCAACATTCCAGTGCCCGGTAATGTTCATTATTCAGCAGAGTTGCCAGCAGTGGCCTACTGCAATATAGAGTTTGTTTTACATTTGACCTGTTTATTTGCAGCAACTGGAGGTGGTGCCCTTGTTTGGGGACATGATGACAATGCCATTTTCCTACATTGAGATGTCCCCGAACTTTGACGCCACCAAATGGCCACACTGTCTATCCGAGCAACCGAGCGCTCAGGCACAACTCATCAAGCAGCTGCCCTTGGTGAGAACGCAGTACATACAGCTGGTGTGTGACCTGGCCCTGCTGTGTGGGACGACAGTGGAGTTAGCAAAACCACAGAAGAAGGTATGTCAGTTTGAAGTGTTTCAAGGTTATGTGGTGGTTTTAGTTTAGGACGTTGCATTTGGTTTGTGTGCTATAAAGTGAGTGGCCCCACAGAGTACTGTAGCTGAGTAGAGCACATTATCTGCTGATTGTGTGGATGCTAGCAGCGTGTGTGTGTTTAAAAATTAATTTGGCAAATATCTCAGAAGGGCGCACATCACACTGAAAATACCTTTCATAAGCCAAAGATTTCCTTGTCATCCTGCCATCTGGGGTTTTGCTCTAGATGGCAATCTAGTTAGGGATGAGGTTGATCGAACTTCATGTCATTTACTTTTTGGCACAGAGAGAAACTTTCAAAGATTGTCAGGTGTGTCAAAGACCAGAATTTGTTGAATGTTTTTATATATTGTGGTGGCCATCTTGAATTTAAAATGACATTAAAAGAGTAAAGGTAAGTTCTTATATAGCGCAGTATCCAGTCCTCGGGACTGCTCAAAACGCTTTACACTTTACTCCCTGATTTGCAGTTGATAACTACTTGTCATAAATGTCCCACAATTGGCATGCAGTTACCTTATACAACCCTAAGAGTGTTTTTTTAGTTTTTATGGACACTTAAAAAAAATTCATTGTTCACAAATTTGCTACCTCGTCCAGTGTATGCTCTACGACTTCCTGGCAGGGAAGTATTGGTCTTCAATTATGGCTCATTTTGTCAAACCAGCTAACTTTTCCCCAAAACTGCTCTTATATATTGGAAAGTATACTACATACATTCAAAATGTTGCATTTTAACGTATCCAACCAAATTTTACCTACTAGAGACTTTCGTTAGCGTTGCACACTTCTTCAACACCTATGATGTTGAATGACATCATCGGACACGTGAGGTAAATTATGTCATTCAGCATTATATAACTGAAGAAGTCTGCATGCAACACTAAAGAAAGCCTCTATCAGGTTACATCTGTTTGGATATATCAAAATGAAATACTTTGAATTTAAAATTAACTATCCTGAAGAATGTTCAGTAATCTAATGTACAAAATACACTTGCCCACTGATTCTTATGTGCGGTGTTTCAGCCTTTCTCTGCTGAGAAGACAAATGCGCCAGTGAAGGTGAAAGTACCAACCAGTCAGGAGGACCTGGCGATGTATGACCTCAGTCTGCGTCTCCTCCAGACTCTCTCCACCTGGACCGCCAGCATCACAGAACTCGTCAGTATTCTGTCCCGTCCAGCTCAGTGCCACATGTAGGGCAGGGCAGACGGGCAAGTTGCCCAAGAGCCTCCACAAAACAATTTTTATTGGGGTCTCCACAAAGTTATTTTATTGGGGCCCCCACAAAGTACGTTTTATTCAGTGGCCTCTACAAAATAATTTTTATTGGGGCCTCCACAAAATTATTTTATTGGGGCCTCCACAGAATTATTTTTATTGCGACTTGCACAAAATAATTTTATTGGGGCCTCCACAAAATAACATTTATTGGGGCCTCCACAATATAATGTTTCTTAGGGCCTCCACAAAAGTGGATGGTTTTCAAAATATTCTGTGCTATGTAACATTGTAGAATATTTAGTATTCTGTTGTTTTCATATTTTTATAGCACTATCAAATCATGTAAACATCTACACATTTCTGAAGAATATTTAGCTAATTGCTGGCTGTCAATATGAAGTGACAACAACTACAATTTTTATTTCGATGTTTCGGCTGGTTTCTGTGAACTTTACATATAGGGAGGAGTAAGAACTATTAAGATAGAATGATCGGTCAATCACTGTACAGGGGCATCCACAGTCCTAAATCAGCACATGTCTGTCTTCATTTAATTTTTAGCTGCACTTTTAAAGCACCAGTCATTGTTTATTTATAAAAATTGCAGTTGTTCTGATTTATTTACTTTGTCTGAAATAAACTTTATTATTTATAATTATGTTTGTCCCATCGAGCCAGGTGTGATAGTAGTATAACAGTACCCCATGTATATCGTGCACAGAGTGCGGACGTTCCGTGAATCAATTATACTTCTTCCCACTTGCTGAATTTCTCGGACTGGGGTGTGGGAACTGATACTGATAAAGTGAAAACATCTATGTCATTGATTCTGATGCGGTAGAAGTTTTTGTATTGTTTTGTATAACTGTTGGCTCCTTGCACTAAATGTTTTCCTGATTGAAACAACGTGAAATATACGTTGTAGTTTTCGTGGAAGTTACTGCATCCAACAGACAAGAAACAAAATCCTGAATGTCCGGATGATGCAGAGGAATACGAACGTGTAAGTGTGGCCTCTCAAACTCACCATGATGCATTCACCTCTCAAACTCACCATGGTGCATTCACCTCTCAAACTTACCATGATACATTCACCTCTCAAACTTACCATGATGCATTCACCTCTCAAACTCACCATGATGCATTCACCTCTCAAACTCACCATGGTGCATTCACCTCTCAAACTTACCATGATGCATTCACCTCTCAAACTTACCATGACAGTAATAATAATAATAAGGTAACTTCTACTGTGCCTAAATCCTCGGAAACCAAGCTCAGCTCAATAAGTAGTATTCAAGTTAACCTCTCAAACTTATTATTATATTCACCACAAGTTCACCATAACACATTCGCCTCACAAAATCAGCATTATATTTTCACCTCTCAAACTTGCCATAACTGATACCACAACACACTCACCTCTCAAACTTGCCATAACTCTGATACCACAACACACTCACCTCTCAAACTTGCCATAACTCTGATACCACAACACACTCACCTCTCAAACTTGCCATAACTCTGATACCACAACACACTCACCTCTCAAACTTGCCATAACTCTAATACCACAACACACTCACCTCTCAAACTTGCCATAACTCTGATACCACAACACACTCACCTCTCAAACTTGCCATAACTGATAACACAACACACTCACCTCTCAAACTTACCATGATGCATTCTCCTCTCAAACTCACCTTGGTGTATTCACCTCTCAAACTCTGATACCATGACGCATTCACTCACCACTCAAACTTGCTATGATACAGTTTCATCTCAACCATTACAGACTCTGTGATAGACATATAGCCATTGCAGCAAAGATTTACTAATGGACATAATAAAATAACATGAAAACAGTTTAGCTTTAACAAGATTGCCATCCAAAGCATAAACCTCAGGTGACAAGTCGATAGAGGAAATCAAGAAAATTTCATATCAGTAAAACCTTCCCTCTTGAGATATTTGTTAATTGTTTTGGCTGTTTCGTCGCCCGATATTAGTCAGGGCTGTAATTATTGGCAGGAAGTTCTCTGAATCAGTTGTCTTAAATGTGGAGACACGACAAATGCACATCAGAGGGCCTCGTGATTAAACTATGATGTGCTATTTTGTCAATAGAGCATATGTGTTATCTTAATTTAAACAATGGTCAAAATGTTAAAATTGTGAATACTGTTTCGAGCTTATTAAACACAATTTGGCAGGCAGTATACCTCCCTCCCCATTATTTCAGAACATTATATTAAACAAATTAAGAACAGATTGCCTCGCTTTAAAACATACACCTATTACGTTGATATGGTGTTGCTAGGCAACGCGTTACAACTACTCGTCTGAGGAGAAGTTTGCAGTGATTGAGATGATAACAAAGATCAAGAGTCTGCAGGAACTAGTGGCCAAGTCTCAGGTGCGACTTGGTGATGCGGTCAAGCGACATGTCTACACGACGCTACAGCAGTTCGTCCAGGGCGACTTAAGGGAACCACTGAGGAAGGCCACGAAACACCGCAAGGAGGTCATACACAGGTGAGAGGTCATTCATAGATGAAAGGTTGTGCAGAAGAGGTCAGAGTAGTGGGTTTTCTAGAGAGAGGTTTCAAGATGACCCATGTAGTGTTATTCCAATGAATTGAAAATGATAGGTAGATAAATAGATAGATAGTTTATTTTTGATCATGTTCTGGTTGGTCTCTCTTCTTTTTTTCTTTCTGTAGATGCCCACAATCATTTGGTTGATTATTCTGGCATTAATGCTGATGGAAGTACGCAGAATGAGATCCCAGCTCAGTGAGTCAACTGCAGGATTTTTCCATTTCCCTGTATGGGATATTTTACTTCCCCTGCCATAGACGCCAGATAGGAGGGACCAACAGCCTATGGTGTCTCTTCCAAAAGACACAGGCAACATGAGGTCAAAGAACTGACCCAAGTTTTGACACGCTGGTCAGTACGAGGTTTCCAACCCCAGATCCTTCAGTTGTCAATTCTGTACTCTAACAGGTCAACCACCGCTCCCCACAATGGTCGAGTGGTCTATGTCATATTGGTCTGCTCATCTGTGTCAGGTAGTTCTGCTAAACTGTGTCACGTTCTTCTAAACTCTGTCAGTGTTTCTCAGCCTTCCTCTTCTTCTGTGTGTTGCCCACCTTCATTTGGTTGAATATTTGTCATTTTGGGGGGGTAATCTTTGGCAATCGGAAAGAGAGAGAAAAGTAATAATGCAATTCAGTGGGGTTGTGGGGTGTAGAAGGGGAGGGAAGGGGGTGGGAGAGGTGTTTATAGAATTCAGAGGTGGCACTCGAGCCTGGACTAAAAAAATCAGAGTGGTCACAGATACTCTTCTCATGGGGGTTCCATGTAAGTGCTTGTCATGGGATATTTGTTGCTAGTTTCCTTGGTGTGTGACCTATCCACCTCCATTTTCTATTCTAAACTGTGCTGTGTTCTGCTAAACTGTGCCATGTTCTCCTACACTCTGTTGGTGTCTCTCTGCCAGGTGTTTCATGGTCTTCCTCAACTTCACTTCCCTTTGGGGTTCATGTGATTGCTTCTCGTGTGATATTTGTTGCTAGTTTCCTTGGGGTGTGTCTTATTCACCTTTATTTTCTGTTCTAAACTGATCCGTGTTCTGCTAAACCTGATCGTATTCTACAAAACTCTGTCGTCTTCATCATCTTCTAAGCTGTGTCATAGTGTCCCATAATTAGGGGGTATAACATAATGTAATGTTCTCCTTTTGTTCACATTACATTATTTATTATATATCATTTGTCTTAACTTGATTGTATTTGTGTGTATTGTAATGAGTTACAATAAATTTGATTTGAAGTCTTGTCATGTTCCGCTAAACTGTGTCATGACCTTTGCCCACAGTGTACTGAATGGTGTTCGGTCAATGTGCTCGGACATTGCGCGTGGCCTGAACCCGTCCACTGACCCAGTGCTCAAGGGAAAGAAAGACCCAGCCTACACCATCGAAGTACCCCGCAAACAGGTGCTGGCCTCCACCACACAGGTGTGTGTCTTGTTCTGTTGTCCACTGTAAGTTTCTGAAAATATCTCCCGTTGTGATTATGAAATTTCTGCATGTATAATCAGCAATATTTGCTAGCCTTGAAGGTATGATGCCTGTTCTACATTTAATAACATTTATATATTGTTTTTCATACTAAAATAAATATGTTGGTGGTATAATGGCTGCCAAATTGTGTTTAATAGGCCCAAAATGGTGTTCACAAAAAGTTGCGCCCGCAAAATATTCAAATTGTAAACATAACATTCAAATACTAAACAGCCACTATTGTCTGCAGTAGCACGTTTTGCAGAGGTACGCATTCTTACCAGTAAGTGCCTTTGAAGTTCAAAAATCCACATTCCAGATGCAAACACTAGGGGTATTTGTCATATGGCTTTACAGCTGAAGTTGTTTAGTTATAAACATAACGTGCTGAATTTGTGCGAATGCTGTGGGGCATCAGAATGCATTTCTTTGAAACGTTGTATATGGCAGTTTTTATTGTTAACTAATTTCACGATTTCAGATGTATTTACTGCGGACAATGTTGGCATCACTCATTGACAAGAGCCGGAAATCACAACGCAAGGAACTGGATTCACAACATGTGCTGAACATTGAGAACTTCCTTCGCCTTAGTTACTTCTGGCCCAATCTCATCGACTTTAAACGTAAGCTGTAATTCTGTCAAAACTTCTGTTTTGAGGACATCGGATAAGTATGTTTCAAATTAAACATAAAGTTAGGTATATTCTGAATGATAATGTTAATTAAAAACTCACATTAATGAATTTTTGTACCATTTATGTTTGTGGTATTTTTTTTCTGTTTTTAGTTGATGTTTTGTTTGCAACTTTCAATAAATAAGTCATTTTGTCGGAATGCAGCCAGGTATCATTTTACAAACAAAAGGAATATGTTACAGATAAAAGGATTTATTTCATACTGTTGTCTCTAAAACACAATGTACAAACTCAAAAGAAAAGTAGTAAAATAAAATAATTTTGCAGTGTTATTTAATTGATCTGCGGGACTGTTGACAGGAAGTTTGCGGGAATGCTGTGACCTGTCTCAACTCTGGTACAGAGAGTTCTATCTTGAGATCACCATGGGCCGACGGATTCAGGTATGTCACCATGGAATTAACCTCTCCAGCATGTGACATGTTGCTTAGTAACAAGATCCATCAAGCTTTCAATATGGCTGATACACATGAAAATCTGTCAGATGTTTTTATTTTTGACAAAAACATAGGACAAAGGTATTTAAGGGAGAACTGCAGGCAAAAAAGATTGATTTGGCAGATGTCATGCTGTCATATTATTGTAAACAACATTGTTGGTAGGGTAAGGCTTTGCAACATAATAGAAAATTTGTAAAAAGAACTTTGAGGCAGCACATTTACATTATGTTATTTTAATTTCTAACTATGATCAGAATAAATAGTATAGGAATATTGTTGAGACAGCTTTAGTCACCTGTGCATTTTATATTATTAATATTATACAGGAACAAATTAACTGTTAAACCTTTGTAACAATATGGCACTTATATTGTGTTATTGATGTAATTGTGTCTTCCAGCCTGAATGTCAACAACAATAAAATTCTATAAATAGCTCTCTAGGTCACATGTTCTGTGGATTCAGTTTTTTTTTGACTGCAAACAATGGATGTTTCAGTTTCCCATAGAAATGTCGATGCCGTGGATATTGACGAAACACATTCTCAACACGAGAGATCCCACAATGATAGAGTAAGTGGCAACATTTCCTAGTGTAAGTGCATGACCGTAGCAAATTGGCCATTATCTGCCAGATGCAGAAATGACTAAATACATAAGTTTTCATTTGGCTTAAGAAAGGTTTAGTTTTTATCAAAATTGGATCAGTTGTTCAGCTCAACAATACGTGAGGATGTACTTAACTTATGTCATGTTATTTTGTATAACTATTATATAATATCTAACTTATGTCATGTTATTTTGTATAACTATTATATAATATCTATCTATCTAGCATTGTACTGAATTAATCATCATCATTGGTCGACTGGGGCCGGAGCATAGATGAGCCATTTCCATATGGGTCGATTGTTCATCAGCGATGGAATGTCTGTCTCTTCAATATAAAGGTTTTCACAGATCAGCTTGGCTGTTTTCTTCTGTTTCCCACTGTTTTTTTTGTGATCTGTGTGGATCCACAGGATGAATATATTGACACTGGTTCTTTAGTGTTACAATGGCAATGGCCGTCTACCAAAAATGGTAGTTGTAGGCGCCTCCTGCAAATCTTGTGTGTGAGTTTGTCTACATGTCCATATAGTTCTTCTTTTGCAAGCATGTTGCTCCAGTGGACATTTAGGCACTGACTTTACAGCATACGTGTACAATGACAGTGTGCACAATGTCTTATTTCAGATGCATTCTGTACCCACTCGACCTGTACAATGACAGTGCGCACTTTGCACTACACAACTTCAAGAAGCAGTACCTCTATGATGAAATAGAAGCTGAGGTAATTATATGTAAGAGTAGATTACAGGGAGACTGTTGCAAAGCAAAAGTCTGTTAATACTTAAGTACATATACTGCGAGGTAGCATATCCCATGCCCCAGAATCAGTGGGGGAAAGTAAAGGTATGTTCTTATATAGCATAGCATTCAGTCTTATATACCATAGCATCCTGTCTTATATAGCATAGCATCCAGTCTTTTATAGCATAGCATTCAGTCTTATATACCATAGCATCCTGTCTTATATAGCATTGCATCCAGTCTTTTATAGCATAGCATTCAGTCTTATATACCATAGCATCCTGTCTTATATAGCATAGCATTCAGTCTTATATACCATAGCATCCTGTCTTATATAGCATAGCATTCAGTCTTATATACCATAGCATCCTGTCTTATATAGCATAGCATCCAGTCTTTTATAGCATAGTATTCAGTCTTATATACCATAGCATCCTGTCTTATATAGCATAGCATCCAGTCTTGTGTACCATAGCATCCTGTCTTATATAGCATAGCATTCAGTCTTATATACCATAGCATCCTGTCTTATATAGCATAGCATTCAGTCTTATATACCATAGCATCCTGTCTTATATAGCATAGCATTCAGTCTTATATACCATAGCATCCAGTCTTATATAGCATAGCATTCAGTCTTATATACCATAGCATCCAGTCTTTTATAGCATAGCATCCAGTCTTGTATAACATTGCATCCAGTCTTGTATAGCATAGCATCCAGTCTTATTATAGCATAGCATCCAGTCTTATATAGCATAGCATCCAATCTTATATAGCATAGCATCCAGTCTTATTATAGCATAGCATCCAGTCTTATTATAGCATAGAATCCAGTCTTATAGCATAGCATCCAGTCTTATATAGCATAGCATCCAGTCTTATATAGCATAGCATCCAGTCTTATTATAGCATAGCATCCAGTCTTATTATAGCATAGCATCCAGTCTTTTATAGCATAGCATCCAATCTTATATAGCATAGCATCCAGTCTTTTATAGCATAGCATCCAATCTTATATAGCATAGCATCCAGTCTTTTATAGCATAGCATCCAATCTTATATAGCTTAGCATCCAGTCTTATATAGCATAGCATCCAGTCTTATATAGCATAGCATCCAGTCTTATTATAGCATAGAATCCAGTCTTATTACAGCATAGCATGCAGTCTTATTATAGCATAGAATCCAGTCTTATATAGCATAGCATCCAGTTTTATATAGCACAGCATCCAGTCATTGGAACTGTTCAAAGTGCTTTACACTTTACTCCCTGGCAGACATGTTCAATTGGACACCTACTTGTCTTCTCTGGAAAGAATTCAGCCATGCTGCATTTAATTCACAAAGACTAGGCAGATCAGTAGGTGTATATTTAAAGATGAATTAGCATGTTTGTATGCTAATGTACATGCTTTCATATGTGTATGAGTTAATTGGGTTTATGTCATGTTGGATTAAAGCATGTATCATTTTGGTTTATAGGTGAATCTTTGCTTTGATCAACTCATCTATTCACTGAGTGAGCAGGTGTTTGAGCACTACAAGATGTTGGCTGGCAGGTAAGTTCTTCCTGGATGCAGACACAGCAACTGATGACCTTAGGTCATAAAAATATATTAAACAATGTAGTTTACCAAATCTGTTTTGTGATTTCGAGGAGATAGAATTTGAGTTTTTAGATGTTGAATGGTTATGAAAATATTGGTACAATCATTTTTCTGAGTTAAGAAAGCAAGAAATATTGGAGGACATGAAGCAACATCAGTGAAGGAATAGTGTAGATTAGATATCAGAAAATATACATTCTCATAGAAGAGTAAATGTGCATATGTTAGTCACATAAATACCTAGGTATGTTTATAAACAAGATTGACAAATATCTCGGAAGGGTGGGTAACACATAAACAAATAATTGTGCTTTTTTTATTTTGTTCGTAGTCTTATTAAGACTTGTCAAATGATGATGGTGTGTCTCTTGTGGAGTGCTGTGGCACAGTGGTTAGAGCATGAGACTTTCAATTGAAAGATAGACAGTTGTGGATATTTGTATACGAATTGTATTCTCACAGTAATTGCAGTATGGCTGAATTTTTCCCAGAGTGGTGAAGATGATGTTTGATTGACAAGGTGAAGTGTAAACCACTTTGAACATATCTAATGAGTAAGGACTGGGTATGTCACTGTATAAGAACTTACCTTTACTGTTTTCTTGAACTTACCCAATGTAACTTCTGAGGTGTGTGTTTGTAGCATCTACCTTGGTATGGGCTTCAAGAATCTGTGTCGCAAACATGGCCCCAAAGTGCCCCACCCTCGCACTGTGCGGTATGAGCCTCTCTTTCAACAACAGCAATTCCAGGTACGGAACTTACATTTCCTAGACGCCTCTGGTTATTTGTTATGTATAGTATATACACACATTTCTTTGGGTTCTACATGTAAACATTGAAACATTTGTTGTTCCCTGAAATGAATGGCCGTGAATCTACCAAGAGGGTGTAGGGGACGTTGACAATATGTCATAACAAAAGTATCACATCTCAGACACAGACACCCGAGACATTATTATTATTTTATAAATCGCCATATTCAAATATGTTTACACTGTTGTATGTAAAATGAATACATTAATAGTACAAATAAAACAAATTTAAATGTAACAATCAATAAATTAAGATAATAAAGGCAGGAAACTATGTCTAAACCTCCAGGGTGTTATTTAAATTCCTACCTCAGACACAAACCCCATATCCCATAGAAATAAATCTGGATTTTTATACCTGGACCTTTGTCTTTTCATCGACCCAGATGGCTGACTCTTAACATTTCCAAGCCAGCAAAATGAAACATCGGACATATTCTCACACAATACAGTTAAACTTCACTTATGGTCACCTCTGTAATACAGCTACCTTGCAATTAAGGTCACCCTATATATTATATCCATAACACCTTGCCATTGAGGTCTCTTTCACCCAGTTCGAGGGTGACCTTAATAGGGAGGTTTGACTGTGTAATTACATATTGTGCATCCAGTGGCTCCACCTGGTGGGTGTTATTTGACACGTAGTGCCACCTGTTGTCTGTTATCAGCTGCTGGGGCGGAATGTGGACCTGAAGCATCTTCTCACACAGAGGATCAACTCGGCCTTTATGAAGGCCCTGGACATCGCCATCAGTCGGTTCGAGTCGAGCGACATCACAGCTATTGTGGTAAGAGATGGTTTCATATGTTCTCATTCACAAGACTTATACCCATGTTAACAATACCTTCACACCCATATTCACAAGACCTTTATACCCATGTTCACAAGACGTCATACACATGTTTACAGAACCTTAATACTCATGTTCACATAACCTTCACACGGATGTTTACAAGACCTTCAAATCAATGTTCACACAATTTTCAAATCCATATTTATGCAACCTTCATTCCTGTGTTCACATAACTTTTGTACACATGTTCACACCCATGTTCACACAACCTTCATACCCATGTTCACACAACCCTCATATCAATGTTTGCACAGGTTTCATACTGATGTTAACACTACATTCTTACTCGTGTTCACTTCATATCCATCTCCACACAACCATTGTACCAATATTTGCACAATTTTCATTCTCACGTTCACATAACTTTCACGCCCATGTTTACACTAACTTCATACACATGTTCACACAACCTTCATACCCATGTTCACACAACCTTCAAACCCCTGTGCACACAACCTTCATACCCATGTTCACACAAGTTCTGTACCCATGTTCACATAACCTTTCACATAACCTTCATACCCGTGTTCACACAACTGGTGAGCACATGTTCATACCGATGTTTAGACAACCTTCATATTAATGTTAGCACACCTTTCAATGTTCATATGACTTTTATATCCATGTTCACACAACCTTCATGTTCGTACAAACTTCATACTCAGTTTTTTTAATTAACTTGATTGGTTGATAGATTAAATGATTAAACGATGTCCATGTTCACAAAACCTTCATAACTATGTTCACACAATCTTCATACCCATGTTCACACTACCTTCATACCCATGTTCACACTACCTTCATATCCATGTTCACACAACCTCACATGACCGTGCTCGTAGGAACTCGAGGGCCTGCTA
This sequence comes from Escarpia spicata, assembly GCA_963995525.1. Taxonomy (NCBI): domain Eukaryota; kingdom Metazoa; phylum Annelida; class Polychaeta; order Sabellida; family Siboglinidae; genus Escarpia; species Escarpia spicata. The sequence continues at coordinate 14,215,034 of OZ023215.1, read as the reverse complement.
GAGGTGAACCGACTTGCACACAACCTCCTGAGTCGACATCTCCCCCTCGTTCCGTTTGATGCCTTGTTCCGCGAGGCAAACCACAGCGTGAATGTTCCATGTGGGCGCATCACGCTCTACCTCTTCTGTGAGATCAGCTACAACTTCCTGCCCCAGTACTGCTACAACATGGCAACCAACAGGTGAGACCTCACGAGGCATGTTGTTCTCCTCTTTCGCATTATGTCTGAGGTGTGGCTCGCCTCAATACTGATCCTCGATTGCTGTTTTTGTTTTCTTCCCCCTCTCTGTTCGTTCACCACCAACTACACTAGCTGCCCTCTACCTTTGACTCTCATTCTCCACTCATCCAAATCTGGTTTAATACAATCGGTTTTCCCTTGCATCTCAGTCTTGCTATTCCTCGATTCCTTTTACCTTTCAGAGCATCTACTCTCTTCGCTAATCATTCGTTTCATGTGACCAGCACACTTTAGTTTTCTCCTCACCAGTGTGTCTCAGTGTCATAACATCAACTTCTTGCCAGTACTGCTACAATATGACAACAACATGACAACCCTTCCCGTTCCATTTGTAGGTTTGTGAAGACAGTCTTTCCCTTTGTGGACCCGGTGATTCGAGACAAGCCCCCGACAGCCGCCCACTACTACATCTGGGGCAGTAAGGTTAGTTGAGTTTACATAAAATGTAGACACATTTTCATCACAGCTCTTGGACATTGTGTTTTTGTAGTTTTCACTTGAAATGATGTATACCTGGTAGTGGTTTGGTTTTCCAGTAAATGTCAGATTCCATGGCATGTTTTTCCATTTCCCTGTGTGGGATCTTTTATTTACCCTGGAACAGACACCAGATAGAAGGGACCAACAGCTTAGATCGTCTCTAGTCCAAAAGACACAGGCAACATAGGGTGAACGAAATTACCCAAGTTTTGACACAGCCCCTGAACCAGTACTGAACCACCGCCCGGTGACACCAGCCATCGAACCCCGGTTCCTACGAACGACAATCCAGCACTCTAACCGCTTGACCACTCCCCCGTGGTACCTCACTATTAAGGTCATCCTTGGGACTGGACGAAAGTGACCTGAATAATGACCTTTTTAGCAGGACTAATATCCTATACTCTGCTGTTATGGGAATAATTTGGGACTGTCCTAGGATGACTTTAATTGTGAGGTGGCTGTAGTACTGAGGTGACCGATCCATAGCATTCCAGTTGCAGTGGAGTGTCAACAGTGAAATATTACTATACATCAGATGAAATCCACTAGGTTTCATTTGAAATCTGCCTAAGAATTTGTTTAATAAATTTAACAAAAACATTGTAGGATATAACCATGTCCCTCCTAAAATCTGTATTGAATATTATTTCAACCTTTACAGCATGTATTAAATACCAAGTCAGCTTTGGAGACAGACTATATAATTCATAATTCATGTACCCATGTTGGTCAATTTTGTTTCCATAATTTCACTTTCTAAATTCCATGTGCTGATATAAATATATTGTTATAGGTAATAGTTACCAGTCAGTTTGATTTTATAGATACAGTATTATAGTTAATACCATACTGTACATTTTCTCTTGTTTGCATTTTTCCACATTTCTGATGTGTTTCCGCAGGCTCTGGCAAACTGCTACAGCGCCATCTATGGGCTGTACACAAACTTTGTGGGTCAGCCTCACTTTCAGTCAATGTGTCATCTCCTTGACTACCAAGACTTGGCGGTCGTCATACGCGAACTCCTGCAGGTTATCAAGAACATGGTGAGTAATAAATGGTTAATGCTTGGAACTCTCAGGATTAAAGGTGTGATATCCATTACACATGTATTTATTTTTTATTGTTTTTAACACTAGACTAAATATGTTGACTGTAAACTGCCAGCCAAATACGTTCACTACATTAACACAAGTCATATCTCTAATAAAAATCCAAATATTTCTAAAATATGCAAAAATTAAAACCAGGTCTAAGATATGTAATCTACAAACTAAGCACACTCAAATAAAAAATACACACTCAAAACTGTCTATAAAATATATGCAAATTACAAACTCTAAAGAAACAAGCAGCAAATCTTTCTCATTCTGAAGTAACTTCTAAAATAATTTCCCAACCAAATGTTAAAAATATGCAAAGTAAAAACTCTAAAATATGCACATTTGAAAAACTTTTCTAATGTAGAAATAATGTTATCAATAATTTCCTAACCACTTTTTTGCATCTGCTGATGTGATACATTTCTGTATTTGTTGCTACAGCTGGACCAGGTACTTGTGCCCTACCTGAGGACACTGAAGGCCGTCATGCCCCCTCGTTGCATCCTGCCACGCATTGAGTATGGCTCACCAGGTGTGGCATTTACCCCCTCGTCCTTCTGAAAACATATCTAACTATAATTGAGCTAGTGTGAGTGTGTGCGTGCATGTGTGCGTGTGGCAGGGGAGCATGTTAATGTTTTCCTTCTACAAAATGTTTACATCTTGGGCACGAAACTTTCAGGGATTAGTAGTGTCTTAATTTTTTTATTTTGTTGTTAAGAGTTCTTACAAATTTTAGCATCCATAAAGTATGCTAGATGGACATAAATTGATTGTTCATAACTTTACACGATTTACCTGCGATTGATCCAAGGTTGTATTGACTGCCGATCAACACAAAAACATCTTCTGAGTCTGTGTGTGTCTATAGAATCATCCAGAAGATGGTGGATTTTTGTTAGTAAACAGAAGAAGTTATCACAAATTGATTTCTAATATACATCACTGTAGGTGGTTCACACTGGAAACACAAATCCCTAAGAACTGAAAATGAGCCCTTATGATTATCTGCATGCACTGGTTTGTTGCATATGTTCAAAAGGACCTCACTGTACAAACTGGGATATATTGATTGGATCTCGCAAGACTTTGGCACAGTTGACTGTGCACAGATAAGACATTATGGAGAGTCATTCATCAGATGCATTTAGAAAGGATGATCTGCTTTTAGTCATGGTGCTGGACTTTGTATGACTAATGGTTTGGGTTATTCTTGTCAAAAGTGCTGTCCTACTATCAGGCCCAACTCAATGACGTCATGATACTGTACTTTGTGTGACTGTAATGCTTTGAGTCGTGTGTTGTCAGGAGTGCTGTCCTACTACCAGGCCCAACTCAATGATGTCATGATACTGTACTTTGTGTGACTGTAATGCTTTGAGTCGTGTGTTGTCAGGAGTGCTGTCCTACTATCAGGCCCAACTCAATGACATCATGATACTGTACTTTGTGTGACTGTAATGCTTTGAGTCGTGTGTTGTCAGGAGTGCTGTCCTACTATCAGGCCCAACTCAATGACGTCATGATACTGTACTTTGTGTGACTGTAATGCTTTGAGTCGTGTGTTGTCAGGAGTGCTGTCCTACTACCAGGCCCAACTCAATGATATCATGATACTGTACTTTGTGTGACTGTAATGCTTTGAGTCGTGTGTTGTCAGGAGTGCTGTCCTACTACCAGGCCCAACTCAATGATGTCATGATACTGTACTTTGTGTGACTGTAATGCTTTGAGTTGTGTGTTGTCAGGAGTGCTGTCCTACTACCAGGCCCAACTCAATGACGTCATGATACTGTACTTTGTGTGACTGTAATGCTTTGAGTCGTGTGTTGTCAGGAGTGCTGTCCTACTATCAGGCCCAACTCAATGACGTCATGATACTGTACTTTGTGTGACTGTAATGCTTTGAGTCGTGTGTTGTCAGGAGTGCTGTCCTACTACCAGGCCCAACTCAATGACGTCATGATACTGTACTTTGTGTGACTGTAATGCTTTGAGTCGTGTGTTGTCAGGAGTGCTGTCCTACTATCAGGCCCAACTCAATGACGTCATGATACTGTACTTTGTGTGACTGTAATGCTTTGAGTCGTGTGTTGTCAGGAGTGCTGTCCTACTACCAGGCCCAACTCAATGACGTCATGATACTGTACTTTGTGTGACTGTAATGCTTTGAGTCGTGTGTTGTCAGGAGTGCTGTCCTACTATCAGGCCCAACTCAATGACGTCATGATACTGTACTTTGTGTGACTGTAATGCTTTGAGTCGTGTGTTGTCAGGAGTGCTGTCCTACTACCAGGCCCAACTCAATGATATCATGATACTGTACTTTGTGTGACTGTAATGCTTTGAGTCGTGTGTTGTCAGGAGTGCTGTCCTACTACCAGGCCCAACTCAATGATGTCATGATACTGTACTTTGTGTGACTGTAATGCTTTGAGTTGTGTGTTGTCAGGAGTGCTGTCCTACTACCAGGCCCAACTCAATGACGTCATGATACTGTACTTTGTGTGACTGTAATGCTTTGAGTCGTGTGTTGTCAGGAGTGCTGTCCTACTACCAGGCCCAACTCAATGACGTCATGATACTGTACTTTGTGTGACTGTAATGCTTTGAGTTGTGTGTTGTCAGGAGTGCTGTCCTACTATCAGGCCCAACTCAATGACGTCATGATACTGTACTTTGTGTGACTGTAATGCTTTGAGTCGTGTGTTGTCAGGAGTGCTGTCCTACTACCAGGCCCAACTCAATGATATCATGATACTGTACTTTGTGTGACTGTAATGCTTTGAGTCGTGTGTTGTCAGGAGTGCTGTCCTACTACCAGGCCCAACTCAATGATGTCATGATACTGTACTTTGTGTGACTGTAATGCTTTGAGTTGTGTGTTGTCAGGAGTGCTGTCCTACTACCAGGCCCAACTCAATGACGTCATGATACTGTACTTTGTGTGACTGTAATGCTTTGAGTCGTGTGTTGTCAGGAGTGCTGTCCTACTATCAGGCCCAACTCAATGACGTCATGATACTGTACTTTGTGTGACTGTAATGCTTTGAGTCGTGTGTTGTCAGGAGTGCTGTCCTACTATCAGGCCCAACTCAATGACGTCATGATACTGTACTTCGTGTGACTGTAATGCTTTGAGTTGTGTGTTGTCAGGAGTGCTGTCCTACTACCAGGCCCAACTCAATGATGTCATGATACTGTACTTTGTGTGACTGTAATGCTTTGAGTCGTGTGTTGTCAGGAGTGCTGTCCTACTACCAGGCCCAACTCAATGACGTCATGATGTACAGTGACCTACAGCCCAAAGTCTTTCAGTGTATGCGTGAGATCGGCAATGCGATTCTCTTCTGTCGACTGCTGGAACAGTCGCTGGTGAGTTAAAAGTCTTTTCCGTTTTCTCTACTTGTGCATTAGAGTGTGTTAACAGCACCGTTTTTAATAATAATAATATATTTTATTTGGCAGAGCGCCAGATCCAGATTTGTTCGTGGCACTTCACAACATAGCACAATCATAATATCAGTAAATAATGTATTAAAAATGTTAAATACAGCAATAAATTGTGTAGAATTTCTAACTAAGGAAATAATTAAATAAATATATTACCTGTTAAAATGTGAATTATTAAAACATAATAATAATAGTATAACAATAATACTTTTGGGTAGAACGTAAAACTTATTTTCCTTGATCCTTCTTTCTCCCTCTTTTATACTTTTTGGATAAAATGTCCCACTTTTTATAATAAAAAATATGGTAAATTTTTATATTTGTTGCACATGAGGTTTTTCTAAGCACGTCATATCTACAGTCTCTAGTGATTTTCCATTTGGCTGTACTTGCCCTCCCATGAACAAGAAATGATAATCAAATCATGGTCATAACAAAACAATGTGTACATTATCTAAAAACAACACACTTTGAGTGGAAGCAGATATACTCCATGACCTCAAGTTGACCACTGTTCAGTTCCCTTCTCCACACTGATTGGTTGTGCAGTTTCCTAACAGGAACACAGATTGGATAAAGGTCCGTCTTTTCATGAATTTGTCTTTTTATTTCACGTGCCATCGTGGTTGTTTTGATGTTGTTTTCAGTCGTTGACAGAAGTGGAGGACTTGTGTCAGTCCGACATGTTCCAGAATATAATTCCAAAGCCCTATGTGCCACTACCAGGTGAGATTGTTTCCAAGTCTGAAATTACATTGGAGTCTTTTATTTGTGTATTAACCCTTTATACCTCAAGTCAGCCATAGACCAACTCTACACATCAGCCAAACCCAGCCCAAAATAACGGAGATATGCTCTATTGTGCAGTGGACAGTTGTCCAAAAACCACAAGAAACAGTGTTTGAATTCACATATCTCACATTTTCATGTTTTGGATGAAATAAGTGGGGACATGGAGACTTAAAAAAGGCTGTGATCTAAAGGTCTATACACTCACTTTTTATTTGTATATGTTATGTATTCTGTATAATTTATGTGAAGCACAGTGGCCTGGTGTTTAGAGTGTCCCAATTGAGAGATTCCTTGTTTGAATTCTGTTTATGCCATTTTAAAGGTAAGTTCTTATATAGTGCAGTATCCAGTCCACAGGACTACTCAAAGTGTATTACCTGGTACATGTTACTTCCTGGCAGATCTGTTCAACCAAACACCATCTCGACTTAAATGTAGAGTGAACGAACTTGCCCAAGGTTCAACAACCTCAGCACAAGATTCAAACCCAAGTTCTCTTGCTCCATAAAACCTTGGGAAAGTTAGTTCACTCCACATTGCTCCAGTTCAATCAGCTGTATGAATGAGTACCTGGCTATAGACAGTGGAGGATATTTGTGTATGAATAATCGTTGCGCTGTAACTGCAGTGTGGCTGAATTCTTCTCAGAGAAGTCGAGATAGTGTTCAATTGAACAGATCTACCAAGACAGTGAAGTGTAAACATTCATCAATATGATAATAATCAGGTAAATTTGAACACTTTGGAATATGTCAGACTGACACTGACTAGTCCAGACATAGTTGCCAATTTTCAAGTTGACCTGATTATGACATCATACGGCTTCAGGTATAACTCGGTCTTTGTCAGTTGGTGGAGTGTATACACTGCAGTCGGGGTGAGTCTGATCTGGTCTGGTCTGGTTGGGGTTGGGCAAAAAGTGCCTGTGTATCCCATGCTAGTAATGGGAACTACCGTAAATTCTGTATTTATAGCCGCGGCTTCAATTGCAATATTGTGTCACTGAAATCTGGAAGGAAATGTCAAAGTTGGGGTGCGGCTTTAAATACAGTATTTTGCCGAAAAAATTAATATCAGGTCGCTGGCTGGGTTGTTGGTACTAGCGAATAGAACGGTATGGCAATGACGATGTAAATATCAAAGAAAAACGAAGTCGGCTGTATCAAATCAATAAAACATTAAAAAGCATGCAGTGATGCAACGCGATCATACATCACCAGAGGCTGAGCTAACATGTGGATTCCAGTTCATCACTATGATCTGATAGGTCCAGCTTGATCAGGTTTAAAACCCCTCAAAATCGCTGTCTGCATCTCACACATTGCCTCACTGGGTTGTCAGTAGTAACGTTGATAATAACTAAGTGAAAAACTTACCGAAAAAACGAAGTCGGATGTATCAATAAAACATTGTATTACAACTGCCACTGGTGCAAAAATAATTACATAACACGTACAAACCCGTGTCCATAGAGTTCAGAAAGAAAGATCAAGACATGTGAAAACATAAAATTTTAAAATCCATCGTCAGCGAAATCACTTTCATCGTCACCGTTGAAGAATGCCATGCCGAAACGGCGGTGTCATTCCATGTATCCGTGCCGTGTGCACTGGGCAAACATCTTCAAATAAGATGGCATCATCCATTTCACAACTAAAATCCTCAAAAGTCACTTTCATTGTCGCTATCAAAGAACGCTGCCTGGAACGGCATGGCAGCGTCATCCCGCGTATCCGTGTCTGGGCCGTCGGCATCACGGATCGTGGCCGCGCACAAAGTTTTTGAAATTTGAATATGATGGTATCCGCCGTTCTTAACAACTGTCCCACACTAGCAGACATCAACTGTAACAACTGTCTGCTTTGTTAAATGCTTGCTCTTGGTATCAGGTGTTGATGTTTTAAGCCAAGTTCCAAGCACAACGTTCACACCTTAGCTTTGCTGAAGCCAGACTTCACCTGATTGTCAACACAACACCATTACAAGTGCCCCTTAGCACTGGAGTAAATTGCACTTCCCCTGGTAAGATACAGTGTTATTATAATGCCACGTGCGTGGGTCAACTGTCTGGAACTGGAAGAAGTAGACCAAACCACAAGATCACATCCGTTCTCACGGCGGCGTGGCGACGACAATTATTACATTGTAATTACTAGCTGTCAATCAAACACCTTTGAAGTCAACACAGCTGGTCCTACTGCACTAAACCAGCTCTAGTCTTTTCAATGCATTTATAACATCGACTTTATACATGACTCTACATAAAATGGCATAACAATAAAACTTCTCAAAATATTTTAATAATTCTAGCTTTACCGTATAGCTTAAATGCATGGCTACATTTCGTTCACTGGGTGTATGGACATTCAGCCACCCAGTTATTTTATGGTAGCATGGTAAAATTTGTTTATTTTTGTTTTCCATTTTGACAACATTCACATATAGTATTATTCTTACGTTAATATAAAATGTGATGTAGTTATTATCAATGCATTACATTAAAGTCTTTTACCAATAAAATTATACCTTATTCATTCATTTATGATAATTAATAACAAAGTTACTACGGTACACAGTAGATTGAGCCTCACCACTGTTGTGGTGTTTGCAGACATTCCCAAAGGGTCAGTGGGTGAGGGTGTGGATGTCAGGGAGTTGGAGGAGCAGAGAAGACTGGAGCAGGAGAGAGAACTACAGGTGGTGCTCAAGCGACTCCAGAGGGACTACCGCTACCAGAACCTTGTGCCTATCATCTCACAACATGGCACTCCTGAGGTAGGTCTACCAGAACCTTGTCTCTATCATCTCACAACATGGCACTCCTCGGGTAGGTCTACCAGAACCTTGTCTCTATCATCTCACAACATGGCACTCCTCGGGTAGGTCTACCAGAACCTTGTCTCTATCATCTCACAACATGGCACTCCTCGGGTAGGTCTACCAGAACCTTGTCTCTATCATCTCACAACATGGCACTCCTCAGGTAGGTCTACCAGAACCTTGTCTCTATCATCTCACAACATGGCACTCCTCGGGTAGGCTACCAGAACCTTGTCTCTATCATCTCACAACATGGCACTCCTCAGGTAGGTCTACCAGAACCTTGTCTCTATCATCTCACAACATGGCACTCCTCGGGTAGGTCTACCAGAACCTTGTCTCTATCATCTCACAACATGGCACTCCTCAGGTAGGTCTACCAGAACCTTGTCTCTATCATCTCACAACATGGCACTCCTCAGGTAGGTCTACCAGAACCTTGTCTCTATCATCTCACAACATGGCACTCCTCAGGTAGGTCTACCAGAACCTTGTCTCTATCATCTCACAACATGGCACTCCTCAGGTAGGTCTACCAGAACCTTGTCTCTATCATCTCACAACATGGCACTCCTCAGGTAGGTCTACCATAACCTTGTCTCTATCATCTCACAACATGGCACTCCACAGGTAGGTCTACCAGAACCTTGTCTCTATCATCTCACAACATGGCACTCCTCGGGTATGTCTACCAGAACCTTGTCTCTATCATCTCACAACATGGCACTCCTCGGGTAGGTCTACCAGAACCTTGTCTCTATCATCTCACAACATGGCACTCCTCGGGTAGGCTACCAGAACCTTGTCTCTATCATCTCACAACATGGCACTCCTCGGGTATGTCTACCAGAACCTTGTCTCTATCATCTCACAACATGGCACTCCTCGGGTAGGTCTACCAGAACCTTGTCTCTATCATCTCACAACATGGCACTCCTCGGGTAGGCTACCAGAACCTTGTCTCTATCATCTCACAACATGGCACTCCTCGGGTAGGTCTACCAGAACCTTGTCTCTATCATCTCACAACATGGCACTCCTCGGGTAGGTCTACCAGAACCTTGTCTCTATCATCTCACAACATGGCACTCCTCGGGTAGGTCTACCAGAACCTTGTCTCTATCATCTCACAACATGGCACTCCTCAGGTAGGTCTACCAGAACCTTGTCTCTATCATCTCACAACATGGCACTCCTCAGGTAGGTCTACCATAACCTTGTCTCTATCATCTCACAACATGGCACTCCACAGGTAGGTCTACCAGAACCTTGTCTCTATCATCTCACAACATGGCACTCCTCGGGTATGTCTACCAGAACCTTGTCTCTATCATCTCACAACATGGCACTCCTCGGGTATGTCTACCAGAACCTTGTCTCTATCATCTCACAACATGGCACTCCTCGGGTATGTCTACCAGAACCTTGTCTCTATCATCTCACAACATGGCACTCCTCGGGTATGTCTACCAGAACCTTGTCTCTATCATCTCACAACATGGCACTCCTCGGGTAGGTCTACCAGAACCTTGTCTCTATCATCTCACAACATGGCACTCCTCGGGTAGGTCTACCAGAACCTTGTCTCTATCATCTCACAACATGGCACTCCTCGGGTATGTCTACCAGAACCTTGTCTCTATCATCTCACAACATGGCACTCCTCGGGTATGTCTACCAGAACCTTGTCTCTATCATCTCACAACATGGCACTCCTCGGGTAGGTCTACCAGAACCTTGTCTCTATCATCTCACAACATGGTTATTGACAGGTTGGTTATATTTAACTTATTGTTTTACACATTTATTAATGTACAATCTGACCTCACTTTACAGTCACCTCAGTAATACAGCCACCTTACATTTAAGGACAGTCCCAAATTATTTCCATAACAGCAAACTATAGGAAATTATTCACGCTAACATGATGATCAGGTCACTTTCGCCCAGTTCCGAGGGTTACCTTAATAGTGAGGTTCCACTGTATTTGATATGTGACCTAGTGATGGCTGGAGTGTATTCCTGTGACTACCTGATGTGAAGGTTATATGTTGCGGTGTCATGATAAGTTTACCTGTTTTCGAAATATTGATTGCAACAGTTCCACATCCACCCATTTCATGCCTGTCACAAGCCTCCTCCAGTTGCAAAATGTTTAGAGGCCCATATTCTTGATAATGACAGAGTGTTCATTTCGCATTCCCAACATACCAATATTAGAACTATGAATTGTGCATGCTAGTTTTCATAACATTACCTTTATGCACGATAACTGCGTCAATGTTACTTCATAGGATGACGAGCACATATTCAAGTGTTTGTGTGGTAATATTTAAATCATACTGCATATTATTACATATGTTATACATACTTTCTGAGATTGTTCCAAGACATGTTAACACAGATGTATGAAGGATAATGTCATGGCTAGACTTTCGACCTCCATGTCCATCATCGTGTCCCTTTGGATAACTGGACAACATGTTCAAATCAACCCAATCATGTGGCTGTGATGTGATGACCAAAATAAATGTATTGTTTTCCTTCTATTCTAAGAAAAGTTAAGGCAGTTATATACAGTTGAACCTCACTATTAAGGTCACCCTTGGGACTGAACAAACGTGACCTGAGTAGCAATGTGACCATATCAGCGGAAGTACTTTCATAAACTTTTTCTGTATATGGAACAAATTTGGGACTATTCTAGGGTGACCTTAATTGTGAGTTGGCTGTATTACCGAGGTGCCTGTAATATGAGGTTTGATTGTATACCAGCTATACTGTAACAAAGTAACAAGACAACAACTCCAGCTATACTGTAACAAAGTAACAAGACAGCAACTCCAGCTATACTGTAACAAAGTAACAAGACAGCAACTCCAGCTATACTGTAACAACGTAACAAGACAGCAACTCCAGCTATACTGTAACAACGTAACAAGACAGCAACTCCAGCTATACTGTAACAATGTAACAAGACAGCAACTCCAGCTATACTGTAACAACGTAACAAGACAGCAACTCCAGGTATTGTTTACACTTCTACATTTCAGCAAGGAGAAATCGTGCAGGAGTTCAGTACTCTGACGAAAGAGAGGCTCAGCTGTGGCCTCTCGCTGTTCAAGGTCGTACTCAACAAGGTCAAATCATTTCTCGATAACAAGATCTGGGAAGGATTGCCGCCGGCGAATGGCATCTTTGACATTGATGATTCCACGGAGTTTCACAGACTGTGGAGTGCACTGCAGTTTATCTACTGTATCCCAGCACGGAGCAATGAATATACGGTCGAGTAAGTGGTGTTTTCCCAAAACAAGTTCATAGTGTATATTTGTATATATATATTAGGAATTTATTTCATTTTGCTCCAGTATTACCTTTTAACCTTTTAGGTCAACCTTTTATGATGTTTTAATGTAGTGCTCTCCAAGCGAGATATGTTTCTAAACGTTGCTAACTCAAAAACTTGCCAAGTAAACACATACAAATACACCCAGTGTATAGCAAACATACTAAGCTTTAAAATGACATAATCATGTGCAATTATCCAGTAGATAACACTACATATATTACCTTATCTGCAAGTGGTTATGTACCATATCGGAACACAACAGATCTGCCAGTGGCAGATAGTGAGGGTCTGGAGGGTTAAATAGACATGAGGTGTTTTAGGAATGATTATATACCTGTTCTATATGATATGTCTTTTTTCACAGCCCTGTATGTTAGTGTGCAATCTGTGTTCTTCTAACAGTATCATGTTTGTAATACTGTTTCATACTTAATAGGCATGTCCATTACATTGCATGTTAGGCACCTCATAATAAAATCACATTATTTTTGTTAAAACTATGTTTTTGAGATGGCTAGTCAGATGAAGGAACAAATAAAGTTGGCATTATGCTGAGGTTGTGAAATGTGGAGGTCTCAACTGGCGTGTTGTCTGTAGGGCACGGTTTGGTGAGAGTCTACTGGTATGTTGTCTGTAGGACATTGTTTGGTGAGAGTCTCTACTGGTATGTTGTCTGTAGGACATTGTTTGGTGAGAGTCTCTACTGGTATGTTGTCTGTATGACAAAGTTTGGTGAGGGTCTCTACTGGTATGTTGTCTGTAGGACATTGTTTGGTGAGAGTCTCTACTGGTATGTTGTCTGTAGGACAAAGTTTGGTGAGGGTCTCTACTGGTATGTTGTCTGTAGGACAAAGTTTGGTGAGAGTCTCTACTGGTATGTTGTCTGTAGGACAAAGTTTGGTGAGGGTCTCTACTGGTATGTTGTCTGTAGGACAAAGTTTGGTGAGGGTCTCTACTGGTATGTTGTCTGTAGGACAAAGTTTGGTGAGGGTCTCTACTGGTATGTTGTCTGTAGGACAAAGTTTGGTGAGGGTCTCTACTGGTATGTTGTCTGTAGGACAAAGTTTGGTGAGGGTCTCTACTGGTATGTTGTCTGTATGACAAAGTTTGGTGAGGGTCTCTACTGGTATGTTGTCTGTATGACAAAGTTTGGTGAGGGTCTCTACTGGTATGTTGTCTGTAGGACAAAGTTTGGTGAGGGTCTCTACTGGTATGTTGTCTGTAGGACAAAGTTTGGTGAGGGTCTCTACTGGTATGTTGTCTGTAGGACAAAGTTTGGTGAGGGTCTCTACTGGTATGTTTTCTGTGGGGCACTGTTTGGTGAAGGTCTCTACTTGTGTGTTGTTTGTAGGGCACTGTATGGTGAGGGTCTCAACTGGTGTGTTGTCTGTAGACCACTGTATGGTGAGGGTCTCAACTGGTGTGTTGTCTGTAGGGCACTGTTTGGTGAGGGTCTCCACTGGTGCGGCTGTACGTTGATGTCACTGCTGGGACAACAGAGGCGCTTTGAGGCGTTGGATTTCTGCTACCATCTACAGAAGATGCACAAGATTGATCAGAAAAGCGAAGATGTCCGAGGCATGGTGGGTTGAATTAGCCTGAAATTTATGTTTCCATTGTCATTATTAGGTCTGATGCCTTTGCATGCCGTGTACAAAGCCCAATGAAGTTTTTCCTGAAAATGTATAACATGCCTGGGAAACATTCATCACACCCTTCATTTTGTATACAGAAAATCAACAACATATTATGTTTTAGGCATATATTCTGCATAACTCATTTTGGGTCATTTACATTTCATGTGAATTAAAGCTAGAAATGATGGATTATCTGTATAGAAAGTTCCAGAGATGGGGTGATTACAATAAAAATGTAATTGATTACTATGACGATGTACGATTACGGGTACGATTACTCAGAAAACAAATGTAATTGATTACGGTTACGATTACTTTAACATGTAATCATGATTACTTTAAAGAATATGCAAATCATTATTTCTACCATGTATGTGACCTTCTTTGAATTCAGAACTGATTATTGCTAATCAGGTTTTGTTATTATTTATTGACATCATAAAAATTGTTGGTATTGAAATGAGCTGCACTTCTTAGGTCTGAAGCATTTATAGTGAAACAACAATTTGCCCTGTTGAACTCCTGGTTTAGTGGTCCTAGCTCCATATAAGTTTCTATTAGAAACTGATATGCTTAGTAGCTTAAGTATCAGAATAGCTCTCATTGGTATTTTTGGTTCACTTTCATTTCAGAAATATATTTCCCCAGTTTTAAAAGAATACTGTTTGATTGTTTAATGCTGTGAACCAGTAAAGATAATTTAAGATGTTATTGTACTAACACTTCTACCATTTACTCCATTTTGAATAAACAAGATGTTTTAATGACATGTTTGATCAATTGTCTTTTTGAGTTCACATAGGTTTCTTCCTGTTTCAGTCCCTCACAAAGATGGTGGATCGCATCCGCAAATTCCAGATCCTCAACGATCAGATCTTTGCCATCGTCAATGTTCACCTGTACGAGTCGGCATCAAAAGCAGTCATCGATCCTGCAACTGTGAAACACTTCGACCCTCCATCACCCAATCTCAAATTCACTGTGCCAGAGAACGTATCACATCAGTCAGATGTATAGCTGTGAAACTAGGTATTGCAAGTGTGTTTGCAGTGAGGAACCATGCTGATAGTAGCAGCCATGAATATATGACTTGCCGGAGCAAAGATGGTATTAAGTTCCAAAATTGTGATATATGGTCTTTTAATTCCATAGATAATAAGCTTTATAGTGGTACCTAATTTGTTTAAATGTCTTCAGTTGTTTTTGATTTATTGCTAAAAATGAAGTAAACTTTAAAAAACATTTTGAGAAAAAGTAGGTTTAAAATTGGGCTACTTTAAAAACTAATGCCTATAGCAATCGTACATTTAGTATTTGGTTAGTTTTGGATTATTTGTCAAAGAAATATATACCGGATCGAAAGATGAAATTATATGCATTTCTGCCAAATTGACGAAATTGATGGGACATGATCTAGATAGCTATTTTTGGTTTGTGTGTTGAATGGGCCTGTGCAGCTTAATAGCTTATTTGCTGGGGCAGGTCATATACGTGACAGGCAGAAATGTTTCAGACCTTGAGGTACATTTCACAAAACTAAGAAAAAGCCGGAATACATTCGCAAGGGTGACAGTATCGATGTGCGTTTTTGGCATTTTTAATAAAAAAAGTTGCTACCAGTTTTTATAATACAGTTTGGAATTATGATCTCAAAAAAGTTTTTTTTATGTATTCTTTGGATTGAATGGTATATGCTTTAAGCACAAAATACCTAACTTTGATGACATTGTCTCAAAACTTGGTTGAAGTACAATTCATCAGGTATTCAATTCAACCACCCATAACTTTGTGACAGATTGACTTACACAGACGGCACATATATCATTGTAAAACTTGGATGCTGTCCTTTAACATGGTACTCATAACTCCATGCTGCCAAAATGTATCCTAAGGTCTGAACTGTCGCAACCTGTCACAATACACTTCACACAGACAATAATAGCCTTGTCTTGGATGCATACAACTACATGTATGTGTTCAGTGGAGACATTTGTTGACTATTAAATTTGTATCTGCACGATTGCAAATCGTTCAAGTCAGACCATGCATCATATGATACAATTGCTATCCAAGCTTACTGCCTTGGTTAGTGAGTGCTACGTTCACTAGATGTCACTCTTGCCCTACAGTCAAGACTGTGACCGCAAATCTTAGACTTGTAGAATCTCAGGTCTTTTCAAACATGTAAACCGATTTATCATGCAAGCTTTAGCTTGTTATATGTGATTAATATGTTTGATATGTTGCTTGCCTGGTTTATTAGAGTAACACAGCATAATACCCCTGCATAATATTCCAGCTAGTTTAGATTTATTAACAACCTAGTTGAATTTACATTTCACATGATGTGGAATAATACGGTGCTAATGATGTGGTGAATTAACAAACGTTCACAATGAAGTATTCAGCAAGACGCGTTTCAGATACTATTGTACTGTTGTAAGTATTGTAAATATAGATGTCATAGTATTTGAATTAGCAGTGCCATAGAAGTATGTTCAGGGATTGGCGGCAGATTGTGTATATGAAACATTGTGTCAATATCCGGAAAGAGTATACACCACGTAGAACTGTTCATTGTGTTTTACATCATGATCCCTAGATGGCAGCACTGTTAGAGAGATGTACATAATCTGTGGAGAGAACAGTTGGTTTGTCTGGACCACGGTTCAGACATTAGAGGAATAACATATCTAGAGTATTACATGATGCATGAAGCATTTGTCATTGCAAATTTGAATACTTTTGTTCTAAACAAATACGCAAGTGGTCAGATATCATACTTTGTGCTTTCATTGGGGAATACCTGTGAGGAAATGACAGGTGTAGGAGCTTGTACTATGATAGTGTTAATTGTATTGATAAAACAATAGTGCCATGGTACTAGTTATGAAGCACAGTTGGCAAAGTGAATCTATTCTTTTGCACTTCCTGCAGATACAATGTTTTCGTTCTTTGCACATGATTTCAGATATTCAGTGTAAATTTTACTTTACTCAAGATGATTATGGTTGCCATTTAACAATGCTGAGGGATGTTTCACGAAATACTTACATTTAAGTTGTAGCATTGTAAAAACATTGTCTTATCTTGTTAAATTGCCTATACCAAATAGGTACTTGTTGAATGTTTCTCTAATATTGATTCATATGGAGAAGTTCTATTCCACCAGTTGAATGTTTTATATAAATATAGGTTGTATGTATTTAAAAACATGTCACCGCCTACAATGTAGTTGTAGGCCATTCTAATGTGGCACTATTTTATAACTTATCATATCAAAGCCATCTCTATATGTAAATAACTGAGAAATATATTACATAAAGAGCGATCTTGTATGTTGATGAATGCCTAGGCAAGGAACAACCATGTGAAAGGTAACAACAGTTTGGACTTTTTACTTAGGTAATGAATTCAAGTTTTGAGAAAATGGAATTTAAAGTTAGGTATGTTTAGGTATGTATGTTTCAAATCAGATGTCATTCAATCCAAAACCTGCATAAAAAGAAATAATTGGACATTTTATTAAATAGGTAGTACATTTTTTCCTAAAAATTAAAATTACAATTGATGCTTTCGCTCCGTGAAAGTAATGTTTGGCTTTTTCTCAGATTGGCGGTGCACACCTTACAATCTGAACAATGGCAACCTGGCACATATTACAAAAAGTAAACTTTGCTTCATCTGAGAATAATGTTACACATTCCAGATGAATTATGAGAGGTGTATTAAGTTTGTATCGTAAATTTTTAATCAAGTGGAGTATGTTTTGTACACGAGTGTGAAGAGATGCTTGGTTTTCAAAGATACTACTTCCTTACTGGAAATCCATGATAAAAAATACAATCTACATGTATATATTAATATGCTAATTTTAGGGAAGTACAACTGTATCTCCTCCCAGGCACCTAGGTCCACTCTCATCTCTTCTTTTCTTTCGTTTCCTTGGACCACTTATAAATTGGCACTATATTAAAAAACATGAGGTTCTGAATTATAGTTATTTACTTTTACGCTTTTTTATCCGATATATACATTTTTACCAGTCAGAGAAAGATGGAAATAGTGGACGAATTGAGTGGTGAGCAACTCTCAAGAGGGTGCCACTTTGGCTTTATGTTAACTTTATATGGAAACGCGTGCCGAAATTGGCGGCAGCATAACTTGAATGATTACATTCAATTATATTCGTCTGTGGGAACGAATGTTTTCTGATATATAATCCTGCACTGAGTTGGTCAGTTCAATTAGTCGTAACATTAAATAGACGAATCATGTGTTATCGGCCTGTCAGTATTTGGAGTACAACTGTCTATGCCTTGTATGTTTTGATTCTTCCACTTTGAATTCTTTCTCGCGAGTGTCCTGTTTTACTATGTGCGATATATTATCCTTATACCAAGCTGCATCTTGTTGCAATTGAACAAGCCTTTTCTGCAAAGGAGCTTATGTAGATTCAAGTATATGCACTACAATGGCAACAAACATATCAATCAGTTCATCTGCACTTATCTCAAGATCTATATCTGCATCGTTAACGGGAAGAACCATTCGGCATATAAGCCCGTAGTCACCCCATCGACAGCATCAGACAATTTAAAATCAAGATCGAAATAACACATATTATTATTTGTTAAAATGACGCATTCAGTGATAACATAAAATTCATCAGTATTTAGTCATACTAGTTTACACCAAATCAACTTAATGAGGATGCAGTTGTCACAATTACGGTATTGTGATCTCAAACTAGTCCCTAGTACCACTGTAAGTGCGACTGACCCGTTGTTATCGGCAGAAAGACGACAGCACTCAACCATAACGACCGTGCTCGATTGGCTCAGCGACTCTTTGTCGGTAGTAGACCGCGACGCTATTGTTGCCCTGGTGGTGTTTGACACGGGACTTTACTAACAGATTTGGGGCGACAGGCGTCACAATAGAGCGCGTCAGAACAACAACAGTGATTGAAGTGATACATCTTGACCGAAGCTCGTGTTGTTTGTATGGGGGCCATGGTTATTTATAGTTGACATTTTTTAGAGTTTTAGGAGGAAGTTGTTGAGGGTCACTTAAAGTGGGTTGGATTCGTGGAGACAAAGAGACAGGTTTTGCTCGTGTGGACGAGGACTAGGAAGACCATGACAGAGGGAACACACTAGTAAAAGGCGGCACAGGGTCTAATTTTAGTTATAATTTCATTAATCCAGATTGCATGTCCTGCTTGAAAATGGGATGTTTTGTTAATTTATTTAGCTTAATGATTTGAGCTACTCAAGTCTTCTGATTGCGGTTTTTTTTGTTCCTACAGTCAGTACTAATATTTGAATTAAGGCATGTTCTGTTGCTGCACCAACTCTTTGGAATACGCTCCCTTTTAGTGTTAGATCAGTTGAACATATTATCTGTTGATGCCTTTAATATGGCTAATCGACTCTGATATTGACTAACTCCTTTGTATTGATGCGCCTCTGAGCTTGGTTTCCGATGATTTAGGTGCAAAAGAAGTTATATTATTAATATTATTTGTGTACGAATTCCCACGCTGTTGCTCAAGCGGAAAGGGCAGAAACTGGGGCCTGGGATATATACATGTATTAAAACATTCCGATCGAGGTTTCTGCTGCAGGCAGACAGACATACTGACAGAGAAAAAGCGAGACAGACAGAGACAAAATGTGAGAATCAGACAGAGCGAGAAAGACAGAGCAAGATAGACTGAGTGCGCGAGGAAGGAGGGGGATAGAGAGAAGGCGACTGAGAGAGAGAGAGAGAGAGAGTGAGTGACTGAGAGAGAGAGAGAGAGAGAGAGAGAGAGAGAGAGAGAGAGAGAGAGAGAGAGAGAGAGAGAGAGAGAGAGAGAGAGAGAGAGAGAGAGAGAGAGAGAGAGAGAGAGAGAGAGAGAGAGAGAGAGAGAGAGAGAGAGAGAGAGAGAGATTGGGGGGGGAGAGAGAGGGGCAGACAGGCAAGCAGGCAGGTACGCACGCACGCACGCACGCACGCACGCACGCAGACACACATACAGACAGAGCCATATAGATAGCGAGGCAGACAGAAACAAAGCGAGAGAGACAGAGACACAGACAGAGCAAGAGAGACAGAGATAGCGAGATAGACACACAGAGACAGCGACTGCGCGAATGAGAGAGAGAAAAGGAGAGAGACGAGAGGGAGGGGAGATAGGCATAGTATAGAGACAGAGCGAGGTAAATAGAGACACGGCGAGAGAGATAGAGACACGGTGAGAGACAGACATTGTGAGAGAGACAGACAGAGACACAGAAAGATGCAGAGAAAATTAAGACGTCAAAGAAACAGGATCAATGGCCGAAGTAGGATCAAAGAAGATAGCTATGTCAGACCATTTGGCGACACCAACGGGAAATTCGGCCTGGACTACCACCTTATTTATAGTTCAATACACTTGTCTTGAATCCAAACGTCGACCTTGAAAGAATACAAGGTTTCCCATAAAATTTGAGATCACGGAGTAATCTTTTTCCGATGTCCCGACAGCTATGCCACGCAATAGACCAATCTTCCGAACATGTTGAAGAAATACTAACAGAACGACGTAGCTTTGGTTTATCTCTCTTTTTCTGATTACAAACATTCTTTAGATCTGGAGAACGCTTTTGACTGGTTCACAGAGAGACACTGTGACCAAAATTAAAACATAGGCTTAATACGATGCTGTTTCAAAGGCTGTATTCGGCATGATGACGACTGAAAAGAAACATGGCGGAAGGCCGGGGTCACGTTGGCTCACCAATATGAGCAGCAAACAAACACCAGCAACAGTGAAGTGTTCAGAACAAAACAGCGCAGTAGACACACAAGAACTGCATTGAATGAAGCACCTTGATATACTGCCACATTAACAGGTGTGTGAGCAGAACAATAATCAATAACTAGAGTGTCGTGTGCAGATGATCTGCTCCAGTTACGTATCACACGGTGTGGTGGACTTCTGCGTGCCTTGTTGGTTCAAAGCCAACTCTGTTAGTTTGAATCATTCATAACATAATTATTGGTTATATCGACAGTGAACATGTATCAATTGTATGCATACAACGTCTATAAAATTACGTGTTGCGTCGTCGCAATATTTTCGTTGTTTGTTCCGTTTGGTTATAGCTTGCGGTGCCAAAATCTATCGCCAGTAAACCCCAGGCCAACTTAATTAAACTTACGTCTTAGCCAGATGCTTCATACTGACGCACACAAACAAACGCATTAGGATCTACAATAGGATTTACAAGAAGATGCACAAGATTTATGTGCATAACTATATATCACGTATGGATGAATGAATGAATGAATGCATGGCTTTGTTGTCTTGATAATAACAGGCATAATGCATAAGTAATATCGTGTACCGTCAATAGCAATGGCGGTAAGCCATCTTGCTTGTAATTCCTTATTTAAATAAATGTTTTAATATCTAACACAACGTGCAGTACTGCAGAAAATGAATAACAAATATCACATAATCACAATTATATAGTATGGTATATGAAACAACAACAAAACTATTATGAGTATATATATGTGTGTGTGTCTTATTGTTTTCTATACATATATATATATAATATATATTAGTATATTAATTCATTCATTACAATATTAATTCATTCATTATAATTTATTTAGTTTATTAACAATCAAGAATAAATGCTTTAAGCCGTTTTAAATAATTGTACAGATATAGAATCTTCGAGATGATTCTTTATCATATCATTATCATTCCAATATTTAGAACCAGTATGTGCCAATGCAGTTTGTTTAATGTTTGTGTAACGGAACGGTATTTTTGTAAAAAGGATTTTATGCCTAGTGTTATGGTGAATGTGGACATACAATTCGTCAAAATTCCGGGTCTGTTTGTGTTTTTAAAAATATCGATAACGTATGCGTCACTGATTTTAATTTCTTAAGTATCATACTAATTAAGCATTTAAATTGAAACAGCCTTCCAAACAAAATATGTAATAAAATCGGAAATGGAATTTAAATTAGTTGAATACGTTTTTTATTTTTACCGATAGATTCATTAACGTCACTGGGAATAACATCACTGTATAATTACTCAGTGGTACAAGTATTATAATAGCTGTACTATACATTTCCGCACACAACTGATGGTATATAGGAAGACCTGGATGTTTTGAAGATCAAGTATGTTTATAACATTTATCAATTTCAGTAATCTATTTATTCGGGAAGTCAGTACACAAGACATTTTCCATCCAACAGCGTTCAAACCAATTACACGATACATATATAATGTTTCATGTGTCGAATGTCCTTCATCTGCCAATGACTAATAGACACAACCTTAACCTAGATTAACTCTTACTGGCGCCATGGCAGTTCCGCTGGCGTTGCGTGGCGACCTGGCACATATTACAAAAAGTCAACTTTGCTTCATCTGAGAATAATGTTACACATTCCAGATGAATTATGAGAGGTGTATTAAGTTTGTATCGTAAACTTTTAATCAAGTGGAGTATGTTTTGTACACGAGTGTGAAGAGATGCTTGGTTTTCAAAGATACTACTTCCTTACTGGAAATCCATGATAAAAATACAATCTACATGTATATATTAATATGCTAATTTTAGGGCAGTACAACTGTATCTCCTCCCAGGCACCTAGGTCCACTCTCATCTCTTCTTTTCTTTCGTTTCCTTGGACCACTTATAAATTGACACTATATTAAAAAAACACGAGGTTCTTAATCATAGTTATTTACTTTTACGCTTTTTTTTAACCAATATACACATTTTTACCAGTCAGAGAAAGATGGAAATAGTGGACGAATTGAGTGGTGAGCTGCTCTGAAGAGGGTGCCACTTTGGCTTTATGTTCACTTTATATGGAAATGCGTGCTGAAATTGGCGACAGCATAACTTAAATGACTACATTCAATTATATTCGTCTGTGGGAACGAATGTTTTCTGATATCTAATCCTGCACTGAGTTGGTCAATTCAATTAGTCAAAACATTAAACAATTGACATACGCTGATCAATGAGTACAATTTCTATGCCTTTTATGTTCCCTATAGTTACTTCCTGTCCTCCAGTCCTATCTTGATTGAGAAAAATGCATATATCAATTTGTTTTTGTTGTTATCGTAACTAAAGTCTCTCAGTTTTGAATTGTTCCAGTGCTGAAAAGTATTACCTGGAATGTAGAACACTTCCTTGTGGTTCTAGCCAAGTTAGTAATAATATTAATAATGATATTAATGATAACAATAATAAATTATATCCCTTGCAATCATGGAGCTTGAATAAGAAATTTAGCAATTTTGTTGGAATAGTAAACATTATTTACTTCAGACGAATCGTGTTATCGGCCTGTCAGTATTTGGAGTACAAATGTCTATGCCGTGTATGTTTTGATTCTTCCACTTTGAATTCTTTCTCGCGAGTGTCCTGTCTTATTATATGCGATGTATTATCCTTATACCAAGCTGCATCTTGTTGCAATTGAACAAGCCTTTTCTGCAAAGGAGCTTGTGTAGATTCAAGTAGATTCGAGTAGATTCAAGCCAGGGCTGTTTGCCATGCAAAACTAGCCCTGGCTGATCTCCTACGCGAAATGCGGAAGTTAGTTGAGTCAAACTAGTAATTGACTTCGCCAGTTGCGACTGCATTACCCGTGAGAACAGCGCAGATACCCGCCCCAATTTGAAAACGGATAAACGACTTCTGGGAATCCCAATATATAATGACCCGTTCGCCAATTAGCACGAGCAGCTTAGCGGTATTGTGTATTCGAGTAATTGCGTCTACTTCCTAAACATTGCATGTAACATGAGCCACGGTTGGTTGAAATTAGTTTTATTATGACCACCTGACCTGATCTACTGATCTAGTGAGCGATTTGATAGGCTGAGCTTAAATTCAGAGTTTCGCAAAGCGATCAGCCAGGGGTATTGCTGGCTGGGACTGACGTAATCAGCAGCAGCGACCCCTGGCGCGCGAGGATGCACTACAATGGCAACACACATATCAATCAGTTCATCTGCACTTATCTCAAGATCTTCAGAGCGTACCCAGTCAACATCTGCTTCGTTAACGGGAAGAACCATTCGGCATATAAGCCCGTAGTCACACCATGGACAGTATCAGACAATTTAAAATCAAGATCAAAATAACACATATTATTATTTGTTAAAATGACGCAGTCAGTGATAACATAAAATTAATCAGTATTTAGTCATACTACCGGTAGTTTACACCAAATCAGCTTGGTGAGGACTGCAGTTATCACAATTACGGTATTGTGGTCTCAAACTAGTCCAAACTACAGCTGTAAGTGCGACTTCCTGCATGACCCGTTGTTATCGGCAGAAAGACGACAGCACTCGACTATAACGACCGTGCTCGATTGGCTCAGCGACTCTCTGTCGGTAGTAGACCGTGACTTTTTATCAGTAGTAGACCGTCACGCTGTTGTTGTCCAGGTGGTATTTGACCTGAGCGCTGCAGTTGATACACTTTTGACATTGGACTTTACAAACATTTGGGGCGACAGGCGTCACACTAGAGCGCGTCAGAACGACAACTGATTCTCGTGTTGTTTGTATGGGTGCCATGGTTATTTACAGCTGACATTTTTGTGAGTGAGGAGGAAGTTGTCGAGGGTCGGTTAAAGTGGGTTGGATTTGTGGAGACAAAGAGACAGGCTTTGCTCGTGTGGACGGGGACTAGGAAGACCATGACAGAGGGAACACACTAGTAAAATGTGGCAAAGGATTTAATTTTAGTTATAATTGTATTAATCCAGATTGTATGTACTGCTTAAAAATGGTATGTTTTGTTCATTTATTTTGCTTAATGATTTGAGCTACTCAAGTCTTCTGATCGCGGTAGTTTGTGTTCCGTGAGTCAATACTAATATTGCAACTAAGGCATTTTCTGTTGCTGCACCAACTCTCTGGAATAAGCTCCCTCTTAGTGTTAGATCAGTTAAAAATGTTATCTGTTGACGACTTTAATATGGCTGATCGACTCTGATATTGACTAACCCTGTTGTAGTGATGCGCATCTGAGCTTGGTTTCCAAGGATTTTGGTGCAAAAGAAGTTACATTACTATTATTAACTGGGTACGAATTCCCACGCTGTTGCTCAAGCGGAAAGGACAGAAACATGTATTAAAAAATTCCGATCGAGGTTTCTGCTGGAGACAGACAGACAGAGAAAAAGCGAGACAGACAGAGACAAAACGTGAGAATCAGACAGAGCGAGGGAGACAGAGTGCGCAGGGAGGGAGAGGGATATAGAGAGACAGCGACTGAGCAAGAGGGTGAGTGCGTGAGGGAGTGACTAGAGATAGAAAGATATGTATATATATATATATATATATATATATATATATATATATATATATATATATATATATACATAGATTGAGGAGAGGAAGGGAGAGAGAGGCAGACAGGCAAACAGCCAGGCACGCATGCACGCACGCACGCACGCACGCACGCACGCACGCACGCACGCACGCACGCACGCAGACACGCAGACACACATACAGACAGAGCCATATAGATACAGAGAGACATAGCGGGCAGACAGAAACAAAGCGAGAGAGACAGAGACACAGACAGAGCAAGAGAGACAGAGATAGCGAGATAGACACACACAGAGACAGCGACTGCGCGAATGAGAGAGGGAAAAGGAGAGAGACGAGAGGGAGGGGAGATAGGCATAGTATAGAGACAGAGCGAGGTAAATAGAGACACGGCGAGAGAGATAGAGACACGGTGAGAGACATAGACATTGTGAGAGAGACAGAGACAGAGACAGAGACACAGAAAGATGCAGAGAAAATTAAGACGTCAATGAAACAGGATCAATGGCCGAAGGAGGATCAAAGAAGATAGCTATGTCAGACCATTTGGTGACACCAACGGGAAATTCGGCCTGGACTACCACCTTATTTATAGTTCAATACACTTGTCTTGAACCGAAACGTCCATCTTGAAGAGAATACAAGATTTCCCATAAAATTTATTTGAGATCACGGAGTGATCTTTTTTCCGATGTCCCGATAGAGCAATCTTCCGAATATGTTGAAAAAACACTAACATAACGACGAAGCTTTGGGTTATCTCTCTTTTTGTGATTACAAGCATTCTTTAGATCTGAAGAAAGCTTTTGACTGGTTCACGGAGAGATACTGTGACCAAAATTAAAACAGGTTTAATACGATGCTGCTACAAAGGCTGTATTCGGCATGATGACGACTGAAAAGAAACATGGCGGAAGGCCGGGGTCACGTTGGCTCACCAATATGAGCAGCAAACAAACACCAGCAACAATGAAGTGTTCAGAACAAAACAGCGCAGTAGACACACAAGAACTGCATTGAATGAAGCACCTTGATATATTGCCACATTAACAGGAGTGCGAGCAGAACAATAATCAATAACTAGTGTCGTGTGCAGGTGATCTGCTCCAGTTACGTATCATACGGTGTGGTGGACTTCTGCGTGCCTTGTTTGTTCAAAGTCAACTCTGTTTCATTTGAGTCATTCATAAAATAATTATTGGTTATATCGACAGTGAAAATGTATCAATTGTATGCATACAACGTCTATAAAATTACGTGTTGCGTCGTCGCAATATTTTCGTTGTTTGTTCCGTTTGGTTATAGCTTGCGGTGCCAAAATCTATCGCCAGTAAACCCCAGGCCAACTTAATTAAACTTACGTCTTAGCCAGATGCTTCATACTGACGCACACAAACAAACGCATTAGGATCTACAATAGGATCTACAAGAGGATGCACATGATTTATGTGCATAACTACATATCACGTATGAATGAATGAATGGCTTTATTGTCTTGATAATAACAAGCATAATACATAAGTAGTATCGTGTACCGTCAATAGCAATGGCGGTAAGCCATCTTGCTTGTAATTCCTTATTTAAATAAATGTATTAATATCTGACACAACGTGCAATAACGCAGAAAATGAATAACAAATATCACATAATCACAATTATATAGTATGGCATATGAAACAGCAACACAACTATTATGAGTATATGTGTGTGTGTGTGTGTGTGTGTGTGTGTGTGTGTGTGTGTGTGTGTGTGTGTGTGTGTGTGTGTGTGTGTGTGTGTGTGTGTGTGTGTGTGTGTGTGTGTGTGTGTGTGTGTGTGTGTGTGTGTGTGTGTGTGTGTGTGTGTGTGTGTGTGTGTGGGTCATTCTTTTCTTATATATATAATATGCATTAGTATATTAATGAATTCATTACAATATTAATTAATTCATTATAATTTATTTAGTGTATTAACAATCAAGGATACATTCTTTACGCCTTTTCAAAAAAATTGTAGAGATATAGAATCTTCGAGATGATTCTTTAAAACTATAATTATCATTCCAATATTTAGAACCAGTATGTGCCAATGCAGTTTGTTTAATGTTCGTGTAACGGAACGGTATTTTGTAAACGGTTTTCTGCCTAGTGTTATGGTAAATGTGGACATACAATTCGTCGACAATACGTCGTCTTTGCATCTGCTGTGCTATGACTCCTAGTGCTACTGCCAAACCTACTGCAAATAAACATGCATATGCTCAAGCTGACACGTGACCCACACATATGTCATAACGCCCCTCGAGTTATTGTGAATGTTCCGACCGGCCAGGTTCCGCATTAACCGCGAACACACAAGCGCAGTTTGACGTTTCTTCGTTGCGCGCTGCTTTACTTGCTAACCAAGGTAAGTGCGTTCATTTTAACTTGTACAATAAGTAAATATGATGGAAAGGACATGTTATGTGACTACTTGAGAGAAATTATGAGGGCGTTGTGACTTCTGTGCACAAAGAAAATGATATTATTCCATTTGTATGTTACGGTTGGGTAATTATCGCTAGAAAACAGAGCTGCAGGATTCGCAAGCATTCATAGTGTTTCCACATATCAGTATGCCTACATCTTTATGGCTTTTGCAACCATGCAAGTCCAATGCAGCACATTCCAGCTTGTTTGTGTGGTGAAGCACATAATCCAAGATTCCGGGTCTGTGTTTTTTTAATCCCGGTGTTTGGCACTATTGATAACGTACGCGTCACTGATTTTAACTTCTTAAGTATCATACTAATTAAACATTTAAATTGAAACAGCCTTCCAAACAAAATATGTAATACAATCGGAAATGGAATTTAAATTAGTTTAATACGTTTTTAGTTTTTACCAGTATATTCATTAACGTCACTGGGAATAACATCACTTTATTATTACTCAGTGGTACAGGTATTATAGTACCTGTACTATACATTTCCGCACACAACTGATGGTATATAGGAAGACCTGGATGTTTTGAAGATCAAATATGTTTATAACATTTATAAATTTCAGTAATCTATTTATTCTGGAAGTCAGTACACAAGAAGATATTTTCCATACAATAGCTTTCAAACCAATTACACGATACATATATAATGTTTCATGTCTCGAATGTCCTTCATCTGCCAATGACTAATAGGCACAACCTTAACCTAGATTAACTTTTACTGGCGCCATGGCAGTTCCGCTGGCGTCGCATATTTTTGTTTTTGGATTATTTACATCAAATCAAACACAATTTCAATTCAACCCAGTAACAAGTCAAGCACACTGTGAATGTTGTACGGTCCCATAATTCCCAACTGTTGCCAAATCCCCGTTCAAAGACAACCTTATGGGCATTGGCGACAAATAAATAATTTCCAACCGAGGTTACAGTCTCAAAACCACTGGTGCCTCGTTCGTATGCCAAGATCCGGAAGAAAATCACTGTACTGGTGCTACTGGTCTAACCCTAAACGAACTCCTATAATTGTCCCACAATTCCCCAGATACGCACGTGCAAACAGAAGAATGGAGTCGGCCGAAACTTGTTACAATAGGATCTGTTAGATTAGATAAATTAGAAAGTTTACTTCCTCTTACGGCTCGGGTCGGATTGGTTCCCTCACTCCAAGGCACGCTGCGTCGTCCGTAGGCCTTGATTGTATATAGAGAGCGTTAGAGATGTTGATCTTATCAGAACTCGACACAATGATGGAATGCGTACCCGACATGCCGAAGCTCCGTGACATGTTTACAAAGGTAGCTGTGCTGATGGATATACAATAGACGCAGCTCAGCCACTCGGTGTATTTATTTCAACAGTGCCACTTGCTTAAAGTGGTCTCACAGTTGGATTTGTTCTTCTAATTTCCAACTAATCAAACACAATCTGTTTATTATCGACTACGAGTTGATAGCTAGTTTGGGCAAATTCATATGCGCCGGAACCGCGGGGGGTTGGGGCTAAGCCCTCCATATTTTGGTGAGGGGGTTGGAGATAGAATTAGGCTCTCAATATCTTGGCAAGGGGGTGCAGTTGAATATTTTTGGTAAGTCTCACGGGGTTGCAACTGGACATTTTTGGGGAGCCGTAAGGTGAGAGCAGTTGCAAATTTGAGGTCAGTCAGTCTCAAGTAGGGTGCAGCTTGGAGGTTATGGGTGAGCTTCAAGTATTTTGAACGTCAGCGTGAAAAAACAATATCCTGCACCCCCTGCCCCCGGCTTCCGATGACACTAGTGAAATTGGTTTAATTATTTGATTATTTGGTGTTGATAAAACCACCCATCTACCAAACTACATTCAAGTAATATTAGCTCGGCTCAACCAATATTTTGCAAAGAAACAGTAAAAGTGGCTACGCGTCTGTACACAATTCCAGCTTCTTGTGTGTGTGTGTGTGTGTGTGTGTGTGTGTGTGTGTGTGTGTGTGTGTGTGTGTGTGTGTGTGTGTGTGTGTGTGTGTGTGTGTGTGTTTGTGCGTGAGCGTGTGCGTATGAGCGTGTGCGTGTGAGCGTGTGAATGTGAACGTGTGTGTGATCGCGTGTTTCATCTACTTCAGTAAGATTGGCGCACGCGGTGTCATAGTCCACCTAATTCTATCCGCTTGCTGCATTTATTACTACCCATATGCAACATATACGTACATCAATACTGTATAACGATTTTCACGTATTAGCTATTATTATTATTATAATCATTTATTATCTATGTCGTGTTGTATATTCCCTTCGTCAAAGCACGTTTTAACCCAAGTGGTAATCACTAAAACTTTTGCATTTCTACAACCCAACGCAACTGTGTAATCGTCAGAGCGTCGAACTCTCAATCGAGAGATTCCGATATTGAGGCGTGCACGAACGAATACATAACACATGACATGGCAACCAACATAGTACCCCGTTTAATCGACGGTGTGCCGCCACAGGCGCTACACTACAGGCAAGTTCATTAATTCCACATTGAACCGGTTCACAGAGTTGTAATATTAAGTGCCTGGCCATAAATAGCGGAGTACAAATTATTTTTGCGAAGTAATTGTGGCGTGGCTGAGTGCTTCTCGGAGAAGTCAGATGGTATTGGATTGTTGGTGTGACAAAGTATCAGCATGTAAAACTGACTTTGATCAGCGTATGTTCGAACTCGTATGGTCATCTGACGATCAGGCCGAAATGAGTAACGCATGCCCCAAAATAAATGACCCAAGTCAATGATTCGTCGAAACGTAGGGGAAAGTCCCCAAAACGCACCTGCTCCACAAAGCGCCTCTACCACTGCCCTGACGGGTCAAAGCAATACTGTGTATGGCTTCTGCGTTCCATTGTTTAGACGTCACTATATAAAGCACTAGCTAAAAGAATTTGACTGTTCAGGACAACAGTTCTCGGGACAGAACATCGGTAAGTTTTCTTAACCGTCCTTAACTTATGTCTGGAGTTCGGTGAAATAATTTATAATGTACTTAATAACGTGCATTTGGTCTAACGGAGGCAACGTATTATGATTTACGGACACTTATGATAGTTGTGCGAAAAAAGGACGCAGCTCTGAATGTTGTGTCCTAAGAATATGTGTTTGTTTATCTCGTCTTCCGCGGTTGAGTGTTTAGGGTGAGAATGACAGAGATATGGAGTTTGCTAATCTTTGTGATGTCTGTGTGTAAGAATATGTTTGGATGTTAACAAGCATGTAAGCTGTGTTTACGTAACACATCATTTTCTAGCATGTGTGTATGGTAATAACTAAATAACTGAAGATTCCTGATTTACACAAAGTAAAGGTATCTCCGCAATTCGATGTTTTTACTTGTTTGCTCGTTTGAAATTGATTTCGCGAAAACCCTACCCTACTTAGCGTTAACTACGACGTGCTAGTTCGTTTCGACATTTTGTATTTTTTTTTAATTATGTGAAATCACCTGACAAACAGTTATTTTTTATTGAAACCTGTCCAAGTATTTTGCACGTCTGAACATCGACTAGCAACATTTGAACACTGAGCAAAACAGCTTCAGTGATGAAGCAGCTGCTGAACATTTGAGGCACGCGCACACGCGCACACGCGCACACGCGCACACGCGCACACGCGCACACGCGCACACGCGCACACGCGCACACGCGCACACGCGCACACGCGCACACTGCACCATCTCAGCTTCGTTTCATCCTGTTAACTCATCCTCTGTGAAATAAAAGCATGTATTTTATGAAATAACTTCTAAAACCTATAAGTAACGTCATCGGTAATTAACAGTTTTGGTCAGGTATAAATTCGAAACTGTGACCCTATCGCAGTGCATAATGTATAGCCAACAAGTTTAGGTAATCTTATGCAATGCTGTTTCATCTGTAAGTTTGATGTGGTGCGATGTTGCGTGTGTATCTTAGCCGTCGACCAGTTATGGCTGGGTGATTTTCCACCAGTTATGGCTGGGTGATTTTCCACCAGCGTGTGTGTTGATTCGTTCTTAAACGTTAATTACGGTAGAATTACTTGTGTTTCCCTGACCTATCAGGTTATATATATGCTAGGATATCTATAAAACAAAACCATGTTTGTTGAGAGATAACGTCAAAAATTATAAGTAGCACTGTCACTTACGGGTGTCATCCTATCCGTATTTATGTACACGTATCTCGGGTGACACTATGTAACAAGTGACCGGCCTATAAGTTGCGGAAGTAACTATAGGTAGAGCGAAATTGGTTAATGTCTACTAGAAGCTAAGTTACATAGGTGGGGATCGGCAGCGTATTGCTTAGAATATCAGACCCTCGATTGAGCGAATCCGGGTTCGGTTCCTCCCGCTGGTCTTTCGAAACTCGAGCCCCACGTTGCTTCAGTTCAACCAGCTGCTTTAATGACGACATAATGGTGGATATATTTGAGCGAATAGTCTTCACACAATAATTGCACCGTAGCTTCCCAGAGACGCCATTATAGTTTTGTAATTAACAGGTCTGTCCCGGAGTGAAATGCAACGTACTTTGAACAGTCGTAGAGACTGGATACGGTTTTATATACAAGAACGTACCGTTGTTCATAAATTATGTAACAGACCAATGTTTAACATGTTTTGCATCATAGAGTATTTTGATTCCGGTGCCTTTGTTCATCTCGTAACGAATCCCGTAATTCCCGGCCCCGGTGTTTGAGGTTCAATTGGTGGTTTGGCTTGGAAATCAACCATGGACTGTTTTATAATAACAAATGAAATCTGCAGAAGCATGTCGTCCCTGCTCAGATAATTGTCGTGGTATCTTTAAATATGTCTTTACAAAGAGTCCACCGTATGACAGAAAAAATATTCAGATCATTCGCTGGCTATGCAATGATTTTAATATGGATTTCAACAGCGCAAGGCGCTTTCTCGAAACGTGGTCGCAACATTGAAAATATAGCTACATTTTCGGAAGTCAAGTACCAGTTGTGTCGTTTGTTCTGCTGCTTTTGACAAATGAACCCAGCGTCAATTTAATACCCTCTGCCTGGTAATTACCAATACTTATGTGCTAATTATGCATATAGTAATCTGTCAAAATTAAGTGCTAACCTGGAAATGTTATTAAATTGAATTATTAAAAGCGTAAGCAATATAAGAGTTATTTTGTTTCGTTTAAAAGATAATGTCGTAGGTGCACAATTTAACATATTTAATGGTTTAGGGTGATCTGGTTTAATCAGATTATTTAATTATTCTGTTAACTGTTTGTGTCCAAGTGGTTGGAAATGTTGACATGTTTATTTCTCAGTAGAGTTATGTTTATATTTTAACAAATTAAACAAAGAAACTTTCATAGTAGAATCATAATTAAAGCAGCAGCACATATTGCCTCTACGTAAAGCTATTATTCACTGGATATATTGTTGTTTAAGAAAGAGTGAGAAACAGAGTAGCCATGATGATGGAAATAGGCCTATAATATGGAACATACGTAACTTCATAAGTTACAAAGAACATAGTAAACACACATGCACACACACATGCAAAGACGTACGAACGCATACACGCACGCAAGCACAACTAGGGAGTTTCCGTGACTCGAGTTACAAAACGTCGACAAACACACATGAAGACAAACCATGAAGAAAAATAAGGCTGTTTAACTTGGACTACACATTAGCCATAATTAATAGTAATAGAACAGTTTACTTCCTCTTACAATACGACCAGATTCCCACGCTGGAGGAAGGACTTACCTCGTCGAGATTGTATAGAACCTCCAGAGCTCGACACAATGCCGCAACTCGTAACAAACAGTTCCAATAGCCGTGACACGTTTTCAAAGGCAGCCGTCCTGATAAGAGCAAATTAAACCCGCCAGCTCGATCGGTCACTCGGTGTATGTAGACCAACATAGTTATTATTGAAACATGTTGAGTTGAGTTGAGTTGAGCTAAAAACCATCCAATCACGACTGCTACATCTGCTAACATATCATTGCAGTTACATGCATTTAGTAACAGCTTGAAAACGCATTCGTGCTTGACTCTTTAAAGCTGGTAAGGAACTATTATGGGTTCATACATGGTCAACAATGCTTAACAAAACGTGTTTGACACGCAAACATCTACAAGTACATTCTGGGATTAGGAAGTAGAATGACGTACGGAAGAAATTCTGCGAACCTGATTGTATTAGTACGTTCTCTTCCTCTCACGAGTCACGACACGGCTACAAATGCTTCCGACGCCAAAGATATCGTGTATTAGATCAGCATTGTACAGAAGCTGTCACAGATTTGTAATGCACCTACTCGAGGCCAGATTCAAACTCGGATGAAAAGCATTCCTAACATTTCTGGCCCCAGAGCATGTTTCAAAACAAATTTTGTTTACAAGTATAGGCTTACAATAATCACGTGCGCACACATATATAATACACACGCACGCATGCATGCATACGCACGCACAAACACACACATCCAGTCAGTCACCCACGCACGCACAAACACACACACACACACACACACACACACACACACACACACACACACACACACACACACACACACACACACACACACACACACACACACACACACACACACACACACACACACACACACACACACACACACACACACACACACACATACACACACACACACACACACACACACACACACACACACACACACACACACACACACACACACACACATACACACTTGTAATCAAAAACGCATAAATACTGAGAAAACACGGACGCACGCACGCACGCACGCACACACGCGCACACACGCACACTCACACGCACAAGCACACGCACACGCACGCACACGCACGCACACGCACACGCACACGCACGCACACGCACACACACACACAGTGACGCGCCAGCAATTTCAGCTCGGCTTGCCATCATACCCCAAGAAAGGGCCCTTTCTCTGACGCACTTGTGATTAACCGGTCATGCTGTTATTCGTTCAACTGTTGCTGTTGTGTTGATACATTTCATATTTGAAACAAACGTGGTGTCTCTATCGTTACAGATCTGCTGGAGTATTGTGCAGTGATCTTCGTGACGCGCTGGTGCGATCATCAACGTATCTCTCTCTCACCATGGCTGCATCCACTTTGCTGCGCCTAGCTTGTCTCACGGTGATCGCCCTCCAACTGGCTGAAGGGTGAGAATATATTACAGTACCTCCATTTTATATCATATGTTTATATGGTAGTGCATAACACACAGCATGAAAATGATCGCCCTGAATTTCGTGTGACGTTTTTCAACGGAATGGGTCAAATATTGACGTTGTCTCAGGTGGCAGAATCGAAATCAAATGTAGGTGTTGCTGTTAATTTTAGTGTGGGGAAACGCTTAAATAATATTGTTCCAATGAAGACTAATTTAAGTTACTTATGGGGTAAATTTGACTTTTTAGCGACCCGTCCTTA
Organism: Escarpia spicata; assembly: GCA_963995525.1. Classification (NCBI taxonomy): domain Eukaryota; kingdom Metazoa; phylum Annelida; class Polychaeta; order Sabellida; family Siboglinidae; genus Escarpia; species Escarpia spicata. Next base: position 14,179,887 of record OZ023215.1, on the reverse strand, counting down.
CCACTGATATGAGACCTATATATTTGGCATATATAGCATGATACAAGTACGAAGTGTTGAATATGTAAAATGCTAAATAGGGCCTACTTTAAACATATTTCGTGGTTAAGTTCTGATTTCTGCAGCTACATTTATAAACCAAAATGTTCCTAGAACCCCGTCAAAAGTAGTTAGCTATCTATAAGAAACACCTTTTTTTGAAAAATAGTGTGTCTCCTAGACCAAAACGTATAATCGATTAATCAATTACCGCTAATCAATCCATTTTTTCAACGTCACAACCTGAATAAGTTATCAGTTGTAGTCCTTCAGTTAGGTGCGAGTATTTATTGACGATACCCATGCGTGTCAACAGAATACAATTTGTGTTAATTTTAATAATTATTATCATACTACGCCGCGAATCACTCAATCGTGACCATTTGCCAACCGTCCCCGTTCTTTATCGATTAGCCTTTGTATAGCGTGCACTGACCTGGGTCAACATGACCTTCCTGATTCATGGTCTGTCGGGGTCACTTCACTGGTACTGGCAGTACGTGGAAAGACGGATTCGGGACTTTTTCGGGAAAATCCGGCGAAGGACGCGGGAAATAATGCTTCGTTCCAGTCAAAATAAACTCATGCAATCTAGTGCAAGTGTACATTTGTCTGAAGGCGCCTTACGTGACAGCAAATTTATGTGATGTCAAAGAAATACGCGTTCCCATCATGACGTCTAAGCAAACTAAGATTTCACAAATATATAAATAACAAGATTAAAAACTCCATATGGCATTTTTGGACATGGAACCCTTTGGCTTATTGAGAATTTAACACAATTGTTTCAGTTGAAGATATTCTACGGATACAGAAACGAAGGAACTGTATTAGTGGGACGATGTTCTAGATTTCATCATTTCCCCAAATAAAGGGAGGCAGTCTGCTCCTCTATCCTGGATAAGCCAGCGTTGTAATTTGTACTAGGAAGTCTGAAACTTAGAAATTCTTTATTATCGAAGGGTAATGCGGTTAATTCAGCCCGTCTCGGCATTAATTCCAATAAAGCTTGTTTTGAAACTGGATGTTTTGTTTATCATTTGAACATGCTCCGGGGTCGTATCTTCTAAATTGCGAACGTTGTTATGGACTTACCAAACACAAGTTAACGGCCAGTAGTTGTTATTGTAGTCTTAAGAACGTAATGTTAATTGATAAATGAAAAACTAGGAACAGGCGCCTCCTTTTGATAGTTAGTTTCTGGCTGCCATCCTCTTTTTATACGCGGTGTCTGTGGACTATACCATACAGTCAACGAATCACACAGTAAATGTTGAATTCCCAGTAAGTAGGGATATTGTGCCAACATGCTACCACGCTCTCTCTTTCCTTTCCAAGTGTTACCGTTTATGTCAACATGCATATGGACGGACAAATCCAAAACAATTCTGCAGAATCGAGTTACTCTCTACAAATCAATACGTTTTCAAATTAACTAGAGACATTAGGTGGCAATCCACTATACACAGGACTAAATACGTAAATGACATATTTGTTTATGTTGCAGTACGTTTTGCGAGACATCGTACAATATCCAAGTGAAGAAGGCAAAGCAGGTAGAAGTCGACTGTGAGTCGTGGCGAACCACTGGGTAAGTTGTAAATCATATGCGATATATCATTACCATTATCACACAAGCATCGCTGTACATAAGGTTCATCTGTAATTCTCACTTTGCAACCTATCGTATCGAAGATGACGTCAATGTAGGGAAGTGTATGTTTGTTCTTCTGTGATATTATTTGTAGTTGTTCTCTCTGGTCATCTTCTTAGAACTACTGTCATGTAACCATTGCTAACAACGTCACACGACAACAGAGACTAGCACACAATGATGCTGATTACTGCCCCGTGAAACTTCCGAAACTTCCGTTGGGCACAACAAATGATTCCAACAGCTTGCTTAATGACCTTATCTAATATGAATATAACAAAATCAACAACATATACGCTGACACATCACTGTTGTTATTATGCAGTCGGGTGTGTCAACTTACCGGCACCTACTACGTGACTGAGGGGAGACTGAACACTACATCTTGCTGTGACGGGTGGAAGGGGCAACGTTGTAATACACGTGAGTTTTGTTATAATCAACAATTCTGTGTGTCAGCGACTCATGGTCAAGTCTTCATGAAAGTTTATTGTCATAAACCACATGATGCGTGCGTTGGCTCTCAGCACATTGTATTAAAGCATTCATTTTGCTGTACTATGTAACAGTAATTAATAAAATTGTATTTGACCAATATAACTACAAGTACATAAGATGAAATAATAAATGGAAGCCACCAGGAGACTCCTGTTAAGGCATAAAACGACGCTTTCACGAGAACCCACTTGTATTAACAATTATTCGTAGAATAACAATAAAATGTACGTTTTCGGTAATTACATTAGGTAATTAAGGAGCTCATATACACTTATATAAATAAACGAATGAATAATAAATGAACAGAAACTAAAACGGAAACAGAAAAAGACGAAGAAAAAAAACCTGAATATGACTTATCATCTGATTAATATATACACACAACCCCACATATAATTAACATAGTAAAATTACTAATTGTACTAATTTAAATTATTCTAAGTGCTATTTTTATGTTGTTCTTTCGAAAAGAACATAGCCTACTATCTTCATTTCCCTTCGATTATTGACTATTATTATGCTAGGCCTCTTTATGTGTGATTTCATAATCTGTAATATAATGAGCAACATAATCCTACTCAGGATAATAGTTGTTTAGAGCTAAATTGTCTAGTGACTACGACTGCCCTTATTAACACTTGTGTTATGCTACATATCTAGTATTGTCATGTTGTGCTTGTACTGTTTTTCAGCGTTCTGCCCGTCACCATGCACAGTATGTTATGGAGTGAACAGTTGCGCCGGATATGGTCCATGTAAGTGCCATCTTGAAATACCGTGAAGTTCCGTAAATGTTTTCAAATGTGTGCGTATGTGTGTGTGTGTGTGTGTGTGTGTGTGTGTGTGTGTGTGTGTGTGTGTGTGTGTGTGTGTGTGTGTGTATGTGTTTGTGTGTGTGTGTGTGTGTGTGTGTTTGTGTTTGTGTGTGTGTGTGTGTGTGTGTGTGTGTGTGTGTGTGTGTGTGTGTGTGTGTGTGTGTGTGTGTGTGTGTGTGTGTGTGTGTGTGTGTGTGTGTGTGTGTGTGTGTGTGTGTGTGTGTGTGGTGAGTGTGTGTATTAAATATTTTTTTTAAGTTTCAACGTAACTTAACTAACGACACAATATAACTCTTGGGCCAATGATCATGTTGATAAGGAAGTTACAAACGTGAGAACTTGAAACAGTAGGAAATTGCATTTTTGTTTTACTGTATGTTCTTGGTTTCACGGATAACTCAAATTGCATAAACTACGGTTTTTATGAGTTTTTCTTAATCCTTTCTGTTTACACAATAACTATGCTCGAAGTCAGCAACACACACACAATTCATCAGCATAATGATTTCAGTACTAAGTAAACGATGCTTAGTGGAAACCATGTCAGTTACGTGATCTGAGAACAAAACACAGTTTTTAACAAAAACAACTAAAACATTTCTTGGCGTCATTAAATCATTAAGAGGACATCGTTATTAGGCTAAATACGTTACTAGGAAATATATTTTGGACGTCTTGTTGGTCTTTTGTTTAGTCATGCTGGTGTCCCGTTTTTATTGCCCAGTTGTTCTCCACTTGATTCCCTATCGTCAGGGATGAGGCTGGCCTCGATTCCGTTCCTCTGTTTCATTTTTCTTTTTTGTTCTTCTTTTCCCTCACTGATCTTGCACTGGTCTCTCCACCAACAATCTCCATTCCTTCTATCTTTCGCTTTCGTTCTCCACTCCTCTCCCAACCCTTCCAAGTCTCTCTTTACACAGTCCTCTCATCGCAGTCTAGGCCTTTCTCGCCTCCATTTCCCCTCCACTCTCTGAGCATCTGTTTTCTTTGCCAGCAATTCTCCTCCCATTCTCCCCACATGCACAGTCCACTTCCGTCGACTCCTCATCAGCTACTTCTTAAGACTTTCTTCTACTCCAACCTCCTCCCTCAACTCCTCCATTCTTCGCTTATCACTTCTTCTAACTCCCGCAATTCTTCTTACCCAATTGTTTTCACAAACGGGCACACTCTCTTGTTATTTCGCTGTCAATGCCATAGTCTCTAGGCCATACAGGTATGCCGTGGTAACACACGAACAGAGCACATTTCCTTTGCGTTTACGCGATATGCGCCTGTCTCCCATCACACTTTCGACTTTCCTCCTGCGAATGTTGGTGTTTGAGTTACCGTCCCCGCATATTGCTTCACCCAGATACAAAACAGTATGATTGTTTTCGTTTCTTTCACTCCAGGTGTTTCTCCAGCTCTTTGTTTTGCTGCCCCACGCAACGTGCCTTTCAGTCCATGTCTGCTGAACATGTATCCTCCCACTCTCTCAGTTGATCTTGGAGATCTGCTTCCCCATCCGCTACCACTGCCAGATTGACTACATACAATAGCTTCCGAAGGATATCCCTCGTACTAGACTTTCTGCTTATCAGTTCCACCTCTGCGATAAACAACAGTGGTGCTCTCTTGACTCAGGCCAACATTCATTTCAAACTTTCCTGACATTCCCCGTCCACACAACACCCTGCTCTTTGTTTCTTCATATGTCCCTTCTACCATGCTGACCTCTGCCTCTAGGACTTCATCCATCTCAATGTCGCCATCGTCATCCCTCTTGGTAAGGTATTATATGCTTTCTCCAGGTCTATGAATCCTACCGCCATATCTTCCTGTCCCTCCAATATATTTTCCACTAGCTGCCTCATGGCAAACATCCCGTCATTTGTTCCTCTTCCTGTTGTAAAACCATGCAGTTCTTCACCGATTTCCCCTTCCATTACTGCTCTTTTTCTGCCATCCAGGATTCTCTGCAGCATCTTCAACATATAACTCAGGAAAGTAATGCATCTGTATATTCCAGTGTCATGCCGGTACAATGCTAACAACAATTGTTACCCCGGGAGGTGTGGAAGCTGTCGAAGAAACTGCGCTTATTGTTCCGCTGGATTTGGAGGAGTCAACTGCATAAACAGTACGACAAGTTTGAGTTTTAATTCCGACGAGTAAAATGCATAATTAATTCAATAATGCTGCGCGCACGGACACGCGCAGACGCACCGCACAGAACACACAGGCTCGCACACGCACGCACCCACGCTCACATACAAACACACACACACACATAAACATATACACACCCACGCACGCACGCACACACACACACACACACACACATACACGCACACATCCACGCGTGCACACAGACGTGCTCGCGCACATACACACACTTTCTGCTATTTTTATAACACAAATATTTTACTCGCGGTTTGTTTTTGATTGTCCAATTTATGAACTTATTTGTTTAAGTTACCAAAACACAGCGATATGCTTAGCCCATGATCGGAATGTCAAACTGTCTAGTTTAAATTTAACTGGGTTATTTTCAATTACGCCGCTCACTGCTGTATAATTCCTTCAGTGCGAGATTCGCCCAAATTCCCGAAATGTCAACTGAGCGCGGTAGTGACATCTGGAGGAAAAGAAAGAAAAGTCCTTATTGGAAAGTGCGGACAAGAATATCTGTACAGGTAGGCTCTATGGGTATTTATAATGGTATACCTATTATAAATAATGTGTTGGGTATGTATTTCATACTATGTTAGTGCTCTAATACAACTTTGGAGAGGAGTTACGATACAATATTATTAGTAGCTGTTCCAGGCAATGCTTAAATTTCCTTGGATGTCAAACATTCTTGTGGCATCTCCCTTGTTTTTAACAATCCCTTTGACTGAACTAGCATATACATGTATGAGCATCTGTACATTAATAGTTTACTCGCAATTACAAATGAGCGCAAAACACTTATAGCCATCATTCAGCTGTGATTTGTTGATTTTATTATTTATGCAATGCAATATTGGAGAATGACCATACGCAAATTATAACAAATGACTTACACCCGCCGATAAAGCAACAAGCCAAGAGCAACAGTTATCACAGTTTCTTTGTATCTTAATATTTGTCTCGCTGGATATGTAATTAACTCTGACGCGTGATGCAGATAATAAATGCCTGATAAATCGAACAGCGTCGCCCTCTGGTGAATGGATGACTACCCCATTTTTCCACTGAAAAAGTAGATAACTACTTTTCTGTTTGTTAAAATACATCGCCAATTGGTAGACCAATGATCCAAGGAAGCGAAGGAACACAGAAAGAGGCGAGTGGACGTCGCCGTTTGGGAGGAGATACACTTATGGTGCCTGCAAGTTAGCGTATAAATGTGTAGATGAGGCACAACATGTCTTGAAAAATTAATACCAGTTTCCCATAATCAAATTTGTATACGCCTACTCGCGTCTATGCAGCGTACTGGAGTGTGTAAATAGCTGTCTGTATTAGCGCAAAACAAAGAGAGGTGGTTAATTCGGACCCTGATTGCCTAGTACACCATGTAAAATAAACCGGTTAGGAACTGTCAGACTCAACTGTATGGTTTACTTTGAATATCCGTTGCACAAACGTTGTTTCCAAATCCAATGTTGTAGCAACTACAAAGTTGGCATGTCCTTCGTGTTGGATTGGGTAGCGTCGTATGACCCATCTGCAGACATTCCTAATCCAACGACCGTCAAATCAGTCCAATTCGGCGTCGTCAGCTCACTCGGAGAAGGGACAGTGACGGATGCCAGTAAGTGGAGATTTGGGGAACATTGTCGTGGACTTTATGTATTACAAACAACATTTTGTGAAGTTTGTTGGCATCCCTGTATGTTTAAGCTGATGTAATCTGTTTGGTATATACTTTACATGAGTAAGGCAACTGAACTGTTTATGATTTAATTATGATAGCAACAATTGTTGGCCGGTCGGTCGGTCGGTCGGACGGTCGGTCGGACGGTCGGTCGGACGGACGGTCGGTCGGTCGGTCGGTCGGTCGGTCGGTCGGTCGGTCCGTCCGTCCGTCCGTCCGTCCGCCCGCCCGCCCGCCCGCCCGCCCGCCCGCCCGCCCGCCCGCCCGCCCGTCCGCCCGCCCGCCCGCCCGCCCGTCCGTCCGTCCGTCCGTCCGTCCGTCCGTGTTTTAGTAGCTCATAAATGTAAATTTTATTCGCCTAGTTTTTGATGGCAAAGAACAACAGTAGTATTTCTGTTACAGGTACCACAACAATTATTGCTAGGAGGCCGATTTCTTGTTTGAGTCCAGCCAGTTCATCCGAACCCGTACAGCCGTTAAACTGTACATACACACACGACTTAGGCACGACAACGATCGAACATGGACACAAGTATGATTGTTTTGCATATTGAAAGTAACCACCGTGCAATGCTGTTCATAATTCTTGTTTTGACGGTATGTTGCCAGTCGTCTAAATAATTGATATAAAATACATTTGTCGATTTTATTTCAAATAATATATCACCATCTATACATGTATATGTATGTTCATACACATTCCATGGTGTCAGTTTTAAGAGTTGTGTCTGTCACAAACACACGCACACAAACACATACATGCCCACACCCACACTCATTCCTACACAAACACACACGCCCGCATGCGCGCGCCTCACACATACACACAAATGCGCGCACATAAACACGTGCACGCAAGCACACACATATAGTCACACACACGCACGCACACACGCACACACGCACACACGCACACACGCACACACGCACACACGCACACTAGCACACTAGCACACTAGCACACTAGCACGCACGCACACTAGCACGCACGCACGCACGCACGCACACACACACACACACACACACACACACACACACACAACGTTAGCTAAGTTTGTTTTTGTGAATTTATTTCCCGAATTATTAATCCGTATGATGTTTAAATGGTTTTATGCATTCGAACAATTTAAAATATGAATGGAAACGGTGTAAATGCTGTTGTTATTGTGTCAACATAATAATTTTATTACGCACTAATTTGCTATTGTTGATCGGAAGCATATTACAATGCTTACGCATTAATGCCGTTTCTCGTGATTTTTTATATTGAATTTACTGTCTTGTAAATTGATCAGAAAAACATTGATTAGGCCTATGTGTTAAAGTTGCATTGTGGGATCGTCCGCCTTTTAAACATAAATGTCCAGTGATTCAACACGCCCAATACACTGACAATTTTTCTAAACTCCGTATAAACTTTGTTTGGCATACGTTAAAATGGCTCAACAGGCCAAACAGTACATCGGTAGTCTCGTCGTCTCGTCGTTAACGGTTTCAGTGTATATTTTTTCACAACGCTTATCGGATGACACAGTTTCCTTTCATTCACAGGCTGAATGTGGCAGTGAATGCGACCAGTGGCGGCTACAAACTATCACTACAAAACCGGCGGCAGAACTATAGTGGCGTGACCGGAAATCGAATTGTGATACTGACCTTTGACCTTCGGAGACCAACTCATTGCAAAGAGACGACTAACTGCAAATCTGAGGACACCTTGGCAGTCGATGTCGGTCCAGAGATCGACAAGAATGTAAGATGCCAGCTAACAACGCACTGTGTTGCTCTACAAGGCAGTCGTAGTTGTTTTGATTGTCTAAATGTCTACCATATCGCAACAAATAGGGGAAAGTCGGACACAACCGGGCAACATGACAACATCATTAGTACCGGACGTTTGCTGGGACGAGCAGTTTTTCGCAATGCTGCGCGTGGTTTCTGCTGTTGATGCAAGTTACGTTAGATGTCCCCGACTGATCCGCGGATGGCGTACGGTGCTCGGTACAACTGCAGAAAACATGCGCAAACTTGTGAACAACCATCGAACATATATACGCACATATGTACACACACATATATATGCACATATAGATGCACATATATACGCTACCTCATTATAGTTTTCATACAATACACCGCTGAACATCGACAAACGTGATTTGCGATGGACAAAATCAAACGAGGAAGGCGTGTTAACCAGACTGTGATCAAAACGCTCAATACTTTTAACCAGTATATCCACCATCGTGTGCAGCCACGTACTTATAAATATGCACAGCTAACTAAATGGCCGTGACACTGGGGGCTGGAACACCGGGGCGCGGTACCATAGTCGTTAGAACACCAGACTCGAATCATGGGGAAGTTCGTTCACTCCACGTTGTTTCGGGTGTATTCATGAGTACCTGGCCATAGACAATGGTTGACATGTGTGTACCAGTCGTGAAGTGTAATGCGCTTTGAACAGTCCTAAGGGCTATGTAAGGACTGGCCTTTACATCACTGCCACGAATTGCTACGGTGACGTGATCTCTCAGAAGAATATACCGTAAACGTCACACGGTGGTTGGCAGAGCCTAGTCAATTGCCCGAAAAGAAATAATACACCAATAATTATTAAGTATATCCAACTTGCTGGGATAGCATGTGTCGTTTTCTGTGTGTAGGAAAATCCGACCCGTTACGTGGCGTGGTCCGGTTGGTCGGACACCGACTCGGGCCTCGAGACTTTCTCATACAAGGTTTATGAGCTGACGCCAGACACAGACAGCGACAACAGACTCACACAGAAAGCCTCACCGTTGGTCACCGGCAAACTGCCAGCTCTCATGTATGTACAGCGATCGAAACACTATTGCATGTCTAAGCTGTCCTGAAGGGAAGGCCCATAGCCCTAGACAGTAGAATGTCCACTCGTAGACGGTGGTGGGATGATAAGGTGGTCATCTTCTGAACACCTCTGTCTGAAATAAACATTTGAGGCTGGCATTTTGCAGCCAATTGAATTCACGGGACCATTATACCTATGTAATGTGAATGTATACGAGAAGGTTACAAATAAACATCGTTTTTTGAGTTTCCAACGGTAATCAAAAACAAATCAGATCTTGAGGTGCGTAGAAATAATGTATACATATATAAGTGGGAGTGCATACAAAGAATAATTATTGATTACTGCGCGAAGGTATTCATTTATACAGGTGAGTGCACTGAAGAAATGCTAAGTAAACGAAATTGCCCAAACGAATATGCCCATCTGCAGCAAGAGCATTCGAATGTCAGTCTTCGTTAATAAGAGTCCGATATTTAACCACTACGCCACTGCGCAACACACCATGGGCCTACACTGTCTAGACGTAAAAGGGACGAACAAGTAATTGGGACTCTTTTGTTATATCATTGCTATATGTGTTGATTTGACCATGCGTCTCCCCTTTACTCTAGCACGACCACCACGGCCGTACCGACATATACACTGCCAAGGCCCGGCATGTACTCGGTTGTCTTGGAGGTGGCAGACAGCGTTGGTAACACCGCCTACGCCCGGAGTCTCTTGCTCTGGGACTCTGTATCCTCGGTGACATCCACAAAGCAGCCAATGTCTGTGCTCGATGTCACGCCTTTGACGGAGAATGGTGAGACCTACGTCTGGCTGACGTCACCTGTCGACACAAACCACCCAGTGACCGTTACCTGGCCGGGTCACTTCGAGAACGCCGTCCATCACGAAAATAAACTGCTGAATGAAGTGAAGCCGGGGCCAGCTAGCGAAGGTATTTAGATGCTGGCGTGCGGTTCAACCTGTTGGTTAAGAATCTTTACATTAATATGCTAACTTTAGGCATTGTAACAATATCACCTCCCGGGCGCCATGGACCACCCACCCACCTCTTCCAGTGTTCGCTTCCAGGATCTTTTGTCCTCTACCAAATGGCGATGTGTTATAAAAACTCAACGATAGTTATTTACAGTTAATAGTTACAGTTATTATTTACAGTTATTTACTTACATGTTTAAGGTGTCGTTTTTCTCCTTGAAATAATTGAGCGGCGATCACATGTCTAGTGGGCGCCAATGTAATGGTGATACCTAATGCCCTTTGTCTGTTGCTCCATTGGTGAGTGTAAGCTAGTCATAAATGGTTTCACTGTTAACCTATAAATATCCATTAAACGGCATCATGATACAAATGTCTGTATCTTTATCACACAACAATTTGTTCTCTCGAAAATATGACCAATTACACTAATCGTATTCTCTTAATTATCCTGAATTATATACCTGATATCTAAAATAGATAAACGAGCTTATCTATTTTTGCTGATATGCTATACTAGTAACAATTTCATGAGATAACCAAGGCGTGGTCGCAATTGTTATGTTGCTTCGTTGCTGTTATTAAACACGGTTTGAAACATTCGTTGTAAACATCGTGAGAGAACGTGTTTCATGAAGAGGGACAACAAGACATTAATATTTACAGCGAGTGATCGTTTTCGTTTTATCGTAGGTTTAGACGATAACCAAGGCGAGAGAACAGTAAAAGCTATCCAAAATATTCGTGGAATAGTCAAGTTTCACGCGGGTTATGGTCCCATTAAAAGTCAGCAGCCCTCTGATATGGAAAGTCTTGGACTGAAAGATAAATATAAGGTACGTACACAGACACGCACGCACGCAGTACGTACACAGACACGCACGCACGCGCACACGTACTCACTGACTCACTGACTCACTCAATCAATCAATCAATCAATCAATCAATCAATCAATCAATCAATCAATCAATCAATCAATCAATCAATCAATCAATCAATCAATCAATCAATCAATCAATCAATCACTCAATCACACAATCACTTACTCACTCACTCACTCACTCACTCACTCACTCACTCACTCACTCACTCACTCACTCACTCACTCACTCACTCACTCACTCACTCACTCACTCACTCACTCACTCACTCACTCACTCACTCACTCACTCACTCACTCACTCACTCAATCAATCAAGCAATCAAGCAAGCAAGCAAGCAATCACTCAATCACACAATCACTTACTCACTTACTCAGTCACTCACTCATTCACTCAATCATTCACGCATGCGCACGCGCGCGCACACACACAGACGGAAGGCCGGGCAGGAAGAACTTGGAGGTGAAAGGAACCATCTTGAATAATTCTGACATATATAAAGTCGTGTTCGGGCAAGCGGAATATAGGCGATCAGTGTAGTAACACCAATGAATTGTATATTTAGTCATAAAAGCTTGACATTTGGTACTTACATGTAACGCCATCGCGAAAACAGTGGCAACCATTTTTGTTTTGATAGTTATCAAAACGCACACCTTTGGTAATATGTTCACTACTAAGTCAGCTAACGTCATCCATATGATAACTGCACCAATCTTGTTTAAATGTCATCAACGCCATTCTAAACAACATTAACAATTTGTAAATATGATATGCTATCTGTTTATAAACATCGACCCAGACTGTTTTATTTAATTAGCAGAACCCTGACCGTTCAGCACATTAGTCCGATATAAGAAAGGTTTACCTCGTCGATGCTTAACAGTTGCAGGCAACAATCGCTAATGGAGAATACATCTGGGTGTTTGTGAAAGCGACTGACGTCATGGGAAACAGCGCTAGTGATAAGCTAATGGTGCGCGTTGACTCGACAGAGCCGAACTTTGTGGACCACACATTCGAGAAGAACGTAGATTGCAGCGGTACCAAGTTGTCGTACTGTTCGAGGTGAGAGTTTATGCGAAGAACAAGAATACCCCGGTGGCCGTTCAGTAATTGACCTATCCATCACATGTCCTATTGCCTAACGACGCGGTCCGTCAAGCTGACAAAATGGCGGACGCACATGTGGATATGCCAGATATTCCGTCGTGTATATTGTTTGTTGTTGTTATTGCTGTCGAAATTCTGGCACCAAATGTGTTTTTTTGCGACAAAAACATCGATGTATGTTGTTTAACCGAGCACTGTTTGCAGGAAAGACTGAGTTAGCAGAAGTCATGCCGCTCTTGTAACGTAGCTCAGTGCACACAGTATTACAGTAACATTGCTGGGAAGGCTTAGCTTAATGGAGGTCATGCGAATCACTTTCTGAGTCACCTCTGTCTCTGGATCCATCCATTTATATTCGGAGGGCTGGTCAACTTAAATAATGTTCTGATGTACGTATTGACGTTGTGTGATAGATGTACAATGATGTACATATTGACGTTGTAGGATCATGTAAACATACTGACGTACTGGCATTGTATGATCGTTGTACAACAACTGGCGTATTGATGAAGTAGGGTTATTGTGATAGGGCTGACGTAGTGACGTTGCTGCCGTTACATGATCCTTGCATAACAACCAAATTCGTTAACCTTGCATATTTTACACTACCACTAACGTGTTGCCGCTGCGTGACCTTTGTACAACAACACTGACGTCATACTGTTGCATGATCTGTATACAGCAACACTGACATGTTACATGATCCTTGTGTAACAACACTGACATGTTACATGATCCTTATGTAACAACACTGACATGTTACATGATCCTTGTGTAACAACACTGACTTGTTGCCGCTGCATGTTTTGTATGCAACAATGTTTACGTGTTGTCGCTGCATAATTTGATCTGACGTGATGACGTTACATGATCTGATCTGACTTGTTGACGTTACATGATCTTTGTACATCAACTCTGATTTGTTGTCGGTGCACGATCTTTGTACTGGCATGTTTCGTTGCATGACCTTTTTACAACAATACCGATTTGTTGACGTCGCATTCTTTTTGTACAATTTACTGACTTACTGTCTTTGCAGGATCATCTTACACGTACACGACAAAGAGAGCGGCATCAAAGCGATACGTTACATCGTGACGGACGTCACTCAGGACAAAGAATTGTGGAATGAAACAAACAAAGGACAACAGCCAAACGAAGTAGCTATATCTCTATTTATTTATGTCTACTACAAATCTCATAACCTTTTACCATGAAACTGAGTCGTTATTTAAAAGTGTCACTACATGCATATATATATATATATATATATACATTGATAGTATTAATTATTATTACGCTGTGTTCGATTGAGTTACTCGTGTAACTTATTAAAAACTTATTTTAAGACAAAGGCGAACATAACTTTACTTCAGTGTCTTATATATATATGTCTATCTAGTACGCACGATATGTATAATAAATGTGATACTGCACGTACAATATCTTCAATAAAATAAACTGTGCCATTTGCATAATTCGCAAATACAAAAGCGTGAATAGAAACCCAATTGCAAGTGATGGGAACAACGTCTTTCTTCGATAATATGTCAACCATCCTACTTTGATTACAAATGTTGCTTTTGCATCCGTATTTAAGGATGTCAACGCGTTGGTAGCGCATCCGTTTAAACGCTGGCTGTATGTGACATTCGACATTCGCTCTCGAGGCGTGTGCAATACAACATCTTCTTTCTTGTAGAACACCAATAGCTGCCAAAACGACGGCTCGTGCGTGTGTACGCCGTTCAACGGCTGCTACCTCCGAGACCAAGTTTTCTACTTTGACCACTGCTGGCTGGTGAACATAGTTGAACATCCTATCCGACTCAAAGTCACCATCTACAACCACGCCGGATTGTCCAAAACGTTCGAAATCAAAGTAACGTCATATTTAGTTCGTCACAATAATAGTAACGTGTGGACTATCGCTTAATGCTGCGTGTAATATCTACGACACAATGCACTCCAATTATATAAGATCTTGATATGCTTGTATGTAATGCATAATTTATTGCCTGAACTATTATTACATAAACTTGTTAATGTGTGGCCGTCCTGCAGATTTTTCATCGAAGACGACAAACCTGTTCTTAACACACTACATTAATCTTTCCGACATACACTAATTTTAATTATAATAATTTATATATGCCCCTCGGCTCAATGATCAAGGCATTAACTAACATCAAATCATTAACTAACATATTAATTATTTTTAGCTTGGCGTCCTGGAGGAATTGGAAGGAATTAATAAATGTAAGTAAACATACGCTGTTTATATATATATATATATATATATGCATTAAACAACATCCATATATTGAAATATTTTAGACACCAAGCTCTTGTACACATATTTTTGTTAATTTACGCGTTATTTGTGTTAATATGTTTAAATGCACTCTGTACAAATAAGCACCTAGTTCCTGTTCGCCTGCACTGCAAATGCACCACAAGTTGAGGTTTGGCGGTATACCAGAAGACGAAGAAGATTAAAACCATATATAGCCATGCCATTTCTGAACCTGAGTACGACGATTACTCAATATACTATCCATGCGAAGGGAATTTGCACAACAGGCGGAATGAACAAGACACTGATAAGTGTCGATCTGGTCTATTTAATTGTCAGTCGTAATTTTATTATTACATGTATACAAAACAACATCAATAGAATCTCGTGTAATTCCATAAACTAAATATAGGCCTGCTACTAAATAGTTGTAAAAGTATTATTCCACTGCTCAAAATGTCAATATATGTTTATGTTGAAACCCCACATGTTTTTGATGTTAATGCAACAATATGAAAGTAAAATGATATATAATAATTATTGTGTTTTACAGGCACACCAACGACAGGTGGGCCATCAACGGGAATAATCGTGGGAATAGTGATTGGTAGGTATGACCACTATATCGTAGACAGCCACACATTTATGTAATATTTTCATAATTTTGTGTTGGACTTGCGTACAACTCACCCAAAAAGTTATTGTTTTACCAAGCATCTATTAATGTTCTTGAAGTTTAAGGGTAAACCGATCCGTCATTCAAAAGTTCTAAGTGAATTCGAATAAGTTTCACAACAATGCATCAGTAAACATAATATTATGGAGAACAGTTATTTTTCATAATTATTTTATTTTTATGCATAATAGGCAGTGGATGCTAAGGTAGCGAAATCGTTTATCACTAGGCCGCATGAAATACAGCATTGCATCCACAAACTCTGGAGTCGTTTGACGTAGAATATATCGAAATAATCGTAACTCGAAACAAGAAGAAGACCCGCAGCCGCAGGGCGTTGCCAACAATCATTCGCATCTCCGTACATTTAGGTCGTACGAAGGTCCTTACGTTCTTGCGGTTGGCCTTAGAAGTACGAAAATACGGACAAATCCGGAAACTAACGAACTGGTCTAGTAGTGTCACTACCACAAGTGTGATTAGTTGTCAAAATTAACGGTGTCGTAAACCTTTAAATGATGTCAACATACACACAGTGTCGTCACTGTGACCATCGTTGTCCACACCTCCATGGCCATCACAGGATTCACTTATTTAAATTCATAATTTACTACAGTGACACTTCTCCTGTTCATAACGAGTAATGCACGTCGTGTATGTGTTTGCAGTGATCTTGTTGCTGTTGGTGCTAATCATCCTTCTGATCCTGTTCTTCATAACGAGACGTCGTCAGAATAAACCATACATTCCGGAAAGCTTCGGTGACTTCAACCGAACGATTGCACAAGGCATATACGGTTGGGGAAAGAGACCAAGCACATCCAATGCAGTTAGTTATAACGGCAAAGCTAACATGGTGAGTTGGTCTCTTTGTTGTGAATCTTGCACGCTCATCAACGGAGTGTAACAATTACTAAAACCTCCAATCCTTATTAACGATTTTATCAGTATCATGTTATTTTATCATACTTGATAAGAGTTAGACGTCTTACTTCAGCTCTATTTGTTTTGGTACTAAATACTATTCATAACTATGAATGCTATAAGTCGTCAAGAAACACATGTAAAGTCAATTATTACCAAGAAAATAACAACACATTTGTCACTTTATCACCGAAATTAGTATTTCTAACATAAACATCACCGACAGTACGAAGATTACGAGGACTACGAAGGCGATTACGATGACGACATTTCCCTGTATGGTAATCTGGTCACTGAAGACGTCGCCGACTGGAAGATCGCTGCCGCCAATGTCGTCCTAGGAGACAAGCTGCCCAATGCAAAGGGGCGTTTCGCTGACATCCATTCGGCGACGTTGAGGTTGAAGGGTCGCCGGCAGAACGTCGTCGCGAAGACGCTAAAACGTAAGTCGTGTATCATTAAGTTAGTTTTCTTGTTAGTAAATTAACATACATGCATACGTACGTACATACGTACATACATACATACATACACACACTCACATACACACACACATACATACATACTTATTTACATACATACATACATACATACAAACACACACACACACACACACACACACACACACACACACACACACACACACACACACACACACACACACACACACACACACACACACACACACACACACACACACACACACACACACACACACACACACACACTCATACATGCATGCATACTACATATATATATATGTGTGTGTGTATGTATATATATATATATATTATATGTGCTCTTGCAGACAATTACATGCATGCATGCATATATTCATGCATGCATGCATGCACATATTCATACACACATACACACATACACACATACACACATACACACATACACACATACACACACACACACAAATACAAACACACACACACATTTTCACATGCACGCACACGCAAGCACACACATTCATTGTACATGTAGAACGTTGAGATTGAAGCGTCGCCGGCAGAACGTCGTCGCGAAGACGCCAAAATTAAGTCGTGTATCGTTAAGTTAGTTTTCTTGTTAATAAATTAACATACATGCATACGTACATACATACATACATACACACACACACACACTCACACACACACACACACACACATACATACACATACACACACACACACACACACACACACACACACACATACATACACACACGCATGCATGCATAATATATATATGTATATATATATTATATGTGCTCTTGCAGGCAATTACATGCATGCAAGCATACATTCATACACAGACACACACACACACACACACACACACACACACACACACACACACACACACACACACACACACACACACACACACACACACACACACACACACACACACACACACACACACACACACACACACACACACACACACACACACACACACACACACATACACACATACATTTCAGACACACGCTAACACGCTCACACACTCGCAAACACAAACACACTCAAACAAATATTCACATGCACGCACGCACACGGACGCACATACATTCATTGTAGAACGTAGAAATATAAGTAGAATTACTGATCAGTAATTCTTACCTAAATTATTATTCCTATATTCAGCTGGTGGCAATGCTGAGAGCAAATTACTGATGACCGCCAAGATGAATTTCTGGGCCACAGCTTGTCCAAACCACGAGAACATCCTGCTGTGTCTTGGCGCTGTTACTAAAGGTAAGTTTATTTGTATTCTGTTTGGCATAATTGTCTTGCTGGATATCATAGTACGTTACTGGAAATGCTGAATGTACCGCAAAACAACAATGCAACATATAGTGTTTTTATATTTCCTTGCATCAGCTTCTATCACGACATATCATGACCCTGTCACAAACGGGAACATGAAGGGTTTTTGGCAAGAACTAACAGAGGCAGGAATGAGTAGAAAGCAAATACACCCATACTCACCCACACACCCACTCACCCACACCTCCACACATCCACACATCCACACACTCACACCAACACCCAACCACCCAAACACCCAACCACCCAAACACCCACCCATTCACACACACACACACACACACACACACACACACACACACACACACACACACACACACACACACACACACACACACACACACACACACACACACGCACGCACGCACGCACGCACGCACGCACGCACGCACGCACGCAAGCACGCACGCACACACACACACAAGCACGCACGCACGCACACACACACACACACACACACACACACACACACACACACATCCACACACTCACACCAACACCCAAGCACGCACGCACGCACATACACACACACACACAAGCACGCACGCACACACACACACACACACACACACACACACACACACACACACACACACACACAAGCACGCACACACACACACACACACACAAGCACGCACGCACGCACACACACACACACACTCACACATCCACACACTCACACCAACACCCAACCACCCAACCACCCAACCACTCAAACACCCAACCACCCAAACACCCACCCATTCACACACACACACACACACACACACACACACACACACACACACACACACACACACACACACACACACACACACACACACACACACACACACACACACACACACACACACACACACACACACACACACACACACACACACACACACACACACACACACACAAGCACGCACGCACATACACACACACACAAGCACGCACGCACACACACACACGCACGCACACACACACACAAGCACGCACGCACGCACGCAAGCGCGCGCGCACACACACACACACACACACACACACACACACACACACACAAACACACAAACACACATACACACGCCACACACACACACAAACACACATACACACGCCACACACACTAGGCGTATGCTAGACTATTGTTCATATACTTTAGTTCGGCGTTCAATCTTATCCAACCTCACATTCTGCTCACTAAGCTGAAACAAATGAATGTCAATCCATATACCATCAAGTGGTATCGTTCTTTTCTCTCAGACAGAGTGCAGCTTGTTAAAGGCCATATCCTGGAATAAAATGTGCTCTTTTCCTTAATAACAAATAGTTTATGCCCTTTCAAATGATGATATTGCCAAAATGTTTAAATATGGTATATGAATATACGACATAAAAAGAGCCTTTAAATTTGCCATTTTACGGAAACTCCCGAGCGATGCCGGGTTTGCATTTGTTGCTGAAACGTGACGTCAGTCGTGGTTCCGCCGTCAGTTAGTGCAGCGGCTTCACGCCTGCGGCCCTGTGCAGTCGTGCGGTGTCATGTAAACAACTCGATACAAATGGCGGCTTACTCGAGTAGTTCAGAGAGCGATATCAATTTTGACGCGGATCACGAAACGTTTCATCATATATATTTCGGTGACAGTGAGGATGACATTGCCGAAATCGACAATGTTGATGTTAGCCAGTTAGTGTGGCACCGTATAGACACGAACTAGTGAAGAAGCTCCGACAACTGACCGGGCCCACTTGCGCAGATTCGCCGGTAACCGAATCGCCTTCGCCTCTCTTGTATTCGTCGAAGGAATGGCAGATTTCTTTACATCTAACTTACGCCTGAAACCCATCTTCCATTGTACGAAGCCTTTGAAGTCGCCACGCGCAACGAAATGCGAACCACAAATAGTACTAGTTGTCGTAGCATGGGTCCAGCCGGCCCTGTTGTTGTTTCGAACAAAACGTTTCCATTTCTGCCGAGTAACTGGCTCTTTGGGAAATTCGTGCACAGAATGGCCAGTCAGATTCGAATTGTTGCAGTTTCCAACAACACATTTGTTCACCATTTCTATAAGTGAATGAATGTATAACAGTTCAAATATCCACCAAAGAAATCCAGCCGCCGAGAACGCTTGCGATCCCGGGAATGTTTTCCACAACTGACGTCACGATTCTGCCTCTCGCGGCATTTTCGGAAAACAGACTTTTCGAAGCCTGCGCCAGAACAGGTCCCATTTAATGTCAATTTTAGAAATGTTTCAGCAAACGTGTGGTTTCTGGGTTGTCATTATATTGCAGAACACATATGTACATGCATATTTTTATATTTAGTAGCAATTCCCCCCCCCCCAGGATATGGCCTTTAAGGTAAATCAGACTCTTTCCCAAACTGTGGTAACAAATACCGGTGCACCCAAGGTTGTGTCAGTTCGCCGATTTTGTACACTCTGCATACAAATGACTGTACCAGCAGCAGTACTAACAACTACATAATCAAATTCTCTGATGACTCGGCTATTCTTGGGATTACTGCTTGGTTTGGCAATCTGCCTGTTCAGTTAAAATCACAGCTTTCATGATTGATGAGAACTGCCATGAAAATCACAGGTTCCACATCTCCGATGATCTCCCTTCAGGAGAGTTTTGAACAGACACTAAGAAAACACTCAGTCAAGATTAGTTATGATACTAAACATGTTCTACATAATGAATTTCAGCTCCTGCCATCTGGCAGACGTTATACAACTCCTCGGTGCAGGCTTAATAGATGCAAACACTCACTCGTGCCACTGTCTATTAAACAACTTAATTCATGATGTCTGCTGCTACAGCTTCACTTGTCGTTTTTTAGAATAAGTAATGTGTATGCATGTATTATTTATCTGCTGTTTTTATCGTATGGTTTATGGTTTTATGTACATATTGAATTCATATATATTCTCACCCGAGACAAATTTCTTAACTCCATAGTTAAGACAATAAAGCATTATCTTATCTTATTACCTTATCTTATCTTACACATAAAAAATATGAACAGGAACACGGGTACACGCCCGCACACAACACGCACACACACTCAACACTCTAGAGATGATATGTTAGACCAAGTCCGAGTACCGGCGCTTTATATGTACCGTAGTATTATCTATGACATGCGCTCTATTCGTATAACCATTGGAAATGTGCATTATCTTTCAGGTCCCATTTTGCTGTTTGAGCTATGTGATCTTGGTCCTCTTGGAAGCTGGTTGTCCAGGCAGACTAAACTAACGGAAGACTTGGAAGACAAGATGACAACGTTTAGTCTGCATATCGCTCGAGGCTTGCAACAACTACACTCGCACAAGGTGACAATGTACAACCTACTGTTGAAATATTTCATGTTCGAGTTTTGAAACTCGCTAACATAGTTTTATCTTAAATATTGTGAGTTTGCAGACACTTCTGTGCATGTAGGCCTAACTTCGCCAGGAACAACAAGCGTATGTCCTCTTGACAACATCTACATAGTAATATATAAAATTATGTTTTCTTCGTAAAATTGCGTCTCGATTATTTAGCGCAAATGAACCCCGATATTTATTCTTTGATTCCAGACTACATCTTGTAATGTCACGTGTGCGCCTGGTTTCATCGTGTTATTGAAGTAAATTTTAACCACTGCATGGTAATGTGTGTGCCTTTTCTACAGGTCATCCATCGTCGACTTGGAGCCCGCAACATACTCTTGAAGAGCGACAACGGCGGGATCGTTGCCAAGGTAGCCGGATTTGGACCAATGAGAGGCGAGGTACAAGGACGCGACAACGTAGATGTATGTATATCTCTAAAACTAGTTTTGTTCCCACGTCAACGAACGAACAGGATAATTCGACCTTCAAATCAATCAACGTTTGACGTCGTGCGGATACTAAACGTAGTGGAAGACTCAAACTACTATAATTGTTCAACTTATCTTGACCTGTCCGCGACAGATATTATGTATTTTTTAAATGTTTAATATATCCACGAACACTGTACAGGTATTTGCGAAGTCGGTAAGGTGTTTTTTTTCAATCCATTATAAATTTCGCGCATAATCGTTACTTATCTATATCCAATCGAGAGTATACTTTACTAATAAAACAATGTGTGAGTAACTGGCGGTTCTGTGCAGCTGATCAATATCGGAAATATTTACCATAGTATTATTTCAGGAGATGATTCCCGTGAAGTGGATGTCGCCAGAGCAGCTGAACCTTACCCCAGGCCAGCGAAGGAAGTACAACGCAAAGACTGACGTCTGGTCGTTCGGCGTTACGTTGTGGGAGATATTCAGCAAAGGTGAGCGGCAATGACCATGTAGGCTCTGTTATATGTTACGCCATCGAGACATCTTCACAGCAAAGTAGCATTATTGTGCCCTTAACTGAAACGGTATATCGCCAGCCCACACGCAGAGGCTGTCAAAACAGTAACTGGCATTATCGAAGTATTCGCACGTCTGCATACAGAAGAAATGAATGTCATCACGTGTGATCACTATTTATATTGCCATCATCCCAGCTGTCACACCAGTAAAGGTATACTTGTATTCTCGTAAGCACCGGCGTCGTATCATATGGAACGCACACCAGTGACGTTTGTTTCTTTCAGGCGGCTCTCCCTACCCCGACCTCAGAAGCCAAGAACTCAAGAAACAGTTGGTCAACGGATACCGGATGTCTCGTCCTACACACTGCCCAGACGTCATGTATGTTTGTCTTACCCCATTAGAATCATATGTAATTACACAACAACGTGCATCCAGATCGGCGAGGTTGTAAATAACCTACCAGATGATATACAACTGAACGGCTTAAGGTTCAACTTGTGGTTTCACATTAACTATATAAGTTGCTGACCACAAACGGATGTTGCGTCTTGAAGCGGTTCCTTTATGGTTTAACTCCATTCGGCACGACTTGTTCTTTGTCACCGTCCTAGACTTGATTACAATGATTTGCCACTGCCAATCTTAGTGTTGTAGGCCTAAAATTGTCGCCAGTAAATAAGTCAACCCTAGTTTTCCAAGATTTACCACTGATCTATACACAGTACAATTTCTCTGAGAATACAATCGACCTGCTTTTATAGTGGACTACGATAATTCAGTGATGTTCATTGTTATACATTGTGTATATCTAATCTGACGCATATTTTCCTATTTAGGTTTGAGCAGGTGATAAATCCGTGTTGGAGAGAGAGCGCCACCTCTCGGCCGACGATTGCCGCCATCGTCACCAAGATCGAGACGCTGTTCCTGAGTGGCGGCCCAGGCGGCGTGTACTACACCGACGGCAACAACAAAGCGTTTGAGCCGGACGTTTAAGTACATTGGAATTGATGCCGGAAGTACCCCGTGCCTGGAGTAGGCGAATGCGTATTGCGCATGCTGGCGCAAGCGCAGTGAACAATGTCACCAGCCGTGACCCCATTAATTGTGCTGCCGTGCCGTAACCGAGCTTTAGAGTTTGTGTTCTACTTGTTTTTTAAGATTTGTTACCTGCAACTAATTGTACAAATTATTATGTTTATGCTATGTATTCTAATAAATACAACGTTAAATGTAAACACATCAGGTTATCACTAGCAAAATTATCTTAGTGGCAAATCAGACAAAATACGTATTATTGTAATTTGTGCGAGATAAAATCTTAGTTTCCCTGGACTAAACAGTTCCATAGGTGTGTGTTTTTGTAAGTAGCACTGTACACGAAAAAAAAAATTCTGACAGTGTAGGATCTGTGTAGTAGCGTAACAGTCACGCAAATGCTGTGCCTACTTCAGACATATCCACGATATGTTAGTTTACCCTAATAGTATGTATTGTGCTCAAAACATAGGGTTTATCTTTCATTTTATTGTTCTTTATCGCTTAGAGTCTTTCACGAATATCTGTGTCTTCAACAGTTTACACATGTCGTCATAATGGCACTCTTAGATAAATAGACATTGTTCTGATAAAATTTAACAGCGCATGGAGTCAACGTTTTCAGAATCGATTTACACGCCCAAACAAGTGTTCTTGTATGTGAATGATATTACATTTGCATCCTACTGTAACATTATATCACTAGACTGTTGCAGAATAAGCCAGACTAACACAGCTAAGGTCAATCTGTTTCTTTACCCCTCATTGCATACAAACTATTATTATTGACGATTTTGTAACAAACAATCGTGTTTTCCACATTAGCAGCGTGGCGCAGCGGCAAGAGATTCGGACTCTCGACTGAGAGAACCCGGGTTCGAATCGTGTGCGGCGGTGTCGAACTTTGGGCAAATTCGTTTACTCTACATTGCTATACTCAGCTCTTGGATTAGTACCTGGTAATAGACATTGGTGGATATGTGTGTACGAATAGTCTTCGCGCATTAATTGCAGCGTGGCTGAATGCTTCCCAGAGAAGTCGAGATGGTGTTCGATTGAACAGGTCTGCCAGGGAGTAAAGTATAAAGTGCTTTGAGAGGTCTGGAGGACTGCATACTGAGTTATATAAAAACTTACTTTTTTACATTCTTATTTGTTGTAGTAAAGCCTACTTGAAATGTAATGCGTGTGATGTGTTATTAATCCACGCACGCGTGTTATATTTGCACATAGTGTTGTTTTACTGAGGTTTTCGTTCGTACTACTGGACCGGATAGATATATGTGGCATAACAGGTTGGGAACGATCTAGTAGCAGTAGCATGACCATCGGTCGCTGACAAAGTTTGGTACAGGCAGATTAAGAATTGAAATGCCGGCGAAACGGCTAACGCGATGTAACAGCACATAATAGCAGTATACCCTGATCTAGGTGATGTAAAGTTATTATATTAATTATGGTAAAATGCTACATTGTTTTAATAATTAATCTCCTTTTCTTTTACCCGCACATTATATTAGTTTTCAGTTGTTAATTTCGACAGACAACCAGTATTTAAACTACTACAAGTAAAATATTATTAATACGTATTGGCTACAACGATTTACCAACGAATATAAAATCTGTTTTCGCTGTAGGTAATACAATTATACATATCATATTAGTTACGTCATACCGTGCAAGAGGTTGTCAATAATCAATCGAGTTTAAGACGACCCTAGATAAGTATATATATGTTCATTTTAAACATACTATTGTGCACGTATGTTCCATGTTGATTAACATTTGTTGCATATTTGTAGTGGGGTGTTACTATTAGTATTATAACTGAGTGTTGAAAATAAGTGGTTTATAGAACTATATGAAATGAAACTGCACTATAAAGAGCTTGAAGTAGATTGTTTCGTCAATGCGTGTGTGGTCACTGTAAATATTTTGATAAAATAAATGAACGCCTTTTATCCACTGTTAAGTTGACTCCGTCGGACCATTCCACCGGTTAACCGGACCCTTGTATGGTCTCATTGCATCCAGGTGCCTACTTTGAAGCCTCATTCTTACAACTGAGGTCCTCATTCGCTGGTTGTTGCAACAAGGTGTTTCTTCTGGTACGTAACAGAAGGCTGACGAGGATGAGTCGGTCTTGTCGATGCGTGCATGTGACTGGCGATCAACATATTGTACCTGCTGGCCAAACATGACATTGCTAGATGAGAACAGCAATCGCGTAGCATTCCAACGTGCCTTCGGCTTTCCGCTACTGATTATCAAGCCAAGGAAGGAAAAACATCCATACGCGAACAAACTTCCTGCGCGACCAGTTTTTATCGACAGATCTACGTCAGCACTCATCCGCAACGATCGTGCAAAATGGCACAGCGACATTCTGTAGGCCGCAGACCGTAGCGCTATTGTTATTCCGGTGGCGTTTGACCCCACCGGTATTTTTGTCGCGGGGTTTTGCTAACAGATTTGGTGTCACCGTCGCGCGTACGCTTGAATGGTGCAGAGCCACAACGGCGCTTGCAAGCAACAACAGAAGACGACGGTGTAACGTTTATCAAGTATGGAGACTGCTGAAAAACAAACAATGCCCAAGATAGCTAAATAAATCATGCACAAGACATATTCTCATATTTGTTAATGTTAACTTTAGACAAGAAGACTTGAAAGTCGAACAACTGCAGCGGACGTGAAAACAAACACTAAATGTAATAAACAAGGAAAATGTAATTTATACAGAAAAACATGATCATTCCAATGAGAGAAGTAACGATCACAATGAGTAAACTGGGATGTTACAATCAGGCTATGAAAGATACTATGAATATGTTACAAAGGTGGCACTGGACACGACTGGGCTTAGACAGAGAGGAAGGCCCGGCTTATGTTTGGTTCACCAGTATATGCAGCCACGTTGTGAACAAGAACTCCAACCTCACATAAGACATTTTAAGAACAGAACAATACAAGGAACATTTTGATATCTTACCACACTGACCAAAGTCATAGTGTAACTTGAATTCATAACGAGTATTGTGTACAGGTGAACTGTTCCGGTTACGTATCGTTCGTCATTTAATCATGCGTTACTGATTACAAGATTGCTTACAGGGCACAGTCTAGGAGCAAAGCAAACTCACTGAGGGGACTCATTCACAAAATCAATTATATCAATAATGAATAAATATATGAAATGCATGCATACAATGCGCATTAATAGTACTAGTTACGTCGTCGTGATATTCGTTGTTTGGTTGTGCCTCGCGGTATGCACCGCCAAATCTATTGCCGATAAAGCCTACGCCTGCTTAGATAAACCAATGGCTGGGCCAACTAGTTTTGATACGGTCCCTCGTGTTTTGAAGGCGGCGTGCTAGTACATCAGTGATACGACCTTTTTGTTCCCCACCAAGTCGTCCGACATTTGGTGACATACGCGATGAGCTGTCTGTAACCAATCATGTCTATTGTTGCTTCTCTCAACTCGTCCACGGTCAGCCATGTTGAATCCCTGATCTTATCCAGCCATCTAACGTATGATCCATCTTTCTTCCGCTTGCCTTCACTCGATCATCATTGACTTGTCCTATACGTCGTCTTCTGCACGCGTGATGTGTCCGAAGTATAATAAATTCAGTTTTGTGATGAACGCCTGTAGTTAGCGGACTCGATTGATTTCTACAAGGCCGGACTTGTTTGTCCTGCTCGCGGTACCACATTTTGACACTGTCGACTCGTTTCCTTCCTCTCTGCATAATGGTCCACCAATCACATCCATTACTACTGGGAGAACGAAGGTGTATACTGGTCAATTTCCTTGCTATTGCTACATCGTTATCCTTCCTGATTTCTCCTCGGATTTCCCAATCGCTGAAGCCAAATATATCAATTTTCGAGCACAAGGAAATTAAGCTGTCTTCCAGTATCTCATCTCACTGGTCATGACGCTGGTCGTTAAAAAACTTTTCGCTTTCCAATATGACTTTGAAATAAGATTGATCAGGTATCCTTTGCTCTGTTAGATCCATGGTTTATCATCAGCATATTGGAAATTGCCTCCAAGCCCGACGCCATGCACAGCGTCTGTAGGCCTGTTTCGTGATTGTTTCAGTGTATAAGTTTAATACATAAGGGGAGAGAACGCATCCGTATGACGCCATTACTAATACAAACCATTCCGTCTTACCAGTTTTGCCCAGTATATGAAACTCGCATAAGTTGAATGAAATATATTCCGGCATTCCCAATCATCGGTTCCAATCAGATCGTGACAGACGCTGTCGATGCTTTGCTGTAGTCAATAAAATACGTGTGATGTGTACGCGTTCTATCCGGCACTCTTTCGCTTGCCATCAACTCTACCTGAGGTTTGCAATGTGGATGTTCGTGCCTTTCCATCTTCTATACCCAGTTTGCTCAACAGGCAACTGACATTTCATCGCTCTTTTCATTAATGCCATGCTTTTTCATAAGAACTTTGCTAGTGTGAAATATGAGCGCGATTCTCAAACAAACCCTAAAAAACCACGCTGTGTCACGATGACATGTGACACAACCCGTCGAGTTATTGTGAGTGACCCAATCTATAAGCATGCTTACTAAATGGCACGGGCACACTGACTAGCGTGGACGTTTCTTCGTTGCAGACTGCAAAAATACTAAGCAACGTAAGTTCATTCATTTCAACTTGTGTAAGATAAGTAAATATTTTTAGAAATCATTAAATGACAGTTGAGTAGAAAGGCATTGTGACTGTTATGACTAAATGTCTGACTTATTTAATTCGTCTGTCGCGGTTGGGTGATTACCGCGAGCAAACCGAGTTACGGAGTTTCTTAGCATTGGCAATGGTGCTACCCAAAGGTGTCGGAATATGAGGTTGGGGGGGAGGGGCTGATCCTCCCAATATTTTAGATGGAATTAGCCCACCTATATTTAGGGTATTGGTCGATTTTGGGGCGGAATTTGAGGTTTTGGAAAGCCTAATGGTGGGTTTTCTTGGCGAGCCTCAGTAAGATACAATGGGAGGTTTTTGTTAAGCTTCAGGAAGGTACAGTTGTATGTTATTGAGGCCTCAAGGTTGTTGTTTTTGCGAGCCTGAATGGGGTGGAAATGAAGGTTTTTGGAGAGCCTTACGATTGTTTGTTTGGCGAGCCTGAAGCCTCAACGTTGGTGCATATGGAAGTTTTCGGAGAGCCTCGGTGTGGGGTTTTGGTAAGCCTCAAAGGGGTGGAAATGGACGTTTTGGAGAGCCTCAAGGTGGTTCTAGTGAGGCTCAAGGGAGATGCTGTTGGAGGTTTTTGTGAGCCTGAATATTCACCACGTTCCGACGCCAATGTATCGCCTTTTATCGCCTTTTTGCGCCTCTAATTAGGTGTGTTTACCCAGGTGTATAGCGCATTACAAATGCGTACTGCTAATAATAAATACTAATATAAGAGACTGTAGATTTATATAGGTTTTTGAGTCTCAGTGGTTCATTTGTTGTCGGGTCAGGGGTGTCAATCTATGCAACTAGGTGTCTTTATAACAGAAACCCAGCGAAGTTCTGTTCACGTGATGTCAAATTAAGCAAACCTTCATAGAAGTTAAACATATGTAGTATGATTATGCAGTAGACACTAGTTGTTCAGCGATTATTTTGTGTTATCCTCAATTGGACATCTATTGTAGCCAAACACTAATAAGCTTTGCATCAACGCCAAACGTTACCTCAAGAATATTTTGCAATTAAGAATTTAACATATTTGCCTTGTTTAAAATAGGGATGCGTGCATAGTCACTGAGTTAAAAAAATAGAAAAAACGCGCGTAATGCGAATGGAAGAATGGACACGGCCTACCCAATTATAACATGACATTTACTTCCTCTTACAAACCGGCTTAGAACGAACTGGTTCCCACACTCTAGGCACGCTGTGACATTTAGATTGCATAGGACGTGTTACAAATTTGGATCTTCTTTGAACTCGACTCAATGGTAGCATGTTTTTTCATATACTGTAGCTTCGGGGCATGTTTTTCAAAAGGTAGCCTTGTTGAAAAGGGTGCCACAGGCGTCTGCCTTCGGTGTTAATCTAAGAGTTGTTTGCCAGTGCGCTCAAGTATTACTTGTATCTATGCACAACTAAAATCCTCTTTCTATTCCGGACAAAAATAAAGTTTTACTACTCTAAAAACACCCCCCTCTCTCTAACATAAACCCCCCCTCTCTCTAACATTTCTTGTTAAATTCCGATTAATTGCAACATTGCTATGAAACCCAACTTTGACCCTGGATGAGCGATGCCATTTCGGTAGAAGTTGACCAGTGTGTTCACGTATTACTTATAACTAGGTACAACGATAAACCCCATCAAGTCAAAGCTCGTTAAAGTATTCATGTACTGTTTGTCTCTATGTAGATCTTGAACCTCGATGCTTTACCTTATTTAGTGCAGGGCAAAAACTGAGGTTTTGCTGTCGCAAAAGCACGCCGTCGTTATTTTTTTGTATTGCAAATTACCGTAGTATAATATTGTTATATAAATCCTTTTTGTTTCACAGTGACGAATGTCATTTCAGCTAACGTTGGCCAAAGTGTTTGTATGTTGTGTATCTCACAATATTATATATATATATATATATATATATATTATATATATATATATATATTATATATATATATATATATGCAGGTATATATATACATATGTATATACAGTGGTGTGTGTACGTGTGTGTACGTGTGTGTGTGTGTGTGTGTGTGTGTGTGTGTGTGTGTGTGTGTGTGTGTGTGTGTGTGTGTGTGTGTGTGTGTGTGTGTGTGTGTGTGTGTGTGTGTGTGTGTGTCTGTGCGTGTGTCTGTGTGTGTCTGTATCTGTGTGTGTGTGCCTGTGTGTGTGTGTGTGTCTGTGTGTATGTGTGTGTGTGTGTGTGTCTGTGTGTGTCTGTGTATGTGTGTGTGTGTGTGTGTGTGTGTGTGTGTGTGTGTGTGTGTGTGTGTGTGTGTGTGTGTGTGTGTGTGTGTGTGTGTGTGTGTGTGTGTGTGTGTGTGTGTGTGTGTGTGTGTGTGTGTGTGTGTGTGTGTGTGTGTGTCTCTCTCTCTCTCTCTCTCTCTCTCTCTGTGTGTGTGTATGTGTGTCTGTGTGTGTGTGTGTGTCTGTGTGTGTGTATGTGTCTGTGTCTGTGTGTGCGTGTGTGTGTGTGTGTGTGTGTGTGTGTGTGTGTGTGTGTGTGTGTGTGTGTGTGTGTGTGTGTGTGTGTGTGTGTGTGTGTGTGTGTGTGTGTGTGTGTGTGTGTGTGTGTGTGTGTGTGTGTGTGTGTGTGTGTGTATGGTGTATGTATGTGTGCGTAAATCCACGTACCATCCACAAAATATTTAATTTAAACAAAGTTGTACCTGTTGTTATATTAGGCTATTCTTGCATTATTAAAAGCAATAATGCTAAAACGTGCATACATTTTAATATACTGCAAATTAATCGTGTGCGACAAACCCCCCTTTGAAAAACCCTGGCTATGGCCATCCAAATCAATTACTAGCCGACTACCCTTTTATAATAGGTTTGCTTCCTCTTGCACCTGGCTTGGCGCGAAGTGGTTCCCATGCCGCAGCTGCGCCTTATCAGATTTAGATTGTATAGAACGTTATAGTGATGCGTATCAGTTTGTTTCCCGACACAGTGGTGGAATGCGTTTGTGATAGTTTCCAAAGGCAGCCTTGTTTACACGAAAAAAAAACCAGCTCGGTCACTTTGTGTTCGTAGACGCAGTAGTTATTTTTTGTAGCATAACGGGTAAGCCTAATGCCCTATCCTTCATACCAAACATTGCCTATTATCGTTTATCACGTGGAGTATTTATAACAAAAATGCTGTTGACATACAAAAGACAATATCTGCATTCCCGGCACCGGAAGTAGAGCAATCGGGGGAAGAATTTCGGTCTACCTTATTATATAATATATCAAATGTCCAATTCGTCCCACAGCAGCGCTTAATAACAACTGCTACCACAGCTACGGATATCCTGCACCATGCTACTATACCTAGACAATTTACTTGGGGTATGATAGAAATGAACTGTCGCAGCTTTGCCATACTCCAATCAAAGACTTGTTCAATCTCTAGAGAAATCAATACAAAAATACACTCCGGCTTCAGAGCTTGTCGTCAAAGGCCTAGCTAACGAGAACATGCAATAAACACGCGGGCACATGTAGTTCGTACGCGCACACGCACACATTCACACACAAACAAATAGACCGATAAACACGCAACACACACACACACACACACACACACACACACACACACACACACACACACACACACACACACACACACACACACACACACACACACACACACACACACACACACACACACACACACACTCATACACTCACTCACTCACTCACTCACTCACTCACTCACTCACTCACTCACTCACTCACTCACTCACTCACTCACTCACTCACTCACTCACTCACTCACTCACTCACTCACTCACTCACTCACTCACTCACTCACTCACAATAAATGTGATGTTTTCATGATTGCGCAGATCTGCTGGAGTATTTCTGGAGGTCTTCGTGACGCGTTGGTACGACACCGTCGTCTCTCTCTCCCTCACCATGGCTGCATCCACGTTGCTGCGTCTAGCCTGTCTCACGATGGTCGCCCTCCAACTAGCTGAAGGGTACTAACATATTACAATACCCCCACACGATACCATTATAAGGTGGAACAGGCACGGAGATTCAGGGGCGTGGGGTGTATGTTTCCTTTGAACGGCATCAGTAGGGGTTTACTTAATGCATTCTGTCGATGCAGAGAACATGTGTGGCGGAGTGCATGTCACTGTCCCTCCGACTTGGCGTCAAGGCGGTGCAGTTGAAGGGTTTTAATGAGCTCCCGGGATTAAGTTAGAGATTTTGGTGAACCTCAATGTGGGTGATGCATGGATGGCTGTTCCCAACACCGTTGGACAAGTCCTAGATGCTTACTCGGCAAATAAGTACCGCTAATTACTGTTGCCAGATCAACCTTGTTCCAGTTATAATACGAGTCGTGTGGTGTTCATCATTCGACACGTTCTGACAATGTTTTGTTTATCACCGCAATGGAAATAAACTCCATCTACTAGGGTAACCACGAACTTACATGATTTCGAGGGTGACTATAGCGATTTGACAGTGTGTGTGCGTGCGTGCATGCGTTCGTGTGCGTGAATGAACGTACTCGTGTGTGTATGCTAATATTGCAACTTGACCTTGCAACACATACCCACTTAATCAAATCCCAGAATAAGAGCCACATTTCGTCTTCCTGGATTACGGTAAGCAGACTAGACTACAGAATATACGGTGGCAAACCACAGTTTACAAATCAGTATTAAGGAAAACGTAAATGACGTATATCCGTTGTAGTACCGTTTGCGAGAAACCGTACGATATTCAAGTGAAGAAGACAAAGACGATTGATGCAAACTGTGAATCGTGGCGCACAACTAGGTACTTTACGAACCATCTATGATAGTATTAATATCATCATCCACATACACTTATCCCTCTTTGCAGTTATTCGAATTCGATGATGACAGCAACGTGGGGAGATATCTTAATGTATTACTTTTCTGTGCGAAATACATCGACAGTATATAAAATCATTGTCATCGTCACAATCGTCGCCATTGTCGTAATCGTTAAACTAACCGACGTTCTCATGGCGCCCGAGTGCCATTTTAATAGCCATCGTTTCTATGTCTGTCTGGGCAACCACTGTCAGTACCATCGTTGACACAATAATAATCATACATCCCGTCATCCCCGCCTATGTCGATGTCGCCGTAAAACAACACAGTTGTTATTATGCATATGTCTTTTGCTCGGCAGTCGGAAGTGTCGCCTGACCGTCAGCTACTACGCCACAGAAGTGAGACAGAACACTACATCCTGCTGCAACGGATACAGGGGGGAACTTTGTAACATACGTGAGGTTTTGTAATCTACAAAAGGTGCCATTATCGAATATCGACTCCTTGCAAAGGCGGTGTAATAATTTATACATTAATAGGCAAACATTGGACCTCTGTAAGCGCATCTCTTCCGGGGCGCCGATGTCCACTCGCCTATTTCTATGTTCGTTCGCTTCCTTGAACCATTGATAATACAACCATTACATATTTGTTCCAGTTTTTACCATCCCCTGTGAAAACGAGTACTGCCTTCTCATATCTACCATATTCTGTTCGTTAAGTAATGTTGCTGTGTGTCTTATGCCTTCGTTACGTTAAAATACAATATTTATATTAATATGTTCAGTACTATTCAAAATTAAAACTTTGTTGTAGTCTTTCTAGCTTATTTATGTCTTTCTTACAATATGTCCTGCATGTATGCAATATTCCAAATGAGGACTAACTATTGCCTTTTACGGGGGTAAAATTACTTGTTTCTTAAAATATACGTAGTACTGTTCAAGATAATACTTGTAAAGGTAGCCAAATTGACCAGTGACTGGTAACTCTGCTTTGGACAATAAGGTGTATTAAGCTGTATTATAAGTATACATTGTGTTCCAGCGACCTGCGACCAAAAATGTACAAACAATTACGTGTGTAAAGGAAAGAACAGCTGCGTCTGCAGTCGCTACTACCTAAGCAGAAATGTGTGTGTCGGTAGGTAAAGAATGGATGGAGGCCTATTAATTAATTAATGTGTATTTCACAATATCGATGGAATACTGATAAAGCATAAGTGAAAAAAGACTAGTTTTTCAGGAGACCAAAACAAACGTTTCTGTTCCGTTTCTCTATTGGTATTATATATTATAGGTATCTTTAAAGGACATTTTGTGTGACTCATTCTTTGAATGTTATATACATGATGTACATATAAGCTTATAGCAATAAGTGTACATATATGCTCATAGCAATCGATATTCTACATTTCCTGCAAAAATGAAGACACTTGAAGTGATTTGCTTAGTAAACGCCGTCACCATTTCTGTTATGTTGAACACAAATGTATTTTGTAACTTGCTAGATAGCGACCATTGGTTCTCTTTCCCGGACTAAGCAGTTAGCTAGACAAATCTTCGACAAACGAAATAGCGGATTTCGTTAGAAATACATGCATTCCATAGAATGCTAGATGGCGGCACTGGTCCGAGTAAGAGTAATATAAAACAACAATACAACATATGATGTTTCATATTAATTGTTAATATCATAACTATCTCTTTCATTTGTTGCTATGCTATTATGCCATACTAACTTCATATACCCATTAAGCAACCCACAAAAGGCAGCAGTTAGCACCACTGTAATAGTTTTGGTCTTAAACTCTTTCCCGTTGACCGTTTAATTTCTGTCAATTACGGCATTTCATGCAGCCAATAATAATGTTTCGGTAAATCGAACGTGCATAGCACTAAACAAATATACCTTAAAATAGAAAACGTAACCGGACATGAGCTGAAATTTCCTTCTAAGCTTCCACTCGTGACCGCGACGCGAGGCTCGAGGACATCTAATTCAGCTACATCGTGTAAAGTGGTGGATCTGCCAATTGTTGTGCGAAGTTACTTGGCACCTCTTGGCATAGCGCCGTGGTGCAGTGGCTAGAGCTTCGGACTCTCAACCGAGAGAACCCGGGTTCGAATCCTATGCGGCGGTGTCGAACCTTGGGCAAGTTCGTTCACTATACGTTGCTCCAGTTCACTCAGCTGTATGAATGAGTACCTGGCTATAGACAGTGGTGGATATTTGTGTACGAATAGTCTTCGCGCATTAATTGCAGCGTGGCTGGATGCTTCCCAGAGAAGTCGAGATGGTGTTCGATTGAACAGGTCTAACAGGGAGTAAAGTGTAAAGTGCTTTGAACAGTCCTGAGGACTGGATACTGCGCTATATAAGAACTTACCTTTTTACCTCTGACTACGCCACTGAGCCAGGCTGATTTACACCGATGCCTTTTAAAATAGTAATTTAAATGCCTTTGGTGGTAAATTGTGAAACTACAAATGATTATTATTTGATCTTTATATCAATGTGCTAATTGATATTGATATAAAGAGGTTGTGGTTGCGCACGTGTATATCTCCTACCAGACATCTAATTTCACTTGTCTCGTTCTATATTCATTCGCGTCCTTGGACAATAGGCTTCTGATCTACTAATTGGAGATGTATTAAAATTCAAAGATAGTTAGTTATTGCTATTTACTTACAAAGTTACGTGTTTGCACGACTATCTGTCGAACAAAGAGAGAATCAGTGAACGAATTGCGCGGTGAACAATATCTCGACGAGTGAAAAGTGAAAATACTGTAATAGTGATATTTTCTGCTGTCTTTGATGTGTTGCTCCATGGATAGGTGCAACCTAGTTACTGTTAATGCAATTTGTATCTACTTCCATACTGACAGTAGTTAACTATAGATATGCTTATGTGTCACTCTTATCATTTCAGGGAAGTGATAGAACGATAACAATTGTTACCCAGGCACATGTGACTATAGGTGCTACCACAGATGTTATTGTTCCGCTGGATTTGATGGAAACACAAAGAACTGCATCTATAGTACGACGTTTTAATTGTTTACATCACATATATAATCAAGCATAAAATGCATATATTATGCTTGAGATGTGCGTGCGTGCTTGCGTGCGTACGTGCGTGCGTGCGTGAATGTGTGCGCATGTGTTTGTGTAGGGGAACTATTTAATTGCTATGCATTTCCCTTCATCATTTTTTCTTAGTTGCCATTTCTTAGTGTTTTTAAGTACTTCCTTCTGCAACATATTTTAACCTTAACTTATTCTGTCTGGATTTGGTCTGATGTTGAGTTATAATAATAATATACTATTGCGCCTATTTCCTCAGAAACCTGAGCTAAGAGAAACAACACAGTAAAATCATGAACAGGAACAAGAGTCATCATTAGCGCAAAAGATAATGACACTTATTTCGTGGCCAACGGTCGGAACAGCAATGCTTCCATTCAGATGTGTTTAATAGTCGGATTTGCTACACTAAATAAAAGTCGCCTTACAATAAGAAGATAATGTTTATTTTGGTATTGTTGTCCCTTAGTAAAAGATCCGCCGAGATTCCCAAAATGTAAACTGAGTGTGGTGGTGACATCTGGTGGAAAAGAAAGACACGTTCTTATCGGAGAGTGCGGCCAGGAAAATCTATACAGGTACGGCTTATACACAGGATTGATTTGTTTTATGAAAGTGTACATCCGTTGTAAAGATTTAGTTGAACAATACACACTCACTGACCCACGCACACGCGCATACACGCGCCACCTTATTGTTTTGTTCGTCTCATTTCAAATTCATTTAGCGATAAAGAAAAACTACGTAGTCTATCCATTATGACATACTAGTTCGTTTGCGCAACTTTATGTAGTTTTAATAAAATCATCAGACATTCTATTACAAATTAATTTTTTTACTCCTGCCCAGGAATTAATTCATTAATATGAGTGTAAAAATTTGAATTTTCACATGCATAATTATGCGATTATGCAAATCAAAATCAAATCAAATGTCGGCCCGGCAATTGGATTTGGCCAGTTACAAGATGTAAAGGCCAGAGTCACTTGTTTCGATCATTTAAACATATGCATGTAGTCATGTATTGTTTTACGTAATCGTCAGAGAAAATAGATAAACCCTTATTCACACATTACATATGTGTAGTGTACACGAAAGAACCGAATTAGCGACGGGCCAAACCAGCAGAGAAAACAGCTTTAAGATCCAATAAACTATGTGTATGGTGTATTTTAATCTTCCGTTGCGTTGACATCTACGCAGATATTGTGTTGTAGCAATTACCAAGTTGGCACAGCCTTCGTATTGGAGTGGATAGCTGCGTTTGACCCATCTGAGCACACACCTCCAGTAAAGCCAACGCACGTTCGCGCGGTGAAATTCGGCGTCGTCAGTTCACTCGGGGAAGGCACAGTGAAGGACGCTAGTGAGTAGAGATATGTGTGACATTGTCACTGTTCCACGTGTAGATCGCCTCTCTCTCTCTCTCTCTCTCTCTCTCTCTCTCTCTCTCTCTCTCTCTCTCTCTCTCTCTCTCTCTCTCTCTCTCTCTCTCTCTCTCTCTCTCTCTCTCTCTCTCTCTCTCTCTCTCTCTCTCTCTCTCTCTCTCTCTCTCTCTCTCTCTCTCTCTCTCTCTCTCTCTCTCTCTCTCTCTCTCTCTCTCTCTCTCTCTCTCTCTCTCTCTCTCTCTCTCTCTCTCTCTCTCTCTCTCTCTCTCTCTCTCTCTCTCTCTCTCTCTCTCTCTCTCTGCTTTTTTGAACGACTGCTAATACCATTACGGTTAGTCCGATTCTCCAACAATCTTGACATCGTTTGAAAGCTTACGATTTCTGCATTTCAAATATATATTTCAAATAGACCTACAACAGTGCCGGTTCCGATATCTTAAACACTACGAACGATGTTGGTTCGTCGACACAGTTCACCAATTTACCGATTGAGGCACCACTATCTGATTTCATGGTGTAAGCTCCACCCACTTTCAAACGGCTGCTAAAATGACATACTCGAAGTAAGCGTGACGTCACAATCACATATATCAACCAACCAACGCCACGTCGCGCCGAAATAGAGATATATCGGTTTCGCTGCGATCAAAGCACATCAGTTTCGCCGCGGTTTAAAAGTGGATGGAGCTTATAACATGAATTCAAGAAATGGTGAAGTGCGCATGTCTGAACCTATGCAAATAAGAAAAAACAGCGCCGCAATCGGAAGATTATTGTACTGAGTATCAGCCGCCAACATCGTTCGGAACCGTAAAGAACATCGAAAACGGCACGACTGTAGATCCGTTTATAAGGTGTTCTATGAACGGTTACCGGGAAATCTAAATGATTCTAGAATAACAAAAAGTGCATCTTTTCAAATTATACCAAGATTGTCGGAACAGGACGAGCCGTGAGGTTGTTAGCGACCGTAGAAATTCATGTTTTGGACGTGTTCCGAGTTGTACATTTTTTCGCTCGCTTATTTACTTTTGGTTGTATCCATACTAACATATTGATCGTTGTACAGCGACGGATGTGTTGACATGGTATAATAATCGCTGTACTCTAACTGACGTATTGCCGTTGTCTGATCGTTGTGCATAGATTGACTTATTGACATTATTAACATTGTATGACCGTTGTGTAAAAACAATAACGCATTGGCCATGCATTATGGGTACAACTGCACTAAGTTGTTACTACTGCTACTAACGATCTTTGACAACAATATATATATATATATACGTCTAGACGGGTCTACACTAACTTGTTCTTTGAACAGCAACATTGACTTGTTGTCTTTGCAGGATCGTCTTACATGTACATGACAAGGAGAGCGGCATCAAAGCTATACATTACATCGTGACGGACGTTACACAGGACAAAGAATTGTGGAATGGAATAAACAAAGGACAACAGCCAACAGAAGTAGTTAAATTTATATATATATATATATATATATATATATATATATATATACAAATCTTACGAATGTTTAGCGTGGAATTGATTCATGATTTTGGCACAAGAGGCAGTACAGCCTAAAAGCCAGAAGAGATTATTTAAGCGTAAATTGTTAAAGTAGGAATGTACATTATACAAGTTTCTATCTGGTAGGCTTATATATAAAGTTATTATATCGTCAGTAAACCAGTTGCAACACAGGTGAACATTGACCAAACAACGTTTTTCTGCAACGTTTCAACCACTATAAGTAAACAATATTATTGTCTTTTAGAACACCAAACAATGTGAAGACGACGGCTCGTGCGTGTGTACGCCGTTCAACGGCTGCTACCTCCGAAACCAAGTGTTTTACTTCGACCACTGCTGGCTGGTGAACAGAGTTGAACATCCCATCCGACTAAGAGTCACCATCTACAACCATGCCGGATTGTTCACAACTATTGAAATCAAAGTAATGTTACATGTTGTTAGTTGTGCGAATAATAATAAAATAATAATAATTATTATTATAACAATCGTGTTTTTCGAGATTCGTATTTACTTAGCTCATTGCTAAGTGTAATATCTAAAATATAACACGTACTGCATTCCGCTTACTCCGAGTCATGTCGATGTATTCGTAAATAATAGTAATTTATTGCCTGAACTTTTATTGTATAACCTATGTAATGCAGGTCGCCCTGCATACAGTTCCAACGAACATTTCCAAGTTGTTCCTGACGTACTTCATCAATCTATTCAGTACACAATAATGTTAACCATATTTTATATAGGCCTTTCGGATTTCTGACCAAGGCATTGACTCATCTCAGAAGTAACCTGTCAAACACTTTATTTTCAGCTTGGTGTCCTGGAGGGATTGAAAGGTATAGATAAATGTAAGTAAATATTTATAAGCTGTTGTTTAGTTTGGCGATATTAGATGCATGAGTGTAAAAGAGACGGAATCGACATGCCAAAATACATGGCGGAAATATCTGATGTGCTAATCGTCACGGAGCTTAAACTAACTTAATCTATTTAATATTACATGCATATTAAAATGATACAATGTAGTTGCAGAAACAAACATCTTTGTACCGACTGTTTTAATTGTTCAGCAGAATAACATATCAACAGTTGTTTCTATTTATGTTGAACTTTCAAACATTAAACAAATTATGTAAGTATCTGAAAATATAATTAATATCACTTTTTACAGGTACACCGTCGACTGGTGGCCTATCGACGGGAGTTGTCGTGGGAGTAGTGATTGGTACGTATGACCACTATGTAACAGACAGCCAATCCGTGTTCAATATTAGTTTGTTGCATATTGTTGTTATATTGTGTTGCGTATGTACGCAGGACACATCCTAATGTCCAGGAACTTTGACAAGATGACAACCTATAGTATTGTACAGGCAGTACAACCTCCGTGGTAGAGCAAATCTTATTATTACACTGTATTAGTATTAGTAGTATATGTTGGTCTGGTATTGATCTTCCAGGGGTTTTATGTTAAGCGCTGTGAACAATCCTAAGAACTGAATACATCGCTTTATAAAGACTAATATTGTGTTTAATCAAAAAGTCATTGTATCATCAGGCACCATTGAAAAGTTCGTGACGTTTTAATGACGTCAATTAACATACACACACTCTAACCACTGTGACCGCTGTTGTCCGTAGTTCAATGTTCATCGTAGGATTGTTATTTATTAAAGCGACAATTATTCTCTTCATGACAAGTAATGTATATCGTATATGTATATTTGCAGTGATCTTGTTGCTGTTGGTGCTAATCATCCTCCTGATCCTGTTTTTCCTAACGAGACGTCGTCAGGAGAGGCCGTATATTCCGGCCAGCTTCGCTGACTTCAGTCGAACGCTTGCACAAAGCAAACTCTATTGGGGCAAGAGATCAAACACTTCAAACCCAGTTCATTTCAATGCTAACGTGGTGAGTATGTTTTCATGCTGCATGTCTCAGAACTCTGTTAACGAACTTAACCGTTATTACATCACATAATTAGTAGCAGTGGATGTATGCGTCATCTAGTGTTGCGTGTCTATTTGGTGGACTAGTTAAAGTCTGCGCCAAAATCCTATTCAGAAAGGACTTGCATGACTCGATATTATTCATCTTCCTGCTAGTCATAATGTTCCCTTCCCCTCATCCTCCGTCCTCCTCTTTACATCCAGATTCGTCTTCTTCAAGTGCTCCAGGTCTTCTTTATGTTCTACTAAAAGTATCATCGACAAATTATCTTAATTGGGCGCTGAAGCTAGGGTTAAGAAGTTCAATAATAGACTAGAAGCAACGTCACTGATACAGGTATTATATCA
This sequence comes from Escarpia spicata, assembly GCA_963995525.1. NCBI lineage: Eukaryota > Metazoa > Annelida > Polychaeta > Sabellida > Siboglinidae > Escarpia > Escarpia spicata. The sequence continues at coordinate 14,138,288 of OZ023215.1, read as the reverse complement.
TCTTTATGTGTGTGTGTGTGTGTGTGTGTGTGTGTGTGTGTGTATGTGTGTATGTGTGTATGTGTGTATGTGTGCGTGTGCTTGTCCGTGTGAGTATGCGTATGAGTGTGCGTGTGTGTGTGAGTGTGCGCGCCTGCCCGTGTGTGTGTGTGCGTGTATGTGCATGCATGCGTATGTTAATGTCGCACGCAATTCGTCAAGAACTACCACTAAACCCCATTGTTAGCAGGACAGCAAACGCATAGTTGTCCCATGCTTAGCACAACTCTAAAAATCTATATTTATAACTTGAACTTCACCGACAGTACGATGATTACGAGGATTACGAAGCCGACAACGATGACATATCCCTGTACGGCAACCTGGTCACTGAGGACATCGCCGACTGGAAGATCGCTGCTGCCAATGCCGTCCTAGGAGACAAGCTGCCCAATGCCAAGGGGCGTTTCGCGGACATACACTTGGCGACGTTGAAGTCGAAGGGTGGCCGACAGAACGTCGTTGCGAAGACGCTAAAAGGTATAAGTCGTGTATCATTAATTAATTCTTCCTGGTCAATGTAAAGACCGGAGTGTTATTTATAGATTTGTTATCTTCTTTTGATGATGTTATTTTTGAGTTCAATGTTATACAGGGGACAATGTTTGTAAACGGTATTTTACAAAATAAATAGTTTTTCAATTGAAGTAGAAATTACTTTGTGTAATAACGCTTACCTAAAGAAATATTGCTATGTACAGATGGTGGCAATGCTGAAAGCAAATTACTGATGACCGCCAAGATGAATTTCTGGGCCACGGCTTGTCCAAAACACGAGAACATTCTTTTGTGTCTTGGCGCTGTTACTAAAGGTAAGTTTACCTGCATTCTGTTTAGCATAATCTTTTTGTTGGAGGTCATAGTGAAAACGCTGAAGGTACCGAAAAACAACAATACAACTAATAAAGAACCAAACATAAGGCCTGTCCGAATCCAAAAGCTGAACGTGGAAATAAAACGATTTCAGGGAAATTACGCTGGATGCGTCTAACTTGAGTTGCCTACATGACACTGTCTCTAGCAGGAGGATGAATAAAAGAGATCGAGTTAATTGGTAAAAGAATTCACAGAGACGGCATTGAATTTATCGAAGCATGCGCGCGCGCGCGCGCACACATACACATACGTACACACACTTATATACCCACACACATGTACGCGCGCGCACACACACACACACACACACACACAAACCAATATGCAAACACATTCATACACACAACACATGCACCCTCCCCTACACACAGTGTCGATGTCGTGAGACTGTGTCGGAATGCCGTAGTAGTATTTACTATATATGCGCCTGTACTTACAACCATTGAAGATGTACATTATCTTTCAGGTCCAATCTTGCTGTTTGAGCTATGTGATCTTGGTACTCTCGGAAGTTGGTTGTCCAGCCAGAGTAAGGTAACGGAAGACTTGGAAGACAAGATGATAACGTTCAGCCTGCACATCGCTCGAGGCTTGCAACAACTACACGCGCACAAGGTAACGACAGACAACCAAATGTTGATACATTTCGTGTTCGAGCTTTGAATCTTGGCAACATATTCTTCTTATTATTATTATTTGTTATTTTAGATGTTGATGATTTGCAGACATTACAACGTTCGGACGGAGGACGGCGCGGTCTACCGACGCAACAGTCGACATCTCAAGCTGAGACACTACAGAAGCGACGTCCCGCGACCCGCGACATTTGCGACGGACTCACCAAGCGAGACAACCACGGATCCAGACATCAAACCACCACATACAGGCACACACAGGCTTACCATTATGTTCAATGCCGTGGTTGTCTCGCTTGGTGTGTCCGTCACAAGTGTCACGGGTCGCGGGACGTCGCTTCTGTAGTGTCTCAGCTTGAGATGTCGACTGTTGCGTCGGTAGACCGCGCCGTCCTCCGTCCGAACGTTGTACGATCGTGGCGTGTTCGCTTTCTCAGTAACGACGGCTGGCTGGTAACATCCCGCGTTTCTCCTCAGCAGCACTTCGTCTCCGACTGAGATACACGCTCGAGCTTTGGCGTTTCGGTCGTAGTACTTCTTTTGTTTCACTTGGTTTTGCTTGAAGCACTGGTGGGTGGCGTCCGGATTTACGATAGCAGGTTGCAACGATCTGTGTGTCGCAGGCAGGATGGACCTCAATCGTCTGCTCATCAACAGCTGCGCAGGTGACTTTCCACAGTCTGATATGGGCGTCGTACGATACTCCAGCAGAGCGAGGTATGGGTCTCGTCTGCTTGCGGTTGCCTTTACGAAGATTCTTTCTGCGGGATGTACAGCCTTCTCCGCTAACCCATTGGATTGCAGGTACCGGGGACTTGCGGTTACGTGAACGAATCCCCACGCCTTTGTAAATTGCGCGAACTCTGCGCATGCGAACTGTGGTCCGTTGTCAGAGACGACATTCTCCGGGATACCGTGTCTGGCGAAGATTCCTTTCATCTTCATGATGACGAATGATGCCCGTGTTGAGTAGAGCCTCTCTACTTTGATGTAACGGTTGTAGTAGTCCTGCAGGGACAGATAGTTCTTCCCGTCGCACTCAAACAGATCCACGGCCACATTTTGAAATGATCGCGCTGGGATAGGATGGTTCATCATGGGCTCTTTCTGCGTTGCCCACTGGTGTTCCTGGCATATCGAACAACCTCCGATGAGCATCTCGATGTCCGCGTTGAGGCGGGGCCAGTAAACAGCATCTCGGGCACGTTGCTTGGTTTTCTCCATTCCGAAGTGTCCGATGTGTAACTGCTGTAGTATCTCCTGCCGCTGGTCTGGGGGTATCACGATCCTGTCTCCCTTGATGACGATGGCTGACGACTCGCTTGGGCTAGTCACATTTATAATTTGAGAGTTCGTCTCGAACATTCCAGTATTCTTGGACTTCCCTCGGGCAGCATCGACGTTCGTTGGGCCAACCTGACTCGATCGTTCTTATAAGGGTCTGCATGTCTTGGTCAAGTCGCACGGCAGTCTTGATCTTTTCCATTCGTGCGTCAGTGACGGTAGAGTGAAGGATTTAGAAGATTCCGACTTTTTCGCTGAGGTCACTCTGGGTCATCATCAGTACGCGGTCCTCAATGTGTACCAACCCCATGGCTCTGCATGAGTTGAACCCGATGATGGGAGCCGCTTTCTAGGGAATGGTTATTCCCCCTGAGCTTGCACTCAATCAAGCAAGTGCCTGTGGTGGGTACCTCGTGCCCACCATATCCTGTCAGTTTGATTCGGGTCGGTTTCAAACGTTTGGTGCGACTCTCGGCAAGCTTATCAAATGCTGTGATGGGAAGCACGTTGATCTCGGCTCCGGTGTCCACCTTGAACTTTATTGGGATGCTGTCACGCCCAACGTGGAGGGTCGTGTATGGTTGTCCCCCAACATTGACAGCGCTTACATTGGCTGTGAGGAATCCGATGACAGCGTCTTGGCTCGCTGCGTCGTAGTCGAAGTCGTCGACTGTATGCACTCGTCGCGGCGGTCTCTTCTGTCGTACCACAGCACCTGGTTTTGCAGCTGTCGAACGACACATCATGGCGAAGTGGTTCATCTTTCCGCAATGGTTGCAGATTCTTCCCTGTGCAGGGCAAGTCTCCCTGGCCGCATGACATCTTCCGCACTTGTTGCATGTATCGTCACCGAGATTCTTCCTTCGAGCCCAGTCCGTTCTTCTAGCAGCGGTCGCTGTGTGGGAGTGATGGCTTGTTGCGACTGGCTTCCGGTTTCTGCCAACAGAGTGGACGTCGCGGCTTGATAAGAGTTTCATTTGCTCGATGTTTGTCTCGTGCGCCTTCGCGATCTTCAGAGCCTGTGAGAGGTCAAGGTCGTCCGTTTCCAGGAGTCTCTCTTGCACCTTCTTGTTTGAAGAGTTCAGGACGAGCATGTCATGCAGCATCTCGTCTTGGTCGTGGAACTTGCAGTCTGCGGCGATGAGGCGCAGCTGCGTCATACAGTCGTCTACCGTCTCACCAGGGTCCTGTCGTCTTTCGTAAAACAGCTTTCTCTGGGTGATAGCGTTCTTTTTGGGCACACAATGTGCCTCGAATATGTTGAATAACTCTGTTGTTTCTTATCGACTTCCGATAGTTCGTTGCTCGAGACCCAGGCTCGGACCATGTCTCTTCATTGCTGGCCTGTACAGATGAGGAGCTGGGCCGCTTTCTGTGTCTCGGTCCACTTGGTTGCGTCCAGACCAGCTAGCGTAAGCTCCATCAGCTCTCTCCACCGTGCCCAGTTTTCGCTTATGTTGCCAGCAAAGTCCATTGGTGGTACTTGTTTGGTAGCCATCTTCTTTTCTTCTGGTTTGTCAGGATATCTCTTCTTTTGTCTGGGTTGACGTAACGCCTCTTCCTTCGTCTAGGTCGTCAGGAACGCCTCTCGTGTACGTTTTCGTGTACTTCTCTTCGGGCTGTGGGTTGTCGTCGTTTTAGTAGGCTATTCTCGCAATTTCTCTTTTTAGCAGTTACTCTTTGCAATTACTCTTTTGGAAATTTCACTGCTGCGATTCAGATAAAGCCTACCATTTAGCCATCCCACCTCTGACACCATGTTACGTTCCTTGAACGTGATGTCATATAAACAGAATATTGTTAATGTCAAACTTAAATGTTTAATGCTTAATGTTCTGGCGATCGATCACTAAACATTACAGACATTTCTACGCACATAGGTATAACTTCGTAAGGAACAACCGGCAACAGAACTTGTTTCGTCGTACTATTGGGTCTCACCTGTTTGGGGAAAATTAACTCCGATACTTATTCTTTCATTCAAGTCTACATACTGCAATTCCACTTGTGCGCCTGCTTTCAACATGTTACAAATAGTAATCGCTTAATACCCACTGTGTGTGCCTTTTCTACAGGTAGTCCACCGACGACTTGGGGCCCGCAACATTCTCTTGAAGAGCGTCAACGTTGGCGGGATCGTTGCCAAGGTAGCCGGGTTTGGACCAATGAGAGGCGAAGTGCAGGGAGGCGACAATGTGGATGTATGTATATAATTAAACCTAGTTTTGTTCCCACGTCAACATTTAATATGAACAGGAGAAGTCGGTATTCAAATCAATCAATGTTTAACGTCGTGCGGATACTAAACGCACTGGTATACGGAGACTCAAACAATTGTTCAACTTAGTTTGATCTGTCCACGATATATATTATGTCTTTTTATAATTTTAAATCTATCCACTGTATATGTATTTGCAAATTCGATAGGATGTTTTTTCAATACATCGCCAATATCGCGTATAATGGTTACTTATCTATATCCAATCAAGAATGTGTTTTACTAATAAAACAATGTGTGAATAATTGACGGTTTTATATACAGCTGATAAACCTCGTGGCATCGAAACTACTTACCCTTGTACAATTTTAGGAGTCGATTCCCGTGAAGTGGATGTCCCCAGAGCAGTTGAATCTTACCCCAGGCCAGCGAAGGAAGTACAACGCCAAGACTGACGTATGGTCGCTCGGCGTTACACTGTGGGAGATATTCAGCAAAGGTGAGTTGTTACTTATGCAATCGCGACACCTTCATAGCAACTGAACAAGACAGGTACAATGTCATTAAGCCATTAACTGAATGGAGATCTCACTAACGCAAACATAGGTGTTGTTGGAACAGACACCGCCGAAGTAACTATACGTCGGCGTACAGAAGAGTTGATTATGATAACTGTAGAGCGCAGTGGCACAGTTGTTAAAGAGCCGGACTCCAAATCAAGAGAACCCTGGTTCGAATCCTGTGCTGCCGTGTCGAACCTTGAGCAAGTTCATTCACTCTACGTTGCTTCAGATCACTCAGATGTATGAATGAGTACCTATGTATAGACAATGATGGATATTTGTGTACAAGTAATTATATAACCATTAATCGCAGCGTGGCTGAATGCTTCCCAGAGATAACATATAATAATTTACCTTTTAGTATTTGTTCGCATTACACATTGTCAAGACAGGTGTTGTTTACTGTTCTTCTTAAAAGAAGCAGCCTCATATCATATGGAACACACACCAGTGACGTTTGTATCTTCCAGGCGGCTCTCCCTACCCCGACCTCAGAAGCCGAGAGCTCAAGAAGCAGCTAGCCAACGGATACCGGATGTCTCGTCCTACACACTGCCCAGACGTCATGTATGTTTGTTTCACCAGTTCATCAGCAGTCTCATGTGTAACAACGTGCATCTAGTGCAAGGTGGTTGTAAACACCCCATCAGATGAAACAACCCGAGAAGAAATAGGTTAATTAAAATAATAATTTACATTATTCAACGCAACTATTTATTTATTTATTTTAGAGCTTATGGAATGATTGGATGGTCAACGGATGAGCCTAAATAAAATGTTCTGTTTTAAAAGGTATTGATTTTAGGAGAGACAATAAAGTATTTTTGATTTGATTTGATATGCGGTAGTGACTATAATTGTGTTCGTTGTTGAGAGGGTGGTTTAGTGTTTAGCACCTGCAAATGTCCTGGACTCAACTCACCCTTTCTTCTTTAGTCAGACAGCAACTTGTCTACACTATGTACATACTATACTGGTTCAGGATATCTGATTTGAATTATAGTACTTCTTTCAAAGAAAATCTGCTTATGGAACTGTGTTTCTTGAAGAAATTGCTTTAAGGCTTAACTGCATTCGGTAACGCATAATATTTGTCACCGTCCAAGATTTAATTACAGTGACTAGCCAACGCTAATCTATGTTGTATACATTTGTCGCCACTAAATACGCCTACCCTAATTTCTCAAGATTTCCCACAAACACAATAAGACTTCTCTGAAAAAAAAGAATCTGCTTTTATTATGGTTTCAATGGTGTTATTTGTGTAAATTGTGTATCTAGTCTGATGGAAATGTTCACGATTATGTCACCATCCTAGATTTGATTACAGTGACTAGCCAATGCAATCTAAGTATTGCACAACCGTCGCCGGTAAATCGGTCAACTCTAACTTCCCAAGATTGTCCACTGTCCCAGACAAAATACGATTTCTTTGGAAAACCTCGACCTACCATGTACTTTTATTACGGACTACGGGAATTCAGCGCTGTTCGTTGTTGCACATTGTGTATCTCTAGTCTGAAGTATGTTTTGCTGTTTAGGTTTGAGCAGGTGATAGAGCTGTGTTGGAGAGACAGCGCCCCCTCCCGGCCGACGGTCGCTGCCATCGTCACCAAGATCGAGAAGCTGTTCCTGAGTGGCGCCTCTGGCGGCGTTTACTATAGCGACAACGACGACGTTGTCCAACAACTCGGACACAGCAACACGGCGTATGAGCCAGACGCCTAACTACAACAATTGCGCATGACGGAAGCGGGCGCAAGCAGAGTGAAAGCCAGCAGCCGTGGCACCATTAATTGTGCCGTCGTGCCGAACAAACCGACCTTTAAAATGTGTGTTCTTTTAATGATTTGTTTCCTGCAACGAATTGTACAAGTTATTCAAGTTATGCTTATGCTATGTAGCCTATTCTAACAATTAGAATGTCAAACTTAAAAGTAGGCTTTTACTAGCGCAAACCACATAAGTCGCACTGTATACTTCTTAGACCTTTTTGTGATTAAGGACGCCATTATGGGTAGGAATAAGACAAAATACGTCTTGTTGAAAGTTGTTTGACGTTAGACCTTATGGTGTCTGGACTGTGCGATTTCATAGTTTTAACTTTTATTTTGCAAGTAACACACTGCACAAAAACTGTTGTTATCTAACAATTTAGTGTCACTCAATGCAACTGCGTGACAGTCACGCATACGTTGTGACTACTACAGGCATGTCCATGTTATCCTGTCCTATCATACAAGTATGTATTATGTTCAGCCCGGAAGGTTTCTCTTCCGTTGCATTGTTCTTTATGGAGTCTAACGCACGACAACTTTCACAGGCAGGGGCGGATCCAGAAATCGAGTCGACCATATCTTCAACTCTTCTTCAGGGCTTCTCCTTCTCCCGCCTGGCTCGAATGTGACCATCGAAGACGGGGGGGGGGGGGGGGGGGGGGGGGGACTGTTGACAATGTTTTGTGTCGCCGTAACTTCACCTTATTATAACCTGAAAGGGGGCACATTTCAAACGGTCTAGGGGGCACTGTCACGTGGGCACATTATAAAAGGTCTGCGGGCGCGCCAAATTCCTATGGTCTAGGGCCCCAGTCGATGTTATTTACTTTGTCCAAAATAGGCACAATGTACCGACGGACAAATTGCAACTATTCTTGATACTACTGCACTCGTAATTGAATACATTTTGTATGTTTGTATAATTGCGGCGCATAACAAAACTCACAAATTCGACGTTTTATTATTCCATACGTCATTTATGTAGCGCATGCATACAGTGTTATTTTGTTGAGGTGTTCGTTCATATTGCTGAATCGAAGGGACATTTATGGTATAACAGCTTCAAAACGACATAGCTATAGCAGGATGGTGTATTTTTCGACCATCACTCCCTGACTACGTTTGGCACGGACAGTTTAATCATTGATCTGCGGGTGGAACTGGTAACGCGATGTATCAGCAAAGGGTCTATAATAGTGATATACATTATATACATAATGAAGAGGAATATTGATTGATCAATTACCGTGTAATGCCGCATTGTTGTAATAGTTAATATCATCTTCATTTGCAAGCATATTATATTCGTTTTCAGTCATTCGTTTTGGTAGACAATCATTTGTTTAACAAGGGCAACAAGTTAGATAATACTGTTAAGTATTAGTAACACGTAGCTTAGCAACATGATAACAGAAGCAATAAGACAGCGTACTACCCGCAACGCAGAAACGACACAATTACAAAGTTACCTTGGGGAAATGTTACTAGTCTACCAACTGGTAGACTAGTAACAAATTGGTTTGTGGAGACACTAGATATGTAGGGAAATAAAACAAGTGTAGATAAAACAAGTGTTGTTTACCCTTGAACTGGACAAATTGTTGGCGCTCTGGCGGATACGAAGAGTATATCATCGCATCGAGTGTTGTGAACCTCCGTATATGGGTAATTTCCCCAGACGTTATATCCGTCAATAGCCAGTGATTGTAGCTCAAATACAGCAAGGTCTCTGTATTGATCAGCAAGTCAATGTCATGTTTTGATTCACTCATGTTCCGTACAACAGCAGCTCATCTAGCTTCCGCTAAACGCTGAGCCACAAAAAGAACAATCTGGTATGAGGGACTTTTGTTCTAAATATGATAAGTCATACCAGAGTATTCAGTTGCGGCTCCTTTCTGTACGTCTTCTATGGTGTTTTTATGTTTTATCGTAACGCTCCGTGGACTTTGACTTGACGGACGTCGTTGAAGTAAAGCTGGATCAGTTTGCACAAATATACATTTCTGTGTTGAACGAACATGTGCCGATTATAGTAAAGCGTGTCAAAGCAACCTCCCTAATTTAACGCCGATCTGGCTAAATTGATAACGGCCAGAAACAGACTGTTCGACCGCTTAAAACACCCTAGTGATTCTCGCGCAGTGGCGATGTTTAAAAGTGCTAACAACCGTGTGAATCGTGACATTCGAAAAGCTAAGCAAGATTTCTACATCAAATCACTTGAACAACTAACACCAAATATATGCCTGATATGGAATCATATCAAATCAACTTTGACTATAACGAGTGCGGTTCAACCGAGACAAGCAAACCAAAAACAGTGAGACACAACCGCACGCGAAAATTATATCAGGTCAATTCAACGAAGAGTTTGCCAACATTGATACAACAACAACTACTGTATCAAATTACTCAAAACTGAGGACATTTGTCAGACTAACTAACAAGAAAATGTGTCTTTTGAATTCCCGAAAATGACGATTGAATTTGTTCTTAATTAAACAGCTACGACATTTGTTAACGGTAAAAGCAACATGACTGGCTGGCACCAGTTGTAAACTGCTATAACTGAGTGATTAAATCATTGCACCGCACATAGTTAACATCTGCAATGCTAGTGGGGAGCACTTTCCGTGACCATGGAAGAAGGCCAGAGTTGTCCCATTGTACAAAAGCGGAGACTCAAACGACGTCTTGGATTAATATTCACATATAATATTAAATGTGGGTCTTGCTAATTCTATATAAACTCCTGGAACGACACGTGCACAACCATTTATACGCTAGCAGAGTTTAAAGTAGGCCTACTGCCAGACGAGAAATCCGGCTTTAGAGAGGATCAGTCAT